>CM053409.1:40336267-40372720 GCA_028644305.1 Xerus rutilus | reverse complement strand
CCACGCCTCCCGGCTACCGCTGCCTTCTGTTGATCCTGTACTCACACACACGAGCAAAATTCCTGCGTGGGATGTTGAGCTGAAGAATGATGCCAGGAAGTTGGCTGGAAAACGGCGCCTCCACCACTTCCAGCCTTGGTCCCTAAGAGCCTAGCGCAGAGTGGACTGTCTACGCCGCCATCTTGGAACCGCCCCCGCATATATGAATCTTAAGTTAATTACTGACAGTAACCTATCAGTACAATCATCTGTAATTTTGTTCAAGCTTACATGTGTAGCTTTATTTTATTTTATTTTTTTTATTTTTTATTTTTTTAAAAATTTTTTCTAGTTGTAGATGGACACAATGTCTTTATTTTATTGCTTTTGTATGTGGTGCTGAGGATCGAACCCAGGGCCTCACGCATGCGAGGCAAGCGCTCTACCGCTGAGCTACAATCCCAGCCCACATGTGTAGCTTTATAAATTCTATCTTTGTACAGTACAAGGATAGACAGCTTTAAAAATATGTACTTACAGGAATGCAGAGTTACTAAAGAAGTTAATAGATGGCGTACACTGCAAGAGAAAAGTGCAACACTATTTAGTTATCACTGATACTTAGCTTGAAAGATCTTAATAACCTATCAATTTAAAATAAGCTTAATAAGTATATCATGTAATATTTTTGTTAATTTTATTTAATGAAATCTGGTATAAAAAGCATGAAACAATTATACATTTCAATCAAATTTTTACGAAGTGAGTACACCTATGCAATCAACACCCACATTAAGATGCAGATTATGAATATGACAGCTCTTACATGATTTTTCCCTGTTGTTACCTCACTAATACCACTATTATAACTTCTACTGGTAGATTAATTTTGTACTTTCTGAATCTTATGTAAATATGATTATTGAGTAGGGTTTAGAGGTCCTTAGAAGGATTTTATATCTAACTTCTTTCTACTCCACTTTATGTTGGTTAAATTCAACAATGTATCAAAAGTTTTTTGATTTATGTACAATATTGCATTTAAGACTTATTTATTCATTGTTATAGATTAAATGGTGTCCCTTAAGTATATATGTTAAAATCTTAATTCCTTGTATCTTAGTGACCTTGTTTGAAAGTAGGATTTTGCAGATGTTACTAATTAAGAGGAGGTCTTAGAGTGTGTCCTAATCAAATAGCTTGGAGCACTTATAAGAAGTGTGAGATGTGGCAGTTGCATACTCAGGAGATGGTAGCTCTGTGATGGTGGAGGCAGAGCTTAGGTGATGTATTTTACAAGAAAAGGAACAACAAGGATTTCTGGAAAATACAAGAAGCTAGAAGAGTCAAGGGAAGATTCTCCTCTGTAAGTTGCAGAGGGAGCATGGCCTCACCATACCATGTTTTCAGACTTGTAGCATCAGGTACTGTAGGACAGTAACTTTCTTTTGTTTTAAGCCATTCAATTTGAGGTCATCTATTATGAGTCTTAGGAAACTAATATATCCATTTAATACAATTGATAAACAAATCTTAGTTTCTAGTTAGCAGCTCACAAATAATTATTCTGGGCATTTCTATACTTTATAAGTCATAGATAAATGTCAGTTTTAGAAGACAATGCCTAAGAGTTTTCAAAAATGATCTCACATTTTCTATTCTAATGTATAATCTGTTCTAGTAACCCCACAATTTTGTTATCTGTTGGAGTTCTCAGATATTTTTATGTATTTGTTGTGGAGTATAATGGTATCTCATGGTAGTTTTTAGTCTGTATTTTCTGATTATTAATGGTATTATGCATAGGAACATGATGACTGGTTCATTCATTATATCATTTTAGGTGAAGTATCTTTTCAAGTCATTTACTCATTTTTCTTTTTGATTCTAAGTTTCTCTAATTTCTAAATATGTATTCTTTGTCAGATATATGTAATGTAAATATTTTGATTTTATAATGCCTTACATTTTTACTACCTGAATGGTATTTCATGAATACATTGGAGAAAATATAGCCTCTTCAACAAATCGTGCTGGGAAAACTGGAAATCCAAATGCAGCAAATGAAACTAAACCCCTATATCTCACCATGCACAAAACTCAACTCAAAGTGGATCAAGGACCTGGGAATTAGACCAGAGACCCTACACCTAATAGAAGGAAAAATAGGCCCAAATCTTTATCATGTTGGATTAGAACCATACTTCCTTAACAAGATGCTTATAGCACAAGAAGTAAAAGCAAGAATCAATAAATGGGATGGATTCAAACTAAAAAGCTGCTTCTCAGCAAAAGAAACAATCAATGAAGTGAACAGAGAGCCTACATTCTTGGAACAAATTTTTGCCACACACACATCAGATAGAGCACTAATCTCCACGATATATAAAGAACTCAAAAAACTTAATACCAGAAAAACAAACAACCCAATCAATATATGGGCTAAAGAGCTGAACAGACACTCCTCAGAAGAAGATATACAATTGATCAACAGACATAGGAAAAAAAGTTCAACATCTCTAGTAATTAGAGAAATGCAAATCAAAACTACCCTAAGATTTCATCTCACATCAGTCAGAATGGCAATTATCAAGAATACAAACAACAATAAGTGTTGGTGAGGTTGTGGGGGAAAAGGCACACATATACATTGCTGGTGGTACTGCAAATTGGTACAACCAATCCGGAAAGCAGTACGGAGATTCCTTAGAAAACTTGGAATGGAACCACCATTTGACCCAGCTATCCCACTCCTCAGTCTATACCCTAAAGACTTAAAAACAGCTTACTACAGTAACGCAGCCACTTCAGTGTTTATAGCAGCTCAATTCACAATAGCTAAACTGTGGAACCAACTTAGCTGCCCTGTGATAGATGAATGGATAAAGAAACTGTGTTATATATACACAATGGAATATTACTCAGCAATAAAAGAGAATAAAATTATGGCATTTGCAGCTAAATGGATAGAGTTGGAGAATATCATGCTAAGTGAAGTAAGCCAATCCCAAAAACCAAATGCTGAATATTCTCTGATAAGTTGATCTTCTACCCTATGATCTTGTATTGTCCCTGCAGATTACCAGTACCTCACCTTAAAGGGGGCTATCAATGTTTATAGCACCCAATACAATCAATAAGCAGCCATAAATCAATTAGTTTCTATTTCAACATTTACAGTTTTGTCACTATAAATGTAAATGATGAGTTTGGTTATCTTGTACCATATAGCCAATAGGTTTGCATAAGCATTTACCTTTTCTAATGTTGGGTGGGAGGGGTAGGCTGTGATGTTATTAGATAGGATGTGGGAATATAGAGGTATTAGATCACAGGATGAGTGAAAAAGTAATCAAAAGAAGTTGGCTGTTAGCAGGAGAAAAAAGAGGTTACCTCATGAAAAACTCCCTGTCGCCTCTGCAGCAGAATGGTGTCTGTTAGTACACTGAGGAGAGATATCTCTGGTGCAACTGGAGCCACAGGGCCCTCAGTGGCAGTTTTCCAGAAGCTAGTTGCTGTCCCTGCAAGTGGCCATACCCCTAGTTGGTGGCAGTAGTAGCGTCAAGCCTGTAGGTACCTTGATGTTGGGCTTTCAGGCCCCAGTCAGTGTCCCATGGTAGAAGCTGCCCCAGATACAGATGGTGGAGAAAGCAGCAGAGGTAACCCAAGATGGTGGTAGAGGTGCCCCAAGATGGAGGCAACCACTTTCAGAGATAGGGCCGGAAGGATGGGCTACACTATGGCATTGGGATGACCTATTTGGTGATGCCATAGTGTAGCATGTGGTGTTGCAATGGACAGCTAGCTCCTTGCCCTGTCTGATGTCCCACAGTAGAGATTACCACATGGGATGGGCTATGGCAGTGGCTGTAATGTCACAAAATGGAGGCAGTTTGGGTGAGCCACACTTGGCAAATAGGAAACTACATCATGGGACTCCTTTCTGCCGGTGGGGTGCAAGGTGTAAGTTGGCCTCTCCAGGGCAGTGGGCTGGTGGGCCGCACAGTGTGGTGTGGGTCAGTCCTCTCTGGCATGGCCTTGGTGATGGTCTTCCATGCCCTCGCTGTTGTCCCTAGATAGAAATGGCCATGTCCATGGTTGGTGGCTGGGTAGCATCAAACCCATAACAAGTACTTGGGTGTTGGTCTTCCAGCCACTAGAAGGTATCCCAAGACAGAAACTGTTGCAACTAAAGATGGTGGTGGCAGCAGTGGGGGTAACCTGAGATGGAGTTGGAGGTGTCCCAAGATGGCAACAACCACTTTTAGAGATGGGGCTGAAAGGGAAACCTCAACAATGGTTTTGGGTTATCTGTTTGGAAAGGAAGCACTGTGGTGTGCAGGCATAGTCCTCAGCATGGTGAGCAGTCCTGTGCCTGGGCCTGCGCCTGGACTCCTCACTGGTTGGTGGAATGGTCCTGGGCCTGGGCTCCACAAGGATTGCTGAGGCTGTCTTAGGCCTGCCTGTGCTCAGCATGGACTGGCAGGGCTCTCCTGACCCTGCCTCGTCTCCATACAGATCAGTGGGGATGTCCTGGGCCTGCCTGTTCTCTGCAGGGCTTGGCAAGACTGTCTGGAATTAACTTTAATGTACACTGTGAAGTAGGAATGAAGATAATTTTCCCCTTTTATGGATATTCATTTAATCTACATGACTTATTGTAAAGACTACCCTTTTCTCCATTGAATTGCAGTGGTATCTTTGGTTATAATTCACATTACTCTATACTGAGGTTGATTTTGTTCTTTTTTGGTCTATTTGTTTATCCTCACACTAATATTATTCATGTCATTACCATACAATGTCTTGCTATCTATTAGGAGAAATCTTATTATTCTGTTTCTCATCCAAACAACAAAAACAAACAAAACTTTCCTATTCATTGAGGTTCTATATAAATTTTATAATGAATTCATAAATTCTCACAATAATATTGATTGAAATTTTAGGTGAAATGTTTGGATTGAGTCATTAGATCACTTGAGGGACTTGACATCTTTATAGCATTAAGCCTTTTAGTTCATGATGTGATATGCACATCTAGTTATGTAGATTCTCTTTAACTGCTGAGTCTCTTTGTACTAGGAAAAAAGTTCAATTTATTTTAAAGTATTTGATGTTTTCCCAAGATTATAAGCATGGATTTAAAATATTTACTAATTATTTGTTACTAGTATAGGATAAAATTGACTTTTAAATATTGACCTTATGTTCAATGACTTTGACAAATTTACTTTTTATTAAAATAGTTTGCATATTGTTTTGGGTTTTCTATTTTTATAATCTCATTACCCATGGAAAATGCAAGTTCATTGTTTCTGTTTAAACCCTTGTAACTTTGATTTTTTTCCCCTTAATATACTGTGTAGAACCTGAACTACAATTAGAACAGTGACAGCTACCTTCTGGGTCCAGAGTATAGGAAGATATATTTCAACATTCACATATTAGTTTTAATGTTCACTGTAGATATTTTATGAATAAAATTTAATAGAAAACAAGTTCCTTTCTATTACTAGTGTTGTAAAGGTTTTTACCTTAAGCAAATGTTAATAAGCGTCTCTCCTTTTGCAGTTATTGAAAGGGTCATATATTTTATCCTTTATTCTGTTAATGTGAAATCATATTGACTTTAAAATTTTGGGTACCAAGGATTGAACCCAGAGGCACTTAACCATTGAGCCACATACCTAGCTTCTCCCTCCTCTTATTTTAAAATTTTGGGACAGGGTCTCTCTAAGTTGCTAAGGGAGGGTTTTGTACATTCAATCCTCCTGCCTCAGCCTCCTGAGCCTCTGGGATTATAAGAGTTTGCCACTACACCTGGCTCTAGAATAAATCTAACTTGTCTTATACCTTTTATATACAATTTCTGTTTAATTTGCTAGATTGTGTTTTGTAACTTTTTTTTGTATTTGTAAGTGTCCGTGGCCAGTAATTTTTTTATAAGCTTGACATCTTTAGGTATTAAGATTAAAGTAGCCTCCTGAAATGGTTGGAAATGTTCTCTGTTTTTAAATATCTAGAAAACTTTGTATAAAATGGTCGAATTTTCCCTAGACACCTGGAGAAACTTATCAACAATACTATATGAACCTGTAGTTATGTTTGTGAAAAGTTTCTAAAACACATATTAAATCCCATTATGAGAAATATCACCAATCAGATTCTCTGTTTCATCTTTTGTTGTATTTGGTAAGATGTACTTTTAAGGAAGTTTACTCATTGTATTTCAAGTATCATACTATTTGTCATAAAATTATTTATAATTTATTTTCTTGTATGTTAATGCTCATAGAATCTGTAGTAATGCTTCTTCTTTCATTTTTTGTCTTAAAAATGTTTATATTAGTGTAATATAGCTATATATAACAGTGGTGTTTATTTTGACACAATCACATGCATGGAATATAATTTGCTTCACTTTAGTCTCCAGTGCTGCCTTCCTTTCTCTATTTCTTACCCATCCCTACAATTCCCTCTCCTCTACTCCACTATCATTCTTCCCAGATAATTGCTTGTTTTTATAAATTAGTGCTTTAAAAGTATGTGTAGAAATGGAATTCACTGTGGATGGTACATTCACACATGCACACAACGTAATTTGGTCAACTTCATTCCACAGTTCTTCTGCTTTCCTGTTTTCCCTTCTTCCCCCATAAATCCCCTCCTCCACCCCACTGACTCTCTTCCATTTTCATGGTGTCTCCCTCTTTCCCCCTCATTTTGTTCTAGATTCTGTATATGAGAGAAAATGTTCAATTCTGGACTTTCTGAGTCTGGTTTATTTCACTTAGCATGATGTTATTTAGTTCTATCAAATTACTGGAAAATGCCCTAATTTTATTGTTCTTTATAGCTGAGTAAAACTCCATTGTGTACATATACCACATTTTCTTAATCTATTCATATTTGTTGATAGGCATCTGGGCTGGTTCTATAACTTGGCTATCATGAGTTGTGCTGTTCTGCTACAAACATTGATGTGCTTATACCACTATAG
This sequence comes from Xerus rutilus, assembly GCA_028644305.1. Lineage (NCBI taxonomy): Eukaryota > Metazoa > Chordata > Mammalia > Rodentia > Sciuridae > Xerus > Xerus rutilus. The sequence goes on along the minus strand of CM053409.1, from coordinate 40,365,738 downwards.
GATGCTAATCATATTTCGTTAAGATAAATACCAAGGAGTGGCATAGCTGGATCATATGGTGGTTTTGAAGAATTTCCAAAGTAAATGTATTCATTTGCATTTCCACCAAAAATATATGAATGTACCTTTTTCTCACATCCTTGTCAGCATTTATTACTATTTGTAGTCTTGATTATTGTTCTAACTGGAGTGAGACGAAGTGTCAATGCAGTTTTTTTTTGCATTTCCCTGATTGCTAGGGATGTGGAAACATTTTTTAATATATTTGTTGGCTATGCACTTTTCTTCTTTTGTAAAAGGTCTGTTCAGTTCTTTTGCTCATTTATTGATTGCATTATTTGTTTTTTAATGTTAAGATTATTGAATTCTTTATGTATTCTAGATATTAATCCTCTGTCAGAGGAAAAGCTAGCAAGGATTTTCTGTAAGCTCTCTCTTCAGCTCTTATTTTGCTGTGTAGAAGCTTTGAATTTGATGCCCCCTCACTTATTGATTCCTGGTTTTATTTCTTGAGCTTGTTAAAGAAGTCAGTGCCTCTGCTAATATATTTTCTTCTGGTAGTTTCAACATTTCTGGTCTAATTTCTAGGATGCTGATCCACTTTGAATTGAAAATTTTTCAGGGTGAAAGACCAGGATCTAGTTTTCATTAGTCTACGTATAGATACCTAATTTTCCAAGCACTATTTGCTAAAAAGGCTATCTTTTCTCTAACGTATGTTTTTGGCATCTTTGTCTAGTATCAGTTGACTGTATCTATATGGATCTGTCTCTATGTCTTCTATTCTAATCCATTTATCTTTATGTCTGTTTTGATGCCAATACCATGGTGTTTTGTTACTATAGCTCTGTAGAATAATTTGAGATCAGGTATTGTTATGCCTCCTGCTTCAGTTTTCTTACTTAGTATTACTTTGGCTATTCTTGGACTCTTATTCTTCCAAACTAATTTTGGGACTGCTTTTTTTTCTAGTTCTGAGAAAAATGTCATTGCATGTTGATGGGGATTGCATTGAATCTGCATAATGCTTTTGGTAGGATAGCCATTTTGACAATATTAATTCTGCCTATCCAAGAACATAAGAGGTCTTTCCATCTTGTAAGATCTTCAATTTCTTTTTTCAATGTTCTATACTTTTCATTGTAGAGGTCTTTCACCTCTTTGAGTATACTTATTCCTGAAGTGTTTTTGTTTTTATTTTGTTTTGAGGTTATTTTGAATGGATTGGTTTCCCTAAATTCTTAGCAGGCTCATTATTGGAATATAGGAAAGGTATTGATTTTTGTATGTTGATCTTGTACCTGCTATTTTGCTGAATTTGCTTATCAGCTCTAGAAGTCTTCTGGTGGAATTTTTGAGTCTTCTAGATATATGACCATGTCATTAGTAAGCAGAGATAATTTGTCATCTTCATTCCTATTTGTACCTCTTTAATTTCCTTCTCTTGCTTGATTTATCTGTGTATAGTTTCAAGACTTATATTAAATAAGAGTTATGAGAATGAACATACTTGTCTTGTTCACGATTTTAGAGAAAATGCATTCAGGTTTTTTTCCCCCCATTCATTGTGATATTGGATTTGGATTTGACAGAGATAGCCTTTATGATGTTGAAGTAAGTTTATTCTATACCTAGTTTTTCCAGTTCTTTTTTTTAAAACATGAATGGGTGCTATATTAGTCGAAGACTTTTCCTGGATCTATTGATATTATCATGTGATTTTTGTCTGTAATTCTATTTGTGTAGTGAACTTATATTTGTTGATTTGTGTATATTGAATCAATCTTCCATCAATGGGATAAAACCCACTTGATCATAATATAGTATCTTCTTTCTGTATTTTGAATATGGTGCGTTTGCTATTATTTTATTAAGGATTTTTGTGTCTCTGTTCGCTGAGATACTGGTCTGTAGTTTTATTTCCTTGATGTGTCTTTGTCTGGTTTTGGTATCATTGATCATGGTTTCATAGCATGAATTTGTGAGTTTTTCTTTCTTTCTATTTCGTGGAATAATTTGAAGAAGATTGGTATTAGTTTTCATTAAAAGTTTGGTAGAACTCAGCTGAAAATTCATCTGATTATGGATTTTTCTTTGTTGAAAGCCTTTAATTGCTGCTTTAATCTCATTGCTTGATATTGATCTGTTTAGGTTTTCTACATCCTGGTGGTTCAATTTGGGTAGGTCATATGTGCCGACAAATTTGTTAATATCTTCCATATTTTCCAATTTATTAGACTATAATTTTACAAAAAAAGAGATTCTAATGATCCTTTGGATCTCAGAAGTGTCTGTGGTAATATTTCTTTTTCCATCTCTAATTGTGTTGATTTTGGATCTTCTATTTCTTTTGGTTAGTTTGGCTAAGGGTTTATTAATCTTGTTTATTTTCAAAGAACCAGTTCTTTAATGTGTTGATCCCTTGTGTTCTTCTTTTATTCACAATTTCATTAATTTTGGCTCTGATCTTAATTATTTCTTATCTTCTACTGATTTTGAAATTGATTTATTTTTCCTTTTCTAGGGTCTCCAGTTTTAACATTAGATTATATATTTGAGATCTTTGTCTCTCTTTTTTTAATGCAGGCACTCAATCGTATAAACTTTTCTCTTAGAACTACCTTCATACTGTTCCAAAGATTTTTATATGGTGCATCTCAATTCTTTTTAAAAATTGTTTAATTTAAATTATACATAACAGTAGAATCCATTTTGACATAATTACAAAAGCATAGATTCTTATTCTAATTCAAACCCAAGTACATTTCCTTCTTCCCTTTCCTCACTCCCTGCTCCCTTCCTTCACTGATCATTCTGCTATTTGCCCATAGTTACTATTACTACTTTTTAAAATTAATTTCTTTTCGATGTACATGATGGTGAGATTCACTGTGGTGTATTCACATATGTACAGAGGAAAAGTCCACTGTCTTTCCCTTTCCTATCCTCTGTTTTTCTAACATACTGAATTTCTATTTCCTATTCTTTCCCTCCCTACCCCTTATTTTGAGTTATTCCCTAAATATCAGAGAAAACATTTGACTTTTGATTTTTTGGAATTGGCTTCTTTAACATAGCATGGTAGTCTCCAGAGTCATCCATTTACCAGCAAATGTCATAAAGTCTTCTTTATGGCTGAGTAATACTTAATTGTGTATATATTCCACATATTCTTTATCCATTCATCTGTTGAAGGGCACTAAGTTTGACTCCATAGCTTAGCTATTGTGAATTGTGCTCCTATAAACATTGATGTGTCGGCATCATTATAGTATGGTGAGTTTAAGTCTTTTGGGTATATATTGAGGAGTGGGATTACTGGGTCAAATGGTGGTTCCATTCCAAGTTTTGGGGGGAACATTCATACTGCTTTCCAGAATGGTTTAACCAATTTGCAGTCCCACCAACAATGTATAAGGGCACCCTTTCCCTCACATTCTTGCCAACATTTGTTCTTACTTGTATTCTTGATAACTGCCCTTTTGACTGGAGTGAGATAAAATCTCAGTATATTTTTATTTTGCATTTCTCTAATTGCTAGAGATGTTGACCATTATTTTCATATATTTGTTGACTATTCATATTTCTTCTTTTGAGAAGTGTCTGCTTAGTTCCTTTGCCCATTTATTGAGTGGGTTATTTGTGTGTGTGTGTGTGTGTGTGTGTGTGTGTTTAGTTGTTGTTGTTTTTTTGTACATCCTGGAAATTCACACCCTATCTGAGGTGCAGGTGGCAAAGATTCTGTAGGCTCTCTCCGTAGAATTGTTTCCTTTGCTATAAAGATGCTTTTTAGTTTGATGTTGTCCCATTTATTGATTCTTAATTTTATTTCTTGTGTTTTAAGAGTCTTGCTAAAGAAATCAGTTTCTGAGCTGATATGTTGGAGTGATGGGCCTAACTTTTCTTATAGTCATTTCAGGGTTTCTGGTATAATTCCTAGGTTTTTGGTCTACTTTGAGTTGAGATTGGTGCAGGGTGAGTGATAGGGATTAAGTTTCATTATACTATATATGGATTGCCAGTTTTCCCAGCACTATTTGTTCAAAAGGCTATCCATTCTCCAATGTATGTTTATAGCACCTTTGTCTAATATGAGATAACTGCATTTATGTGAGTTTTTCTTTGTGTCTTCTGTTCTGTTCCATTAGTCTTCATGTCTGTTTTGGTGCCAATATCATGCCATTTTTATCACTATAGCTCTGTAGTACAATTAAGATCTGTGAATGTGATGCCTCCTGCTTCTCATTTCTTGCTAAGGATTGCTTTGAATAGTCTGGCCTTCTTATAGTTCTAGACAAATTTTATGACTGCCTTTTCTATTTCTATGAATAACATCATTGGTATTTTAATGGAAATTACATTGAAGCTGTATAGCACTTTTGGTAGTGTGGCCATTTTGATAATATTGATTCTGCCTGTCCAACAACATGGATGGGTGGTATTTCCATCTTCTAAGGTCCTCAATTCTTTCTGTTAGTGTTCTGTAGTTTCCATCATAGAGGTCTTTTACCTCATTTGTTAGGCTTTCCCAGATTTTTTTTAGGTTATTTTGAATGGGATAATTTTCCTAATTTCCCTTTCATCTCATTCATCATTGTCTGAACACAATTGATTTATGGGTGTTAATTTTTTTTATCCTGCTACTTTGCTGAGTTCGAGAAGTTTTCTGGTGGAGTTTTGTGGTCTTCTAAGTATAGGATCATGTCATTGGCAGAGATTATTGCATCTCTATACATATTTGTTTGTAAGAATTTTTAAATTTCTCCTATGATACATTTTTTATTTAAAAAATGTATTATTTAATCTCTAGATGTCAAAATAATTTTTGTTTTTTATCATGTTATTAATTTCTAATTTTATTCCACTATGCTCTGACAGGATTCAAGGAATTTGCTCTCTCTCTCTCTCTTTCTGAGTTTACTAAGATGTTCTTTGTGCCCTGAAGTAGTCTATTTTAGAATAATGTGCACCAATATTAGAGGACTAAAATTTTTCAGTAATTATGTTATGTTGTTAAATGATTTCCTTAACCACTGTGAGGTGATCTTATTTGTCTCTTCTGATTAATTTTTACATGAAATCTACTTCATCAGATCTGAAAGTGACTGTTTCTTTTTGCTTTGGCATTCATTTGCATGTATTTCTTTTTCTTCTTTTTGCCTTCATCTTGTGGACATCTTTGCCTATAAATTGAGTCTCTTGGAAATAACATATGATTAAATCTTAGGGAGTTTTTTTTTTTTTTTGTATTGGGGATTGAACTCAGGAGTTCTTGACCATTGAGCCACATCCTCAGCCCTATTTTGTGTTTTATTTAGAGATAGGTTCTCACTGAGTTGTTTATCACCTTGCCATTGCTGAGGCTGGCTTTGAACTCACAATTTTCTTATTGCTGATCTACATCTTTTGATTGGAGAGTTTGGACTATTTACATTCAGTATTGTTATAGAGAAATGAATTTTATTTCCTGCCATCTTGATTTGTTGGGGAAGAAACAAATCAAGGGGAGGAAAGTTTAATATTAGGGGATTAACGTTTTTTGATACTTAATTCAGACTTGATTCTGCTTTCATATACTTCTAGTGAAATATATACACACACTGGCTCTGATATTTATTTTTCATGAACTATTTCATTGAGTATATTTTATATATAAATAAATGTTGGTGTAGTGGTTATGAATTCTTTTAGTCTGCTTATTATGGAAAGTTTTTATTTTATCTTCAATTCTGAAAGATAGTTTTGCTTGACATAGCAATCTTAGTTGGAACCTGTTATCTCTCAGGGGTTATTATATCTTGTTCCAACCCTCTTGGCTTTTATGATCTGGGCTGAGAAATCAGGACATATTCTAATTTGCTTACTGTTTTAGTCAGCTTTTTTACTGCTGTGATTTAATGATCTGACCAGGACAATTATAGGGGAGGAAAGTTTATTAGGGGATTCACAGTTTCCGGAGTTTCAATCATTAGACAACAGATTACATTCCTCAAGGTTCCAGGTTAGGCAGAAACAACATGGCAGAAGAGTGTGGCAAAGGAAAGCAGCTCACATGGCAATCAGCAAGCAGAGCAAGAAGTCTCCACTTGCCCGATACACATATGTAGCCCAAATCCATGCCCCAATTCCCACCTATTGCAACCACATCCTACCAGTTCACTTACCACTCAGTTAATCCCTGTCAGGGGATTAATTCACTGATTGGCTTACAACTCTTACAAAACAATCATTTCTCCTCTGAACCTTATTGCATTGTCTTACATGTTAGCTTTTGGGGGACATCTCATATCCAAACCATAATACCTACTTCCAAATGTGACTTACCATTTATAATTCTAACCTTGTTCTGTATATTGGGTATTTTATTTATAATGGCTCTTGAAGAACATCTTATTTTATCTTGTCTATTTAGAGTTTTAAATGCATCTTTTATTTGGATTACCATCCCATTTCTAAAGTTTGGAAATTTTTCCGATATTTATTTCATTGAAAAGATTGTACATTCCTTTAGTTTGTATTTTGGTGCATCATGTATGCCAATGATTCTTAGATTTGCTTTCTTAATGTTGTTATAGGGCAGACCACTCAGAATACACATCAAGTCCCAGTGATGTCCAAATTGAAGAGTATTTATTAGCCAGCCAGTCCCAGTGATGTCTTTATTAGCTGGCCAGCAACTGTTCCCTACAAGACCTCGCCGGGAACAGCAATAAGCATGAGTGTTCCAGAGTATTTAAAGGCAAAGACCACACCCTGGTTGGCACAGCTACAAGAAAACAGGGATCCAGAAGCTGAATTGAGCTGTTAGCAAAACAATGTGGATGAGGCAATGCATACATTCTGCGCACATTCGGTACTTTCCATAATCATTTGTACCTGACAAACTCTGTACTTTCCATGATCATTTATAATTAATAAAGTTCTGGGTTCAGCACAACGTCATAAGGAACTAAAATGGATGCCTTAGCTAAGATGGAGTCACTTATGCTAATCTAATCCACAACAATATTATCCCAGATTTCTTGAATAATTTGGTTATGGTCTCTTAAATACTTCTTTATTGTTGACTTTATTTTCAAGATTATGTACTTTATCTTCAAGGCCTGACAATCTGTCTTAAAAGTGTTCTAATCTATTGGTGATACTTTCAACCAAATTTTTATTTTTATTGAGTCTTTCATTTTTAAAGTTTCTATTAGATTATTTTTCAGAATGCCTTACCTGTTCGTTGAAATGTTCTTTTACTTTCTGTATATTCTCTCCTCATTACCTAGATCTTCTTTTAGTTAACTGAAAAATTTAATTATCAACTTTAATTATCAACTAAATTCTTTCTCTGGCATTTCCTCTACTATGGTGTCAATGGAGCCAGTTGCTTTGTGAGCAAATTAGGGTGGCTTGTTTTCTTGATTTTTCATATTGTTGGTATTTCTACTCATATTTTGGGATATACCTCTTCTATTTTTGTATAAGGAAGTAGCACTCTAGTGAAGTGCTTTTATTTATTATGCATCCTGCATTGGGCAAATGTCTTGGTGTCGATATTTTCACTCAATTTAAACACGCAACTATATCCAATCTCTAACACACATTGAGAGGAGATACAAATTCCTAGTAATTACATCCACTTCATAATAATGCCGTATACTAATAAATATTAAAAAATAAAATTTATTAACAATGTTCTGCATCCTATTAGTCTATCGAAGTAGAGTATTTTCTTTCTGGGGTTTCAGTTATTGAGCAGTTGTTTATTCTCACATCTTACACAAAGTGGTCAAACTTGTTAGGGGAATCTGTATGCAGAGTTTCATTACAGGGTTTCAGTTCCTTCTTGACTGAAAAGCTCAGATACTTCTTCTTTCTAAGAGTCTCAGACCATGTGATAGAGGAAGGAAAGTGGAATGCATCAGCCTATCCTCCAACTCTTTCTAGGTTTAGAAGGGATGACTCAGAAATCACCAGATTTAATTTGAAATTTAATTGATCTCAGTTACCCTGCCTCTCCAGTGTTAGCCAGTTCCCAATCTCAGAGTTCAGATTATTTGTTTCACGTTAAAATTATTCACTCTTTTCAGCTATGTAGAGTCCATTCACTGTTGCTAAGTGACATTTTGATTCATTCTTGGGGAGCTGTGATAGTGTGGTTTCCTCTGAACTTCCTTATTCCATTCTTCAAACAGATAGACTACATGGATTAAGAGGATGGTAAGCAAAGAAGTTGGATGATGAAAGCAAAGGGAGGTTGGAATATTCAAAAGGTGAGAGGAGAGAACACGGAAGCAAGGTCATGCATGAAGGCGCTAAAGAGGGAGGAGATAAAGTAGAAGAGAGAGAACAAGATTTTTTTTCACCACTAGAGGTAGAGTTGAGTAGAGTAATAGTAAAAAAAAAAAAAGTAGGCAAGAAGAGTATAACACTATTAACCCTCCAAATATGAAACAACAAAAATGAAAAATAAGAAAAATTTTAAAATTCACCAAGAAACAACCCCCCCAAAACAAACAATAAAAAGTCACTACCTCTTAGAAAAAAAAAACAAAAAACAAAAAATGTTGATAAAAGGAAAATAAATGATTAAATAGAAAAAAAGTTGAGAAACATATGTGTTATGGTTTAGATATGGTGTCCCTCAAAACTTATGTGTGAGACAATGCAAGAAGGTTTGGAGGATAAATGATTTGGTTATATTATTAACCTAATTAGTGAATTAATCCCTGATGGAACTGAGTGGTAACTAGGGGCAGGGGTGTGGCTAGGGGAAGTAGGTCATTGGGGGCATGGCTATGTGATATATATTTGTTATCTGGAGAATGACATTTCATTCTGCTCTCTGATCAAGAAGTGAGCTGCCACAGTCTTCCGTCATGATGTCCTGCCTTACCTACAGCTTCAAGGAATGCAGCCTGCTGTCTATGGATTTAGACCTCTGAAACCATGAGCCCTCAAACTTTTCCTCCTGTGTAGTTGTTCTGGTCAGATCTTTTAGTCACACCAGTGAAAAAACTGACTAAAACAATATGTATAAAACATGAATCAATCAACAAGTATAGTCAGAGCAGCAACTAAAAAATATTAATAGTAAAAAAGAAAAAGAAAAATTCTTAATTAAAAAATGCTTAAATTTTCCCACTGAGGTAGCTGAAGTGGAATATTTACATCCTATTCCAGACTGTCTTTCTGTTCTATACTTCTTGGGCTATGAACCTCTAACAGGGAGCTAGGTTAGGACTGGGTTAAACCCAACTGCCTATTGTGATTTTCAAAATTCCACTTGCTGTAGTAGATTGCAAGTGTAGCCGGTTGAAATGGCTTTCAGTATTTTTGCTCTATAGTATAAGGAGGATGGAACTGGAAGTACCCTCTATTAAACTTTGGTATCATTTACTGCTCTTTCTGGTTCAAAGTGGTGAGAGATTTATTTGGGAAGTTTCTCCCTCTGGGAACAATTTATAAACAGAACTTTGGACCTTTAGGGTATGTACTTCAGGGATGTACTCTGGACTGCTTAAATCCTTGCACTTGTAGGGCTGAGTAAATTTGAATCTTGACTTCATCTGAGCATCTAGAGTCTCCCCAGAGTTCTACTTGTAGAGTGGGGTTGACAGTCCTTTCTGGATGGATGGTGCTGGGCAGGTTTTCCCTGGACTACCTGCCACTCATACATGAATTTCTGAGTCCCCATCCTGAATTCAGTCATGCCCACATGATTCATTTCCCTTCATTGTTTTAAGCTAGTCATTCATGCTATAGAGCTCTAAAGGAAATTGGATTGCACTATCCTGTCTCAAATGATATCAGGCCCCTGGACAATTTCCCAGATCCTTTTCTTACTGATTATGTGCATCACCAGGCTCAAAGGGACAATAGAACACACTCTGTACCTCTGTCTTGAATACCCCTGGATTCACTGTTCTCTATAACTGCTTTAGGATCATGATTTGCCTGGTGTGCTTTAGGTCACATAGTAGGCACTGGATTCTCTGGGGTTTTTTTTTTTTTTTTTGGTACTGGGGATTGAACTCAGGGGCACTCAACCACTGAGCCAAATCCCCAGCCCTATTTTGTGTTTTGTGTAGAGACAGGGTCTCACTGAGTTGCTTAGCACCTCGCCCTTGCTGAGGCTGGCTTTGAACTTGCGATTCTCCTGTCTCAGCCTCCCTAAGTGCTGGGATTACAGGCTTGAGCACCGCGCCCGGTTTAGGACTCTCTCGTTTTTGTAAGAACAATATTTGGCATAAACCCCATGAGCTGGATCTCCACGTCAGTAATTTACTTCAAAATTGAGACACACAGAGCACCTTTTGTGTGCCAAATTTGTGCATGGTGGTTTTTCCCTCTGTGTTGTCCCTTGCTTTGAGGTGACACAGCACATTGGTCCTGCTGGAATCAGGTGTATTTCCTTTGGGCTCTGGTGAATTTGCATGTATTCTGTGTTTACTACATCAGGATCTCTGGGCTTCTCTGAGTCTCTGATAGATAATGATTTATAATGGTTTTCTTTAGACATCCACCTTGTTATGAAGCTGTATTCCTATTGTTCAAATTCCAAACAGCAGAGCAAGTGGGAAATGCCTTCTTCCTCTACTTGATGCACCTTCCTCCTTGACATTGGTAGCTTGCATTTTCTCTCCTTTTTATTCATCAGTTTGCCAAGGACTTATTATTATCCTAATCAGTATAAAATACCACAAAATAATGTATTTCATAGAGAATACATAATAAGATATGTCTATTTTTGATTAATTGATTTCTGATCTCTTAAAAATGTTTTGCTCCTTCAGATGGACGATTAGTTTATTGCTTTATAGTCTTAATTTTTTAAAAAAATTGTGTAATTAGGGCTGAAATTTCTAAGCACTGTATTCTGTGAGCTCAAATATGTCATAGTTTCAAAATATTTTCTAATTTAAAAATTAAATTTCTTCTCAGATTCAAGTGATATTTATCTTTTATTCATTTTAAATTGCCTAGTTATCTTTTTGACATTTATTTCTTGATTAATTCCAGTGTGATCAGAAAACACAATATATAGTATTTCAATCCTTTCAGATATCCTGAGCATTGCTTGGGTGCTCAGCATAGGATCAACTTTGTTAAACTTTTTATATGTACTTGGAAATAGTATGCATTCTACAATGTATGGATGTATTAGTTTGCATAAAATAATTATGCAAATTTGATTACTTTCATACTTCATATGTCATCTATTATAATATACACATGCACATATATATGTACACATATAAGTACATCCAACACATATAGACACACACACTTAGTTTTCTGTTTATTCTATCAGTTACAGAGGGATAACCTATTGAAACATTTAAATTTCAATCAGGATTGTGCATTTTATATTTTATTTAAAACTAATCTGTCAGTTTTTGTGAAGCTGTGTATTTTTAATTTATCCTTACTTCTATGACAGTTTTTCAGAAGTCTCATCAGACAACCAGAGTTTTAGTCTATTCCCATTTTCCGTGGTGAATATTGAATTGTAGTATTGGTCTTCTAAGAAATTATAGAAATCTCTGCCTGTTTCTAGAGGCTTTTGGCAGCTGCTTTCTTCTTGGTCCTGCCATTTCCTACTGCATGTGCACAGCTGGGAACTGGCAAACATCTTGAGGGGAAATTGCATGCAGAATATTGGGCTCACTTTTCTGAGGCTCTCCTCTTCTCAGGAAGTTGGAATCTCAGTTCTCCAAATTCTCAGTGCCTTGATTACAATCTATTCACACCAGTTTTTTAATCAACCCAAATTTTTGAGTTGTTTTCAATGAAAGGATAAGTCTGATACCAGTACTGTTTTCATCATCACTGTATCTTGTTTATTTCAACTCAATAATAAGCCCTTTGAGGACAGATAGAAACCTCTTTTTAAAAATCTCCATAAATCTAGGACACTGGTAAGAATATTATGCATTTTATCTTCATATAGAAGGGAATATAAAATACTTTATATTTCCTCTCAAGCACTAGAATTCCAGTGTTGCAAGTAAGATAGCAAAATGGAAAAATATTAATATTTTGCAGTTGGAAATAGTTGGTTGCTTGCTTAGTTGGGTGGCACATGCCTGTAGTCCCAGCAACTTGGGAAGCTGAAGTGGGAAGATCTAAAGTTCCAGGCCAACCTGGGTAACTTAGTGAGACCTTGTCTCAAAATAAAAACTTAAAAAGACTGAAGATATAGCTCAATGATTCAGCTCACCAAGTTTCAATCCCTAGTACCACATAATCACCCACAAGAAAGAAATAGTTGGATATGTAACACAAGTTTTCTATTATACCCTGTGCAACTTGGCCAAATTATTTAACATGACTTTGTACACAAAAGCTGATGCTGTTTTGTAATGATTTCATGAAAATTATGCAATATAACAAATATGCAATGCTCTCAAAAATATAGTTGATTTCTCTCTCACTTTAGCTTAGTAACATACTTTTGCTGAATTGGCCAGGCCAGCTTTATTTTTTTCACATAGAAAAAGAAGAATAACAATCTTGGGTACTCGTACAAAGTTCCAATTTTATAGATTTAGTGATAGAAGTGACACAAAGGACAAGGAGGCTGGTACTTACCAGAACTTTCCAATGCTGCTTCGGTTTTACTGGTGTACTCCAGGGAGTTGGGCGTAAACCTGAAAGCGCAACCCAGTGGAAAAGAAGTCTCCTTTTTGCCTCAGAGTTAGCAAAGAATTTAGCCTTGTGAGAAACAGAACTAAAGTTCAAAAACTAACTTAAGCCTCTGCACAGTATCATTTTCTCTTCTTGAATCAAACTACTTTATGTCAAAAAGAAGAAATGCTCAGGAGAGCTGTTCTCACATATCTGAGTTCAGCTTCTTTTGATCCAGCAAGGAGACATTTCAACCTCAGAAAGACTGGGACTGGATGGAGAGTTCCAGAGACCTGTAAAGTCTAGCCTATCATCTAGACAGACACAGTTTCTGCTATCAGCCTATGGGGCAGATAGGTGTTACCTCTGGAAGGTGCAGGCTTGCTATTCATCTTGACTCTGAATCACAGTTTTATTCCCTACATATAACTTATCATTAACTTCTCCACATTTATGCTTAGGAAAACATACTTTCCATGAGCGATTACAGCAGAATCTTCAGGGTTTTAAAAATGGTTTTGTTCTTGAGAAAATAATCTTAGGAATTATGTAAATATAACACTAGAAAATCACGTATCTGAGAAATAAAGTCTTATGGAAGCACTTAGAGCTCTCCCTTTGTTGATTATAGTTAAATTTTAGGTATGAATAGAAAAAATGTAAATAAGCCTCTTTACCAAGTAGAGAAATAAAATGTTCAGCAGCACAGTCAAGATCCTCTCAATTTAGTTTAGCACAGGTAGTATTAAAGTTTAATTGAAATGTTGATATTAAAATTTTCCCAAATAAAAAAGAAATAGCAGTAAAGAAAATGATGAGGAAAAAACAACCATTGCCTGAGAAATATCATTTATTCTTCATGATCCTCTAGAGCAGATTCATGTCTGAGTTAAGTTTAATTTTCTTCAAGTCATAAATCTAAATGACCCAAACAGCCAGAGTTATTTAGAGCAGAGTTTGAAATAATGTGGTCAGTCGCATGGGTGCCTTATCTGTGCTCCTTAAAGAAGCTGCAGGGATGGAGGTACAGCTTGGTTTACTCCTTTCACCTTTTCTGGCTTCTGGTAGTTTTGGAATAATCTACCTTCTAAAAGTGGAGTTGTGAAAGGAAGGCCCCCATCTATTTTTTTCTCCATACTGAAAAATGAAATTTCTTTGCCCTGACCTTGGAGTATCCTCCATTTATGAAAAGATACAGCAAGAAGTCTATCCTAGTAATCATCTTATGTTGATTAAAATGCCAAAATGAATAAATAAATGAATAATAAAGATGTACCATCAAAGAAAGGATTCCAGTACGGAGCTTACTTCCTGGAGTTGAACCCATGTGAAGTGTGGAAGAGTGGCTTCCTCACGCAATGGCTTTACAGTGGTTTACCTCTTTGTTTCTGTGTTTCTTTAAGCATCTTTAAAAAAATCTTCAGTTTGAGAAAAATAATATAGTTTGTATTTTGTAATGATAAAGTCTATATAGAAAAGTCTACTTGTCTATATAGAAAAGCAACAAAATAATGAAAATACCAGGGCCCATTATAATTTTTTTTTTAAATCTTGTCTGTATGCCAATTGATCTTCGTATTTCTTTTATAATTTAAAGTTATATGATAGTACAAATATAGTTTAACTCTTTAACAAATATAGTTTAACTTTTGCCTGAACCCATTTTTCCCTCCTCCTTCTATTGAAATAATCATTTCCTACATGTGGTGTTTTTTTATTTTGGTGTAAGATTTTGCATACATACAAATATGCATACACATACATATATAGTTCTTTCTACACATGTATATATTTCTATGTATTATATACACATATGCATTTAGCTTACATATTGTAATGAATTGGATGGGGAGTGCATAGACTTAAATCAAAAACAGCTCCAGTAATATTATGAATTACTATATTTATCTCATAGGCTCAGGGATGTTTACTAAACAAAATAAACAAAAGTAAGAATCCACAAGTAGCTTGTTTTGCTTATATAGACATTAATCCTGCTTAAAAACAAACAAGCAACAGAATATGCCAAAAGCTCCAGAAAACCAAAACTCTAAACCAAATATTATGAAAAGCTTCCCTTCCACTTATTTACTTTTCTATTTGGTGAAATATCCAAGGGATTATCTCCCTTACCAAATCCTGTATTAGATTGTTTTAGATACATTATAATCCTAAGGACGTTCTTAAGATTTCCTTCAAAGTCTCCCCCATGGCAGTGAGCCCCTGTCTGCAGCATGGTGCTTGTTTAGAGGGAGAACTGCTTGGATTCTCACCTTTACTGCTCAATAAGCCAAATTCCTCCACAAGGCTCCAAGACACCTGCTCTCATGTACTCACTCTCCACGCAGGTGGTATGATTTGTCCTTCCCTGACTTCATGTTGTCTGGACTCACATCATATAATTCCAAGCTACAGATAATCCCCAAACACACTGGATGCATAAGAATCTTATTACTGGTAGCCTATTGTCTCATGATAGATGTATTTGAGCAGAGAATTGATATAAACATTTTATTCCGAGTCAAAAATGATTTTATTACTAAATTAGATTATTTTAATCTCATTTCTGTCTTCATGAAGAGGCAGGTTCTCTGATTTATTTTCTGACAGTGGCCAAAATATAATAAAAGCTATTGAGACTGGTATTTAGTTGGATAATCAAAAAAGCTGGCTAAAACTGAGAATCATAAAAAATAGCACAATCCCATTTTCAAGTTTTTATTTTGGCCTAAGACACAAAAATGTACATTCATTTACAATTTTTTTGAGTGGGGGCAATGCTGGGGATTGGACACAGGGCCACTTTACCACTGAGCTACACGTCCAGTCTGATCTATCTATCTATCTATCTATCTATCTATCTATCTATCTATCTATCTATCTAGTGTCTTAGAGGGATGGGTAGCAATTTATTTAGGAAAGTAGAAACATTCAATGCAGAATGTGAGCTGTCTCAAAGGTATCTTTGGGATCTTTTGGGCTAAAGCAAAGATTATACATTCAAGGGTGAGTACAGACCATCTCAAGAGCCAGCAGTAACCTTACTTCTTAATTATTATTTTTTAAAAAATTTTTAGAAAGGGTCTCACCAAGTTGTCCAGGCTGGCCTCAAACCTTCTTTAGCCTCCTGAACAACTGGGATATTAGGTGTGTGCTACTGGAGGTAGCCATTTACAATGTTTTAAGTGGTGTTAAGATCTTGTGTTAGAGCACTGATTTATTGACTAGATTTCTGTTTATTTTTTGCACCACAAAACCATCTACAGAAATCTATGATTTTCGGGTTTAGCACTAGAGTAAAACACAATTTTAAAGACGAGGAAATTCTGCTTTTTTTCTTGTTTTTACATTGGCTCACAAACATTCTTTAATAGCATCTTGGTATAGGAAATTATGATAGCCAAGCTTTTTGAAAACAGTCAACTAAATTTTCACAGAAATACATCACTTTTAGCACTTCTATTTCAGCAATGTACATACTATTTAAGCAACAAAACTGTCTTAATGAGTGTGTTTTTTTAGTGTTATGAGTTTGAGAACTCTACAACCAACAAATGTGGAACACTGCACTCTGTGTGGAGTAGAAGTGCCAGCCATACCTGTGGGGAGTTCACAAGCTGAGCTCATTCACTATGTAACAGAAAGGGACAACGTTAATTAATACTTGCATTGGTAAAGTAAAATGGTTTAAGAGGAAATCTTTTTCTGTGGCTATACTCACAGCAAGGAAAGCAATGTGGGAATCTGTTTCTTTGATTTTAATTAGCCATTTCGGAGAAAATTGGAAACAAGATAGTGTAGGGTATCCGAAAAACTTTTCGATTTTTTTTTGTTTTATCCAAGTAGTAGCGTCTATTATACAGAGGAAGATTGTCATTAACAGTATTGTATTGTATAAATTGAAATAGCTAGAAGAGAGGATTTTCAATGCTGTCATCACAAAGAAATGATAAATATTTGAGATGGATAACTCAATATCCTGAATTGATATGTATACAATAAATAAAAATAGTACTATATCTCACTGTAACCCATAAAGATAAGCAATTAAATAAGGAAAAAAGGGGGGGGATTTCTTTCGCATCTCATAGAAAGTCATAGGAGAAATTTGAGGGAAAAGTTGCCATTACATAATTTACATGTTAAGTCGCTCTGCCTGCTGGCAAAATGGATCTAGTGCAAAGAGGAAGGAGACTCTCATAGTCAAGCAGAGAGATGATAGTGGCTTATTGAAGTCAGTGGGATCAAAGTATCTGATCATATTATGGTTTTAAAGTCAGGATGCACTGAATTTGCTAATAAATTGAATATGAGAAAGGCAGTAGAGTGGAGTTTGGATAACTCTGAGGTTGGAGCCAAGTCTGTGTGTGACTGATAGTTCCATTTTATCAGATAGGGACGTTTAGGAGAGAAGGAGATTTTGGACAAACAACAACAACAAAGAACTGTTTTAGACACATTGGGTTTGAGATGACTATTAAATGTTGAATAGAACATATAACTCCTAGAAAACTAGGACTAGGTAGGGACTTCCTTTGCCTTTTAAATGGCATCTGCCAATTGGCAGACATCATATGCCTGATAAAATAGCACCATTTCTACCAAAGTAGCAGTAATTGAAGTGCCTGGTATTACTCTTTATATTTAGTATTGCACTGGGTGTTCTAGCCAATGAAATAACACATAAAGTTTTTAAAATGAGGTATAAGTATTAGGAAGGAAAACTGAATTATGGTTGTTTGTACACAAAATGTTCTCATACATGTAAAAATCCAAGGGAAATCTCGGAAAAACTACTAGAATTAATAATGCATTCACTCAATACCAATTCTACTGTAGCATCTTACCACAAATTTAGTGGCTTAGGGCAGCACAAATATATCGTTTACTAAAGGTAAAGGTGGAAGTCTAAAATGGGTCTCTGGATAGTTGCTTTCCTTCTGGAAGCTCTGGGGGAACGAATCTGTTTCCTTAGTTTTCCCAGTTTCTAGAGAACCCTTGCATTCCTTGGTTCATGGACTATTTTACCATTTTCTAAGCCATCTTCAAAAACTTCTTTGACTTCTATAGTGGACGCTGTATTATATTGGGTCTTTTGGGATAATCTGGAATAATCTCAACATTTCAAGGTCAGCTCTTTGGGAAATCAGTTTAATATACAACCTTACTTCTTCCTTTCCAAAGAATCTAACATATTTTTAAGTTCTGGGAATTAAGGTGTGGGCATGTGTTGGGGGCCATAATTCCACTAACCACATCAATCAACAAAACTAAACTGATTATTGCTCCTCTATGCCAATAATAGTCATTTGAAAGTAAACAAATGAGTACTTTATAAGAACAGCAAAGATAATTCAGTGTCAGAGAAGAAATCAAACAAAAATTGTGGAGATGGTTACAAAACATTATTGAAAGACATGAAGTAGCACCTGAATAAATAAAAATGTACACCTTATTCACAGCAAATAAGATAATGTCATAAATATATCAGTTTTCTTCAAATAAATCTACAAATTCAATACAATCCTAAACTGCAAAATTATCTCCAAAAATCATCTATGGAAGAAAATATTCAAGAATAATCAATTATAAAAAACATTTATTATAACAACTAATAAAGCATAGCTGTGGTGCAGAAAAGAAAATTACATTCATGGGACAGAGCAGGGAATTCAGAAACTGGTGTAAGAACCTAATAACTTGTCGTACAATAGATTTGGCAGGATAAATTAGGGAGAATCTCTAGGAATTGACCTGAATATATCTCAAAACATACAATGTTGTGTTAGAAACAGATTTCTCACTGACATTTTCAATAAGAGTTCAACCTTGTAATTTTTAAGACTTTATTTATGGGTAACAAATATGTCCTAAAAGTCCGGAAATATGAAATGGAAAGGAGTACACCAAGTTATCACCTTTGGAAAATGGCAAAAGAAAATAGGGCTGGATTTATGAAGGTCATAGAAGAAAAATCCCCAGAAATTTCAGTTTTGTGTGTTAATATTTAATTATTTCAGAAACAAAATATTTGAAGCAAACATGGAAAATATGAAAATTTGTTTACTTGAGCTGAATAGTAGTTAGGAGTCCTTTATAAATTTGTAATTTTCTGTATTTTAACTGTTTGGCAAAATAATAAAGAAGGAAAAAATAAGAAATCTTAAAGCTGAGAAATATACAATCTGCTCTGTCAAGGGCCTTGATAGTGGATCTCATTGAAAGCACACTGTTCATGAAACGTTTAAAAAAAATCCCTGGTAACAATCATGCCATGCTGCAAAGGCTCTGTGGACCTATTTTATCTGTAAGAAAACCAGAAGATTTGGGGTTGTAAGTAGAAAATGGTAATGGGAGTATCCTTAAAAAAAATTAGCCTTCTCTTACTGGTGTTAATTTTCTAATATTTCCTCTCTTTAGGCCCTAAAAACAGTTTGTGCAGAGCAAAATAAGGTCACTTTCCATGGCAAGGAGATGAAGTATTTGAATTGGGATCCGGAAGCACTGCTGTTGGTTGTAGCCTGGACTCACTTATCAAGTGTTGAAAAGCTCAAGAGACAATCTCTGGTTTTTCAATACATCACTCTCTCACAGACACTTACTGCTGGGTAATTTATAGAGAGGGTAGAAATAATGGATGTGTCTAAGGGGTGGAAGGTGAGAAAGATGCTGGTGAGTTTTTGTACCTTGAAGATTTAGTTTGTTCTCAAAATTCTACTCCTCTCATTTCTTTTTCCTAACAGACAGACTCATTGTTCATTTTCTGTTCTTCAGTAAATACTTCTGTATACAAATGTTTTGTGCTATGGATTAAAATAACCAAAAATCAAAAACAATAAAATTTTCCTAATTTATTTACTGTTTTCTCATGCCCAGAGACACATTGAAGTCCATAATGTTTAATGTTCACATACAGATTTTAAGTCATTCTAAAGGCTTCTTCTCAAGAATAAACCATCAACTGAGCAAAAAAACCTCTTTATCATGTTAATATGTAAGTGTCATATAAAGCCCCAGTACTTTGGTTGGTAGGTGCCGAGGAGGAACTTGTGTTTCCTTAATGTGGCTCTGTTTACAGCTCAACATTCATAATTAGGTACTCAAGGTCATGGTTTCTTTTCAGACACCGAGATCCTCAGGATCAGGCCTAAGTTTGATTATTAATTGCTATAACACCAGCACCTCACAATAATAATATACACCTCATAATAGTTGGTATATATTAGGCACCCAGTAAACATTTGTGGAATAAATGCATGAATGTAAATGTAGTGATGCATGTTTGATATGTCTGTGTGGCTGTTTCTTACCTCCCTTGACAATGAAAAGTAACTCACTTTTAGAGCAAGGCTCAAAGTGAATGGTTATGAAAAGTCATCTCTAAATTGACAGTGTATCAGAAGAGATGCTCACACTTTAAGTTTCATTTCTATTCATGTCTGGGAGGTTGATAAAATGTTGGGAATACGTGATGTTATTTTCACTCATTCTTTAAAGTTAAATAAAATGCACTTAATCTTCTAAAAAATAGCAAGCCCAGTGTGGTGGCGCCTGCAGCTCGGGGGGCTGAGACGGAAGGTTGTGAGTTCAAAGCCAGCCTCAGCAAAAATAATGCACTAAGCAACTCAGTGAGACCCTGTCTCTAAATAAAAAATACAAAATAGGGCTGGGGATGTAGCTCAGTGGTTGAGTACCCCCAAGTTCAATCCCTGGTACCAAAAAATAAATAAAATAAAATAAAATAAATAGGCAAGATGTATTTGGTACTTAAATATATGCAATCACTTTATATATATTTATAATTTTATATCCAGGTTAGTATGTGGCAAGAACAGCTCTGTGATAAAAGACATCTGGGTCATCCAGCACCTTATGGTGTTTATTAAAGGCCACAGGCATATAATTGTACAATCACCTCTTTCTATGGGCAGGTTGTGGTAAAAAGTGCTTTCAGAATGTTTTGCTTTGCCATTCTTTGTAGTATGAACACTGTTGCTTTATACCAAGTGTGTATTTTCTAAAGTCATTGCTGTACCTATTTTTTTCTTTCTTTTTCTTTCTCATCTTATTTTTCCAGTTTATCAGCACAACCTACTGGCTCTAAATTCAATTTTGAATATTTCAACTTCTCCACTATTTTTAGTGCTAACACTCTGGCCAAAAGCTGCTATTTCCTCTCCTGGGATGTCCTCAGGACCCTCCCATTTCTTTCCTTGTTTCTTGCTCCTGCTGTGCATTCTTCATCAGGAAACCACTGTGAGCCTTTTAAAATTTCACTCATGTCAATCTCTTGCTCCAAGTCCTCCAATAGCTTCCTATTCTCTTTAGAATAAAAAGCAAAGAACTCTTCATTTCTGACTTTTTTGTTTGTTTGTTTTTAGCCTGTCCTTGTTGACTATATTCCTTTGGCCTGGAAATTTTAAGTAAAATATGAACTCACTTGTTTTCACCTGTATTTAAGGCTTACCTTAATTGTTACACTTAACACAGGCCTTTCTTGCCCTTACTGCTAAGTAAAAATAGCTTACCTTATTATTCTTAGGCCATATCTTTCTACCTACCTACCTACCTATTTGTCATCTATGTATCTATTATCTCCAGACTATAATGTAATGAATTTGCTTTGATTTCACCCTAGCCCTTGGGAAGAGATGGTTGTCTATTCTGTAGGAGTGGCTTAAGACATCTTGAGCACACTATTATTTCTTTCTTCATGAAGTCTTTGTTTGTGGCTGATGGCATTCATTCTGCTCCTTACTTGTGCTGGCTAGTGTTGGTAGTACTATCTTTTAAGTGCTTGCTTTGTCTCCATAATGTATTTAAGGCTGTTTAGAAGGAATATCTCCTATTCCTTTACTTTTGATTAGAGTAGCATTAATTGGGTTGTCATTGTTAGTTGTTTACAGTAAAATAAAGCTAGAAAACTAGAAAAACCCAACAAAGCCTGCTTTTTAACCTGCTGTCATGTTATCCTGAAGTGCCCAGATTGCTTTAAAATTTTGCCAGTGTTTAATGGCACTTTCTGTTGCCTCTTGGCTATGCTAGGCAGCTTAACTCTTGAACACTGATATTTCCCCTTTTAACAGAATTTCTGCTTGTTTTGGCTAATTAATAGACATTTCCAAGTTTTGCTTATAATTTATTTGTCATTAGAAAAACTATAGAGAGAGAAATCCTAAATGAAAGATCAGGACAT
This sequence comes from Xerus rutilus, assembly GCA_028644305.1. Lineage (NCBI taxonomy): Eukaryota > Metazoa > Chordata > Mammalia > Rodentia > Sciuridae > Xerus > Xerus rutilus. The sequence continues at coordinate 40,343,924 of CM053409.1, read as the reverse complement.
ACAGAGTATTAAAAAGGACCAGTTTTGCCAAAGTGATGATTGAGAATGGTGACTGTGGAGCTAGACCTATGTGTTTTGAGAGCTCAGTCTGTCACAATATGACTTTGACAAATTGTTTAAATTCTCTGTGTTTAAATCTCCTCATCTGGAAATTGGAAATAATACTTCTTACCCTACAGGATTGTTGTAAAGGTGAAATGGAGTGATTGATTCAAGACACTTTTAACAGTGCCAGTGACATCATATTTCTGAATAATCAGTGTAATTTTTGATATAATGACATTATTATTAAAAGAGTTGTGTAGTTGTAAGAACAAAATTATTATTACTTAACAACTGGTGTATTGTTGAAACCTATGCAGCATATGTAAAGAAAAAACTAAGTTTGGATTTCTTTTTACTAAACCACATTTAGCTAATATTAGTCAACACTTGCAAATTACTCTTGAACAGAGAGATAGATAACACATTATCAACAAAGAGTTTGAAGCAGTAGTTTGAACTTGTGTTTCATGTTTGGGAGATAATCGTGTACTTTACTCTTACTAGAAACAATTATTTAAAAAAAACTAACCTAAGAAAACTATGGAATATAACCTATTTTGTGAATCATTTGCATTTATCTTTCCATTCATATTTTAAATCTATTTTAAAAGGCTGGGAAGCCTAACAAGATATTTTGTAAAATTTTAATGAATTGGAAAGTTTTCCTCTTTTTTTAGTATATTAATTATCAAATTTAACATCAGAAATTTAAAGATGCATCAATCTAGAAAAGAAACAATTAAAATGTTCCATTTTTCTAGAATAAGTGAAAAGCATAAGTGTATTTTTTTTCTTTGAAACCAAGTGAGTCTTTCCTACTAAATTGTGGAAATCTAATTTTTAGCCCAAACTACTTGCTAAGATTCAATACACACTGGCATTTGAGTAAGGATTTTAACTTGATCGCTATATCAATTTACAACAGAAATATCAAAGCAACATTAACAACAGTGGAAATGTGGACATTGCTGATCATGCTTGTGCTATATACTCACTTTACCTAAATGAAGATCTTTCCAATTCCTGTCTTCTTACTACTTGAAATAAAAATTGTACACATTTCTTCCCAATGAAACATTATTCAATCTATGTTGGGTGATAGTTCCGAATGCCAATGCCTGGGTGAAGGTTTGTTTTGTTCACAGTGCCATTATTTCCAGGGTATAGAGGAAACTGTATTATAAGTAATGGTGCTGTCATCATAGAATCACTCCAAATGGTATTACTACCTGACATTTTTATTAAAAATGCCAGTAGTGCTAAATATCCTTATTGAAACTATATTGACTACTGAGCTATCTAACTTTATCAATGTTTTTGTCTTTTTTATTATTCAATTTTCTCAAAAGCAGTCTCATGTGGCTTGATTTGCATAGGTGTTATTTCCCTTTTTCAAAAGTGTCTTTAGCATAACCGATCTGAATAGCTATCTTATATCACCCAATACCCAGTCCATTCAATAGTTTAAAGTACTGGATTAAGAAGCTACTTAACAAATATGTATCATAATTTTTGGCCACTGAAAAAAAAAGCTTAGCCACAAATCACACTGTCTCTCTCAACCTGTGTGTCCTATATCCCAAGACACCAGGCTGCTTAATATCTGTTCTCTGATTAAGAGCTAGTGGAGATTAAGAGCAGGAGAGGCAAGTTTTGACCCAGGTAGAAAAATCCTAAATAAACCATATCTATATCCAGATCACATAAATTTAACTTCCTTCTGTAATTTGAGCAGTGGAGAGTGGAATTGAAGAAAGAGACTTGATTCATATCTGGGTTGGATTCAGGCTATTTATTGTTTGCTACTCTTTGACAACTTATCCAGCAGAGGCTGGCCTAAAGTCCAGTGTTCCCATAGGTAGTTGACATATTTGATGGCATCTGGGCTAAGCCACAGCATAAATAAAACCATGTTGGCTTGTACTATATTAAAACCATAGAGAGAAGAAAAATCAATGTTATTTCAAACAGAAAAGAATAAAAACTCCTGAAGAGAAGGACTAACGTTATCCAACTTTGGCAAAGGCAACACAAACACATTAAGGGGTTTAGAATACTTTTATAGCTATTGAGGTGGATAAATGCATATTCTTTGTGTAGCAAGAGAGGGTACTGCTAACTCTGTAAGCCATCTAGTTACATTGATTTCAGAAGACAGCCATTAGGGTGCGGAGTGCTTATGCTGATTTGGAGAGTGCAAAGCACAGTTGTGAAAAGAAACGAAGATCAATGCTAAGATGACTGTGGAGTCTCTGAGGAGCTCACACAGATCAATACTTGTGTAAGCCAAGACCTTTCATCTCTTTGTAGTTGTCTTGTAAGAAAGTGAAGCCGCTTCTTCTGAGATGTTTTTCCACTTTCCCAATGAACTGTAATTATCACAAACAAAATACTAACATTCCTTTCATGGAAACTAAAATCCTTCAGAATATTAACTACCCTGGGATGTCATTAAGTGAATAATTTTCTTTGACCATGTGAATGAAGTGAGCTTGAGTTAAGATCTACTCTGCTGAGGCATGTTGACCATATTTTTGTGTATACAAAGTTGGGCTAACTAGGAGCTATCCAGCTAGTCAGTCTCAGTCACTCCTAACCACATGATTGGTGGTTAGGAGTATGGAGCACATTACCAAGCTCTTCTACAGCCCAGGTGACACCATAATGAAATCTGTTTATGGAGTCTTCAGCAAGCCAAAGTCTATTTCTAAATTTAAACTCCTGTTCTCTTTATATATAATCAGCAAATCAATAAATGGACTCAGATAAGTGTGTGGCTTTCTCACTGGGATACCCTCCCACTCTGTGCCACCATTAAATTAAGTCTGGCTTCAAGGGGAAAGGGGAAATTTGTTTCAGATGCAGTTTGAATAACCTTGAGTGAACCAAGTGATAATCAGATGTGAATGAAATTGGTGTAGTATAGTGTAAACCTGACGAGTGTAAACAAATCCTTGGATCAAGTGTTATTAAAACGCCTAATATGTTTCTCCTTATAGTAATTGAGAAAGAATTGCAATTATTATTTCTTAAAATAAGTTACTTTTTTAATTTTTAAAAATTTTCCTTTAAATTTTTAAATTGCAGTGTCTAAAAGAAAAGGTCCACTGGGGAAAAACTTGATTGGTCTGTATAACTTAGTAAGACTAAGATGACTCCTTTATTATTCTCACTCTAGTTGTTCAAAGGAACTATAACATATAACATCCTTTTATAAGCATCAGTAGCTATATTGTAGTAATGTGAATAGTTCCTATGATAAAGTTTGAAGAACTCTCCTAAAGGTTTCATATAAAACATTTAATTTGATGTTTACAATGAAATAAGGCATTTTTCTTGTATGCAAGTGAGGAAACTGAAATTCAGAGAGGTTGAGTGACTTCTTCAATGGCAAACAGATGTAAGGGACAGAGTAAATTCTAACTTGAAAATGACTGCTCTGTAATTTTACTAAAATGTGGGTTTTGACCATTTTGTCAGCTTTGTGCAAAATGAAAAACCTGCAGAACAAAATACTATACAGTATTTGCCTTGGTGGTGTCTACAAGTAAATGTGTCTGCTTGCAAGAGAGTATGTGCACCTGAGGGAGAGAGAGAAATATACATGCAATTGTAATAAAATGTGACCAAAGCTAAATGCAATATGAAAGGTACATTTAAAATATATAGTATTACAAAATAGGTGTAAATACTACTCTGGGGAGGTGTCAGGGCAGTCCTCAGAAGGGAGATAATTTATGATTGAAGTTAGGAATAAAAAGTGGATTAAATAGTTAAAAAAAAGCAAAATGAACGTGTCAGGCACAAACAAAAGAAGTGAAGCAAAGGAACTCAAATATTTCTGATAGTTGGAATGTTTGCACATAGTTCTACAACCCTAGTGTAATCAGGAATAAATGAGACTGTAAAAATAAAAACCATCAGAAGCCTCAGAGGCTTTCCATGTCATGGTAAGAAGTTTGGATTTTATTTTTGGTCAGCAGGGAGCCATTAAAAGTTTTGAAATTCATTCTAAGCCTGAAGTTCTTTCCCTCAAACAAAGTGTAGTAAGCATTAGTCTTGAAGCAAATACTATTTGAGACCAGAAAAGAACATGTAGAAATAAATTGTTTATTCATTTATTTGAATAAACAAATAAATAGGGGATGAGTAGATGGAGAGGAACACAATTACTGCTCTGCTGGATAATCCACCCTAATATGAGCTAAAAATAAGAACTCATAATCTGAATATTTCATATGTAATCTGAAAAAAGACTAATGCAAATTTGCAAAGAGTGATGATTAGGTAATGTTATTATAGAGATAAAATACATCTATGTAGCCTCATATCCATGGTTTTCATTGAGAACCACTTGTGTAAGAGAGAGAGCAACAAAGTATGATATTTTGCAGGGAAAATGCTTTTTTTTTCAGTCTTTAGGTTTTAATCACACAATCCTACTGTCACAGGCTCAGAAAACATTAAATAACAGTTGGAGAGGGCAGGCATGGTGGTGCATACCTATAGTCCTGGCTACTTGGGAGGCTGAAGCAAGAGGGTTGCTTGAACCCAAGAATTTGGGTCAAGCCTCATTAACATGGTGAGACCCTACTTTCTCTGAAAAACAGAACAATTGGAAGTACAGCATGTTCCTAAATTTAGACATTACCTACTGAAACTTCTTTCCTAGGAATCCTTCCCTCTCTAATCTTCTGTGTCTGGTGACTGACAATACTACTGGACAGCTTCTAAGAGGTTATTGTAACTATGTAGAAGAAGAAATATGAATAGGGTGGATGTTCTTTCTTTAATATTCGTGTTTTAGTCAGATTTTTTGCTGTAGTGGCTAAAAGATCTGACCAGAACAATTGCAGATGAGGAAAAGTTTGTTTGAGGGCTCACAGTTTCAGAGTTCTCAGTCCATAGAAGGCTGGCTCCATTTCTCAGTGCTCCAGGTGAGGCTGAAGATCATGGCAGAAAAGTATGGGGGAGGGAAGCAGCTCATGAAATGATCAGAGAGCAGAAAGAGACCCCACATGCCAGATACAAAATACATACCCAGAAGCCATGCCCCTAATGCCCCACTTCCTCCAGTCACATCCCACCTGCCTTCAGTTACCACTCAATTAATACCATCAGGTGATTAATTCACTGATTGGGTTAAGGCTCTCATAATCCAATCATTTTTTTTCTCTGAACTTTCTTGCATTGTCTCATACGAAAGCTTTTAGGGGACACCTTACAGCCAAATCATAACAATTTGTGTCCAAGAAAGAAATTCAAGGACACCCTTGATGAGTATAATCTGAAAATGAGAGCACTTAGGGGTCAATAGAAAAAAAAATGAAGACATTAAAAATTATATATGTACATACCATAGGTCACCAGCAGAAGGAACATAAAGAGAAAAACATCTGAGACAATGGAAGCTATTTATGCTTTTGTAAAACACATCTGTTTGAAAAAATTTCCCTTTAATCATACATAGGGAGTTAGTCAATGAAGGGAAGGTGAAAATCCAAATTAGAAAAGTTGAGAATCTGGTTGTTATGTAGCTTGGAAAGCTGGCTTGCAGGAATAATACTTGTAGAATTTTTAAGAAATTTTAAAAGGTTGTAGTTTTATAGATCTGTGGGCATTAATTTTGAGAACTGTTAGAAAAAAGAGACAGGTTCAGATTACTGCAAAGTAGATAGGATGTCATTCTTCAAATGGGGGTGGGAAATGGAGGTGGAAGGGAGGGTGACTCTAATAATTATATGGTCTTCAGCTTCACTTTAATATGTAATAATTTTCACTCATCTATTTTGCATCACCTGGAATGAATAGAGTTCCCAAGCATCAGACAACTGAATTGTAAATGCAGAGTTTATCTGCATCCTTTCCAAGTGCTGTCTGTAGGGTATTGCAACATTAAACTGGCTTTCAGAGAGGTGAATCCTCCAAGCCCAATTTAACTTTGTGCAGGTGATGAGGCCAATGCTCTGAGACTTATTTAAGTATTTAATGTGTGGGACAGTAGTAAAGTATTTGGTTCAGAGACGCCAGAAGTTGAATCTCAGTTCCCTGGGTTCCTTAGGGGAACCTCTATAAAATGTGGATCATATGCTCTAATAGGTTTGTTGTAAGGATAAATGAGGGTCCAAGCAAAACTAAAACAAAAACAAACCAACCAACCTGGCCCAGAGCTGTCAGAGAGTAAGCAAAAGTTATCTATTAATATTAATGCTCAACTAGATATGTAACAAGATGAAAATTTCAGAACATAAAACTTACATTAAATAAACAAATGACTGATATTATTCTATGCAAGAGCATGGTTGTAATGACCTGGTATTTTTCTCAGGGTCACCTCTACAACCACCCAAAATATGCCACAATACACAGTCCAAGCAACAACAAAAAGCTACAAGCAACTTTGAAATTTACAATCTGAATTAAACTATAGTAGTTGAATAAACAAAAATAATACTATCTATAGAAGCAAATTAAAATATTTAACAAAAGCTTTAGCAGCCTTTGTCATGATTTGAAATGAGCAAAAATTATTGGTTTTATCACAAGTGATGATAATTCTGTGGAGTGTTGTTCCAGGGTTTCTTAATCGTTTGCAATTAGTTTAATTGGAAGAAAACACTTTTTCTCAGTACAAGGGAAATACTAAGGATAATATTGACATAGGAACCTTTTTAGAAAAAACTATACTTGTGTAGAAAATTGTATTTCACAGTTCCTCTTAGAAATTTAAAAACTTTTAATTGCTCAACTTTACTTTTGTATGATTTTGTGCCAATTGATAATTGGATTAGTAATGATTCAGACAGACAACTTCTGTTACGTTTTGTACCTTTCGTTAGTTCTTTTTCATGCACACTATATATCTTTTTAAATAATAGGTTTTATTTTTATTTTTTTCATATTTAATTTATTTATTTCTTCTATTTAGGCTTACACGATAACAGCGCAGTTTGATTCATTGTACATAGAGGATAACATATCAATTCTCTAGTTGTAAGTTGTATAGAATCACAACATATATGCAGTCATACATAAAGTTAGGGTTATTATGATCATCATATTCCACCACCTTTACTGTCCCCATGCCCCCTCCCCCCTTACATCCCTGTGAGCAGAGATCCACCATTGTTCCCATGACCTTCCCTACATTATGGATCAGCATCCACTTATCAGCAAGTACGTTCGGCATTTGGTTTTCTGAGATTGGCTTACTTCACTTAGCATGATATTCTCCAACACCATCCATTTACCTGCAAATGTCATAATTTTATTCTCTTTTATTGCTGAGTAATATTCCATTGTGTATATTATATACCACAGTTTCTTTATTCAGTCATCTATCGAAGGGCATCTAGGTTGGTTCCACAGTTTAGCTATTGTGAATTGAGCTGCTATAAACATTGAAATGGCTGCAGCACTGTAGTATGCTGTTTTTAAGTCTGCTGGGTATAGACTGAGGAGTGGGATTGCAGGCTCAAATGGTGGTTCCATTCCAAGTTTTCTAAGGAATCTCCATATTGCTTTCCAGATTGGTTGTACCAATTTGCAATACCACCAGCAATGTATGAGCGTGCCTTTTCCCCCACAACCTCGCCAACACTTATTGTTGTTT
>CM053409.1:40228243-40336167 GCA_028644305.1 Xerus rutilus | reverse complement strand
ATGGATTGTATATCTTCTGTGAAGTTTGTGTTCAGCTCTTTGGCCCATTTATTGATTGGGTTGTTAGTTTTTTTGGTGTTAAGCTTTTTGAGTTCTTTATATATCCTGGAGATGAGTGCTCCATCCGATGTGTGTGTGGCAAAGATTTGTTCCCAGGATGTCGGCTCTCTGTTTACTTCATTGATTATTTCTTTTGCTGAGAAGAAGCTTTTTAATTTGAATCCGTACCATTTGCTGATTCTTTATTTTACTTCTTGTGCTATACAAGTCTTGTTAAGGAAGTATGGTCCTAATCTGACATGATGAAGATTTGGGCCTATTTTTTCTTCTATTAGGCAATGGGTCTCTGGTCTTATTCCCAGGTCCTTGATCCATTTTGAGTTGAATTTTGTGCATGGTGAAAGATAGGGGTTTAGTTTCAATTTGCTGCATATGGATTTCCAGTTTTCCCAGCACCATTTGTTGAACAGGCTATCTTTTCTCCAGTGTACATGTTTAGCTCCTTTATCTAGTATTAGGTAACTGTATGTAAGTGGGTTTGTTTCTGTGTCTTCTATTCTATACCATTGGTCTACATGTCTATTTTGGTGTCAGTACCATGCTGTTTTTGCTACTATAGCTTTGTAGTATAATCTGAAGTCAGGTATTGTGATGCCTCCTGCTTCACTCTTCTTGCTAAGGATTGCTTTGTCTATTCTGAGTCTCTTATTCTTTCAAATGAATTTCATGATTGCCTTTTCTATCTCTATAAGAAATGATGTTGAGATTTTAATTGAGATTGAATTGAATCTATATGGTGCTTTGGGAAGTATGGCCATTTTGACAATATTGATTCTGCCTATCCAGGAGCATGGGAGATTATTCCATCTTCTAAGGTCTTCTTCAATTTCTTTCTTCAGTGTCCTGTAGTTTGCATTGTAGAGGTCTTTTGCCTCTTTGGTTAAATTGATTCCCAAGTATTTCATTTTTTTGAGGCTATTGTGAATAGGATAGTTTTCCTAATTTCTCTTTCAGAGGGTTTATCACTGATGTATAGAAATGCAATTGATTTGTGGGTGTTGATTTTATATCCTGCTACTTTGCTGAATTCATTTATTAGTTCTAAAAGTTTTCTGGTAGAATTTTTTGGATCCTCTAAGTATAGAATCATGTCATCTGCAAATAATGATAGTTTGAGTTCTTCTTTTCCAATTCATATCCCTTTAATTTCTTTTGTCTGTCTAATTGCTCTGTCTAGTGTTTCAAGGACTATGTTGAATAGCAGTGGTGAGAGAGGGCATCCCTGTCTAGTTCCCATTTTCAGAAGGAATGCTTCCAATTTTTCTCCATTTAGGATGATGTTGGCCTTGGGTTTAGCATAGATAGCTTTTACAAAGTTGAGATATGTTCCTTCTATCCCAAGTTTTTCTAGTGTTTTGAGCATAAGAGGGTGTTGTGTATTGTCAAATGCCTTCTCTGCAACAGTTGACAAAATCATGTGATTCTTTTCTTTAATTCTATTGATGTGATGTATTACTTTAATTGATTTCCATATGTTGAACCAAGCTTGCATCCCTGTAATGAACCCCACTTGATCATGGTGCACTATTTTTTTGATATGTTTTTGTATGATTTGCCAGAATCTTATTGAGAGTTTTTGCATCTATGTTCATCAGGAATATTGGTCTGAAGTTTTTTTTTCTTTGATGTGTCTCTGTCTGGTTTTGGAATCAGGGTGATACTTGCCTCATAGAATGAGTTTGGAATGGTCCCCTCCTTTTCTATTTCATAAAATTGTTTGAGGAGAATTGGTATTAATTTGTCTTTGAAAGTCTTGTAGAACTCAGCTGAGAATCCATCTGGACCTGGGCTTTTCTTGGTTGGAAGGCTCTTGATGGCATCATCTATTTCCTTGCTTGACATTGATCTATTTAAGTTGTGTATGTCCTCTTGGTTCAGTTTGGGTAGGTCATAGGCCTCTAGAAATTTGTTGGTGTCTTCAGCGTTTTCTATTTTACTGGAGTATAAATTTTCAAAATAGTTTCTAATTATCCTCTGTATTTCAGTAGTGTCTTTCGTGATATTTCCTTTTTCATCACAAATTTTAGTAATTTGGGTTTTCTCCCTCCTCCTTTTCGTTAGGGTGGCTAAGCTTTTGTCAATTTTGTTTATTTTTTCAAAGAACCAGCTTTTTGTTTTGTCAGTTTTTTGAATTGTTTCTTTTGTTTCAATTTCATTGATTTCAGCCCTAATTTTGATTATTTCCTGTGTTCTACTTCTTTTGATGTTAATTTGTTCTTCCTTTTCTAAGGCTTTGAGACAAAGAGTCAATTCATTTATTCGTTGACTTTTACTTCTTCTAATGAATGAGTTTAGTGCTATGAACTTTCCTCTTAGCACTGCCTTCATGGCATCCCAAAGATTTTGATATGTTGTATCGGAGTTTTCGTTTGCCTTTAAGAATTTTTTTTTTAATCTCTTCCTTGATGTCTTCTGTTATCCATGCATCATTCAATAGCATATTATTTAGTTTCCAGGTGATGGAGTAGTTTCTGCTTTTTAATCTGTCATTGATTTGTAATTTTATTGCATTGTGGTCAGATAGGATACAGGGCAGAATCTTTATTTTTTTGTATTTGCTAAGACTGGCTTTGTGAAATAACATATAATCTATTTTGGAAAAAGACCCATGTGCAGCTGAGAAAAAAGTGTATTCGCTCGTTGATGGATGGAACACTCTATATATGTCTGTTAAGTCTAAATTATTGATAGTTTCATTGAGGTCTATGGTTTCTTTATTAAGTTTTTGTTTGGAAGATCTATCCAATGGTGAGAGAGCTGTGTTAAAGTCTCCAAGTATTATTGTGTTGTGGTCTATCTGATTCTTGTATTTGAGAAGGATTTGTTTGATATATGTAGAAGCTCCATTATTTGGGGCATAGGTATTTATGATTGCTATATCTTGTTGATGTATGATTCCCTTAAGAAGTATGAAATGACCTTCTTTATCTCTTTTCACCATTTTTTGTTTGAAGTCCACTTTATTTGATATGAGGATGGAAACTCCTGCTTGTTTGCAGGGTCCATGTGAGTGAAATGTTTTTTCCCACCCTTTCACTTTCAGTCTGTGGATGTCTTTTCTTGTGAGATGAGTCTCTTGAAGACAGCATATTGTTGGATCTTTTTTTAAAATCCAGTATGTCAGTCTGTGTCTTTTAATTGGTGCATTTAGGCCATTTATTTTCAGGGTTATTATTGAGATATGATTTGTAATTCCGGTCATTTTGGTTTGTTTTTGGTTTTTACCTTGAGTTGTTTTCTCTTTTGAATGGTCTTTCCTCTAGTGTAGTTCCTCTCTTTGTAACTTTCCATTGTTGGTTATCATTTCCTCCTCATGGAATATTTTGCCAAGAATGCTGTGTAGTGCAGGCTTTCTTGCTGTAAATTCTTTTAGCTTTTGTTTATCATGGAAGGTTTTTATTTCATCATCAAATCTGAAGGTCAATTATGCTGGATAGGATTCTTGGTTGGCATCCATTGTCTTTCAGGGCCTGGAATATGTTATTCCATGATCTCCTGGCTTTTAGTGTCTGGGTTGAGAAATCTGCTGAGATACAAATTGGTCTCCCCTTGTATTTAATCTGGTTCCTCTCCTTGTGGCCTTTAAAATTGTATCCTTATTCTGTATGTTGGGCATTTTCATTATAATGTGCCTTGGTGTAGATCTGTTGAAATTTTGTACGTTTGGTGTCCTGTAACCCTCTTGTATTTGATTTTCCATTTCATTTTTCATATTTGGGAAATTTTCTGATATTATTTCATTGAAGAGATTGTGCATTCCTTTGGTTTGAAATTCTGCACCTTCTTCTATCCCAATAAATCTTACATTTGGTCTTTTGATGCTGTCCCTTATTTCTTGTATGTTCTGTTCATGATTTTTTACCATCTTCACTGTATGGTCAAGTTCATTTTCAAGATTGTATATCTTGTCTTCATTATCTGAGGTTCTGTCTTCCAGGTGATCTAGTCTGCTGGTGATGCTTTCTATGGAGTTTTTTTAATTTGGTTTATTGTTTCCTTCATTTCAAGAATTTCTGATTGATTTTTTTTCATGATCTCTAGCTCTTTCTTAAAGTAATCTTTTGCTACTTGTGATTGCTCTCTTATCTCTTTGTTGAATGATCAATTGTTGCCTTTATTTGCTCTCTTATTTCTTTGTTGGATTGATCAATTTTTGCCTATAATTGTTCACTTATGTCATTCTTTAGTTCACTGATCATTTTAATTATGTACATTCTGAATTCTTTCTCTGACATTTCATCAACTATGCTGTCAATGGATTCTGTTACAGTGGTATCCAGGTTTATTTGGGGCACTTTCTTCCCTTTTTTTTTTTTATGTTGGTTGTGTATTTTCCTTTCTTGAAATACCAATCTGAGGTATTGCGGCTTCTATCCCAGCCAAGGCCGCTCCTGAGGTGGCCCCTGAGGGCTGTTTTGCCCCTCTCTTGCGCTCTTGCTGGTGAACAGGAACTCTAGAGTGGAACTGGAGGCAGGCTCAGCTCTCACTTAGGCAGGGTCACAAGCAGGAGAGTCTGTGTGTGACCCTTACAGTGAGTGTGATTTCCCCTGGGGCTGGAGGCTAGCAGGCTCTGGTCTGCCTTCAACTGGGCACCCCTGGCATTTCTTAAGGGCAGTTTTAGGCCTTTTGTCTCACCTGAACATAGGAACTCTGGAGCGAAACTGAGGCGGGCCCAGAGAGCACTTGGGTGTGGCCTCTTCATGCTGGAATGTCTGCAGGCGACTCTTACCCTGGGTGTGCCTTCCTCTGTGGCTGGTAGTTATTAGTCTCTGGTCGACTCTTAGTTGGACACCCGTGGAGTTTCTTGAGGGTGGATCAGGGCTCTCTGTGGCTCCTTCAGGTCCACAAGAACTCTGGAGTGGAACTGGGGTGGGCCCAGGCTGCCCTTGGGTGGGGCTGCCTTGCACTAGGCTCTCTGCGGGAACTCTTACCCTGAGTTCGGGCTCCCCAGTGGCTAGTGGCTAGCAGTCCCTGGTCTCCCGTTGGCTGGACACCTGTGGAGGTTTCCTTATGGCAGATCTGGGCCCTCTGCGGCTCCCTGAGTTCGAGCTCCCCAGTGGCTAGGGGTAGCAGTCCCTGGTCTCCCGTTGGCTGGACACCCATGGAGTTTCCTGAGGGCGGATCTGGGCCCTCTGCAGCTCCTGCCAGTCCACAGGAACTCTGGAGCGTCGGTTTTATTTTTAGAGCAGTTTCAATTATGTAGTAAACCTTTCATTGAATTTTCAAGCAATGCATTTTTATCTTTTTGACTTAATTTAGTTGAAGTAAAAATACAGTGTGTATCTATATTTTTCTCTTGAAGTGCTGTGAATGGACAGGTGGTTACCATATCGATTATTCATACCTGCCTGTGCATGTGCGAATTGAGTATCCCCTCACTTAAAATGCTGCATGCAAACAGAGCTTTCATACTTACTTTTCACATTTGCTTATTTTAAGAAATTGTACTTCAATTAAATTTTAGATTTGTTTCACCCAAATTTTTTTATTGGTGCATTTGGATATATTGATGATATTTGTTGTTACATATTTGTACATGCACAGAATACACAATGTAACACTATGATTTGGCTCTTCCCTCCCCAAACTCCCACCCCTTGGTCTCATTACTCTAGTGATCTTCCTTTGATTTTCATGAGATCCACTTCGATCCTTTTCTTTTCATCTCTAGCTTCCTCATATGAGAGAAAACATAGAACCCTTAAACTTCTGAATTTGACTTATTTTCCTTAACACAATGGTCAAATTCCATCCGTTTTTCTACAAATGGCATAATTTCATTTTCTTTAAGACTGAATAAAACTTCCTTGTGTATATGTACTACATTTTCTTTGTACATTCATCTGTTGATGGAGACAGTTTGGTTCTATATTTTGGCTTTTGTGAAATGTGCTGCTATAAGCATGGGTATGCATGTATCACTTTAGTATGATGACTGTATTGCTTCAAGATAAATCATGAGGAGTGGTATATCTGGGTCATATGATAGTTCCATGCCTAGTCTTTCGAGGATCCTCCATACTTATTTCCACAGTGGTCATACTAATTTACAATCCCACCAACAGTATAAAAATGTTCCTTTTTCTCCACATCCTCTCCAGCATTATTTATTATTATTATTATTATTATTATTATTATTATTATTATGATGTACCAAAGATTGAACCCAGTTTACTGAAGTGGAGTACAGATAAAATAGAGCATTATACCTCTTGTTCCTTGTAGTTATTAACTAGTGGAACTATTTCTCATTTCTTTTAGAGCTTTATGGTTATACATAGTAGTTGGGTTCATTCCAACAGACTCATAATGCATGGAAATCAATTTCAGCTCATGCTCACCCTTTTTTCATTCCTCCATTTCCCTCCTGTTCTCCCTCCCCTCTCCTATTCTCCATTCTCTACTAGACTTCCTTTTGTTCCTTTATTAATTTATATTCAATTGATTTTTTAAAATTTTTTTTAGTTGTTGAATCTTTATTTTATTCATTTATTATTTTTATATGTGGTGCTGGGGATCGAACCCAGTGCCTCACGCATGCTAAGCAAGCGCTCTACCACTGAGCCACAGCCCCAGCCCTTCAATTGATTCTTTAGGTTATTCTATCCTTCACTTCTCTTTTTAAATTTTATTTTAGCTTCTGCATATAAAAGTATCCATTCTGCCTTTGATTTCTGAGTTTGGCTTATTTCACTTAGCATGATTTTCTCCATTTTCATCCATTTACTGGCAAATGCTGCAATTTCATTCTTCTCTTATGAATGTGTAAAACTCCATTTATATATATATAAATTATATATTATTTAGAGATATATTATTAAGAAATATATTATTTATTAAGATTAATATATTAAATAGAATATTAAAATATTATATCATATTTAATATAATATTAAAATATATTATTATTTATTAAAATAAAATTATTAAGAAATTGTGAGATATATATGTACACACACACACACACACACACACACACACACACACACACACATATATATATATATATTGACCAGCATCTGGGTTGATTCCATAATGTAGCTACTGTGAATGGTGCTGCTATAAACATCGATGTGTCTGTATTGCTGTAGTATGCCAATTTTAAATCTTTTGGGAAAATACCAAGGAGTGGAATAGATTAGTCATATTGTTGTTCCATCCCTAGTTTTTTGAACAATTTCCGTACTGCTTTCCAGAGTGGTTGTTCTAGTCTGCAGTTCCACCAACAATGTACAAGTGTACCTTTCCCCCATAGCTCACCAGCATTTATTGTTGTTCATATTCTTGATCATTGCCATTCTGACTAGAATGAGATGAAATCTTAGTGTAGTTTGATTTGCATTTCCCTTATTGCTAGAGATGCTGAACTTTCTTTTCCCATGTATTTGTTGGTCATTTGTGTTTCTTCTTTTGAGAAGATTCTGTTTAGTTCTTTTGCCTATTTATTGATTGGATTTTTTGAGTTTTTTTTTTCTTAGTTCTTTGTATATTTTAGATATTAATCCTCTATTGAAGGAATAGTTGGCCAAGATTTTCTCCCATTTTTTATGTTTATTCTTTATGCTCTTAATCATTTCCTTTGGTGTGTTGAGCTTTTTGGTTTGATTGCATCCCACTTATTGATTATTAATTTTACTTCTTGTGCTTTGGAGGTCTTGTTAAGGAAGTCAGTGCCATTATCTATATGATAGAGTGTTGACCTGTGTTTTCTTCTAGCAATTGTAAAGTTTCTGATATAATTCCTAAGTTTTTGATCCATTTTGATTTGAGTTTTGTACAGGGTGAAAGATAGGGGTCTAATTTCATTTTTCTACATATAGCTATCCAGTTTTCCCAGCACCATTTATTAAAAAGACTATCTTTTCTCCAAGATATTTTTTTGTCAACTTTTTAAAATACCAGACAACTAAAATGAAGCAAATGTGGATTTGTCTCTGTGTCTTCTATTCTGTTCCATTGACCTTCATGCCTATTTTGATGCCAATATTATGCCATTTTTATTATTATAGCTCTGTAGTATAATTTCAGATCAGGTATTGTGATGCCTCCAGCTTCACTTGTCTACCATAGCTGTGCTTAGGTTATTCTGGGACTAGTATTCTTTTAAATGAATTTTTAAAAATTCTGTGAAGAATGTTATTCATATTTTGATGGGGACTTTGTTGAGTCTGTGTATTGCTTTTGGTAGTATAGCCATTTTAGCAATATTGATTCTGCCTAACCAAGAACATGAGATGTCTTTACATCTTCTAAGATCTTCTTCAATTTATTTTTCAGGGTTCTATAATTTTCATAGTAGAGCTCTTTTACCTCCTTGGTTAGATTAATTTCCAGGTATTTAATTTTTTTGAGGTTATTGTGGTTAGGATGGTTTTCCTAACTTATTGCTGGGCTGAATCACTGTTAGAGTGTAGGAAAGCTATTGATTTATGGATGTTGTTTATCTTGTATCCTGCTACTTTGTTAAACTCATTTGTAAGCTCTAGGAGTCTTCTGGTGGAGTTTTTTTTTTGTGTGTGTTTTCTAGATATCAAATCATATCATTGGCAAAAAGAGATCATTTGACTTTTTATTTTCCTATTGTATTCCTTTGATTTTTTTTTCTTGCCTGATCACTCTGGCTAATATTTTGAGGACTATATTGAACATGAGTAGCAAGAGTAGACAGTCTTGTCTTGTTCCTTATTTTAGAGGAAATGCTTTTAGTTTTTGTCTATTTAGTATGATGTTGGATTTGGGTTTGTCATAAATGGCCCTTACAATGTTAAAGTAAGTTCCCTAGATCCCTATCTTTCCTGTGTTTTTAACATGAATGGGTGTTGTATTTTATCAAAGGCCTTTTTGCATCTATTGAGATGGTCATGTATTATTTGTCCTTAATTCTGTTTAAGTATGAATTATATTTATTGATTTGCATATGTTGAACCAGCCTTGCATCCCTGGGAAAAAACCCATTTGATCATGGTATATTATTTTTTGATATGTTTTTCAATGTGGTTTTAAAGTGTTTTATTAAGGAATTTTAGATCTATGTTCATCAGGGCTGTTGGTCGGTAGTTTTATTTCCTTGATTCATCTTTGTCTGGTTTGGGTGTCAGGATTATACTGGCTTCATAAAATATATCTAGGAGTATTTCCTCCCTTTAAATGTCATGGGATGATTTAAGAAAGACTGGTGTTAGTTCTTCTGTAATGATCTGATAGAACTCAGCTGTAAATCCATAGCATTCTGAGCTTTTCTGTTTTGGAAGGCTTTTAATTGCTGTTTCAAGTTTATTACTTGATATTGGTCTGTTTAGGTTTTATATATCTTCCTAATTCAATTTGATAAGGACATATGTGTCTATAAATTTGTCAATATCTTCCAGATTTTCCAGTTTATTGGAGTAAGCTTTCAAAATAAGTTCTGATCATCTGGATTTCAGAAGGATCTGTGGTAATATCTCCTTTTTCATCTCTGATCTTGTTGATTTGTGTCTTCTCACTCTTTCTTTTGGTTAGTTTGGCTAAGGATTTGTCAGTCTTACTTATCTTTCCAAAAAGCCAATTCTTCATTGCATTGATTCTGGTAGTGTTTTCTAATTCTCAATTTCATTGATTTTGGCCCTGATATTAGTTATTTCATGTCTTCTACTGGTTTTGGTGTTAGTTTGTTCTTTTGTTAAGGCCTTCAGGTGAAGCACCAGCTTATTTATTTGGAATCTCTCTAATTTTTTAATGTAGTGACTCAGTGCTGAAAATTTTCCTCTTACAATTGCATTTATACTGTCCCAGAAATTTTGGTATTTTTGTCAAGATCTTCTTGACTTCTATTCTCATTTCTTCTTTGATTCATCCTCTATTTAAGAGAATATTGTTCAATCTTTATGTGTTTATGTGGTTTCTATTATTTTTCTTGGTATTAATTTCTAGCTTCCTTCCATTATTATCTGATAGGATACATGGGATTATATAAATTTTTTTTGCATCTGCTAAGATTTGCTTTGTGGCCTAGCATATGATCTATTTCAGAAAAAGTTTCATGCACAGCTGAGAAGAAGGCAAATTCAGTTGTTTTTCAAGGTGGACTATTCTGTAGACCTCTGTTAGGTCCATTTGATTTATAGTGTTATTTAGGTTGAAAGTATCTTCACTGATTTTGTTTTGATGACCTGTCTACTGGTGATAAGGGTATTTTGAAATTACCCAGTATTATTGTATCAGGGCCTATGTATGATTTAATGTCATGGAGTATTTTTTTCATGTAATTGGGTGTGTTGACATTTGGATCATAAATGCTTACTATCCTTAAATTTTCTTGTTCAATTGTTCCCTTTACTAGA
The DNA here is from genome assembly GCA_028644305.1 of Xerus rutilus. NCBI lineage: Eukaryota > Metazoa > Chordata > Mammalia > Rodentia > Sciuridae > Xerus > Xerus rutilus. The sequence goes on along the minus strand of CM053409.1, from coordinate 40,325,785 downwards.
ATGTGGCAGCCTTCTTTGTCTCATCTGATTAATTTTTGCTTGAAATCTGCTTTGTCAGATATGAAAATAGTGACCCCTGCTTGTTTTCTTTGACCATATGCATGAAATATTCTTGCCATCTTTTACCTTCAGCCTGTGGATGCCTTTGCCTATAAGATGAGCTTCATGTAGACAGTATATAATTAATTGGATCTTGTGTTTTGATCCATTCTGATAATCTTTGTGTTTTAGTTGGGGAATTGAGATTGTAACATTCAGCATTAATATGAATATGTGTTTGTGGTTTCCCACCATTTTTTTTTTTTACTGTATTTTATCCTGTCTTGGTTCTCATTTAGTGAATTATTATTCTACTGAGCTTCCTGTTTGGGAGCTTTGAAAATTTCTTTTAGTTCCTCTGTGTATAATTTATATTTGAGTATTCTTTGCAGTGGTAGCTTAGTGCTTATGAAGTCTTTTAGTTTATTCTTGTGCAAAGTTTTTATTTCTCCCTCAAATTGAAACTGAGCTTTGCTGGGTGTAGTAACATTGGCTAGCAATTGTTTTCTTTTAGGGTTTGGAATATCTCATTCCAGGCCTTGCTTTTTGGGTCTAAGCTGAGGAATCAGAAGGGAAGTTATTGGTTTTCCTCTAAATGTAAATAGATATTTCTCTCTTGTGGCTTTTAATATTCTTTTCTTATTTTCTATGTTAGGCATTTTAATTATGATAAATTTTGGTGAGATTCTTATTTGACAAGGTCTATTTGGGATCCTGTAAGCCTTCTATATGTTTGTTGTTTCTAATATGGGGGAAGTTTTCTATAACTATCTCATTGAAAATGTTCTTTATGTCTTTAGTTTGTGTCTCCATGTTTCCTTCTATTCCAGTGATTCTCAGGTTTGGTCTTTTACAGTTTTCCCAGAGTTCTTGTATATTCTGGTCATGTTCTATATATTTTTATTTTATTGCCTTCTGTGTACTCAAGATTATATAGCCTATCTTTGAGACCTGAAGTTCTGTCTTCAGTTCCTGAGGTCCTATTTTCTAGGCAATCTAATCTGTTAGTGATGCCTTCAATTCAGTTTTTGGTTTGATTGATTGTATTTTTCATTTCTGGGAGTTCATTTTCATTTCTTTTCCCTATTTCTATTTCCTTATTAAACTGGTCTTTCATTTCCTGTAATTGTTCTCTTAATTCTGGAGTAGCTCTACTTTTAGTTCATTGAATTTTTTTAATTGTTGATGGATATTTATTTATTTATTTATTTATTTATATGTGGTTCTGAGAATCGAACCCAGTGCCTCACACATGGTAGGCAAGCACTCTACCATTGAGTTACAATCCCAGCCCTGGTTCATTGAACATTTTAATAATCTATTTTTTATAATCTTTCTTTTGGCCTTTGTCCACTTTGCTATCAGTGGGATCTTTTATTGGAGGAATGTGGATTTGGGGGGAAGATTTGTTTTCTTCTCTTTTCAGAGGTCTTGGAATTGTGCATCAATGGAGGTAGATTCCACATCTCTTCTTTTGTGTGTGTCCTTTTGTGTGTAATTACATTATTTTTTCTGAGTCTTCTCTCTGTTTTTGATGTATGCATTGATGCCACAGGGTGGCACTTGTGTTCCCTCTCTGGTTGTACCTTCTTGGATCCTTATTGAAAGTTTGGGGCTTTTGTCTCCTCACTTCTTGGAGTTGGAATAATGTCAGGGAATGTTTAGTTCAGCAGCAGTCTCTAACCTGTGAACTTTTAGTGTCCTGTAGGTTACTAGCATATTGCAGAATAAACAATAGCAAAAACTGTTGCAAACAACAAACAATACATAATGTTAAATACTCATTTCCTATTATAATGTCTTCACCATTAATTGTCACCAAGAAAGAGGAATGGTGGATTCAGCAATTGTCAACAGTAAAAATAATAACTATGAACTAGATCTGGCCTTAAAGCAAATGGCAGGTGCCACATATATCATTCACAGCAGTAATGACTGTTTTAGCATTCATAGTGGGACCAGAGTTACACAAAACAATTAGTTCTGAAAGATGGTAAAAATACAGTTAGGGAAAAAAGAAATGTGTTAGGAAGTTAGGAAAGACTTTACAATTTCAAAAAAAAAGAACATAAAGAATGCAGAAGAGATGTAGCAGGTGATGCTTATACAGAAGAAAGGGAAAGAAATATAAGAATCAAGGTGTTCGGAAAGAGAGAACAATAGAATTTGGCTTTTAGCAGGAGAAGTTAAGAGAGAAAAAGAAACAAGAGAAATAAGCAAATAAAAATCATACAAAATTAAACCAAAAGTATAATCCAAAAAACCTGAATCCTCAAAAGACAATGCTGATAACAAATAAATTACATTAAAAATGCTGAAAATGAGAGAAAAAGAAACACATACATAATATACACATATATTATGTGTGTGTGTGTCCCTGAACCTATCAGCACAGCCAGCATTCTCATATCTGCCCCCACACTCTCACAAACACATGAAAATAATTTTTAAAAAACCCCAATCAATAAATGGGCTAAGGAGCTGAACAGACACTTCTCAGAAGAAAGTAATTGATCAACAGTCTTATGAAAAAATATTCAACATCTCTAGCAATTAGAGAAATGAAAATTAAAACTACTCTAAGATTTCATCTCATGCCAGTCAGAATGGCAATTATCAAGAATACAAACAACAATAAGTGTTGGTGAGTTTGTAGAGAAAAAGACATGCTCATACATTGCTGGTGGGACTGCAAATTGGTACAATTAACCTGGTAAGCAGTATAGAGATTCCTTAGAAAACTTGGAATGGAACCACCATTTGGCCCAGCTATCCCACTCCTTGGTCTATACCCTAAAGACTTAAAAACAGCATACTACATTGACATAGCCACTTCAATGTTTATAGCAGCTCAATTCACAATAACTAAACTGTGGAACCAAAATAGAGCCCTTCAATAGATGAATGGATAAAGAAACTGTGGTATATATACATAATGGAATATTACTCAGCAATGAAAGAGAATAAAATTATGACATTTGTGGGTAAATGAATGAAGTTGGAGAATATCATGCTCAATGAAGAAAGCCAATCCCCCAAAAACAAATGCCAAATGTTCTCTCTAATAAGTGGATGCTGATCCATAATGGAGGAGAGGACACAGGAAGAATGGAGGAATTTTGGGGAGGCAGGGGGGAGGGGACATGGGAGACAGTAAATATTGTGGAATGAGATGGACATCATAGCCCTAGCTTCATGTATGACTACATATATGATGTGATTCTACATCATATACAACCAAAGAAATGAAAAGTTGTGCTCTATTTGTGTACAATGAATCAAAACACATTCTGCTATCATGTATACCTATGTAGAATAAATAAATAAATAATAAATAAATAAAAATTTTAAAAAATCAAATTAAATTTTAACAAATTAAAAAATTTAAAAACAATTTAAAATCTTCATGAAGAATGAAGGAACTGTTTCCACTGAGGTGTTCACAATAGTTGACCAGATTGGGTGGTCACTGTTTATGTCCAAGAGTCTTTTTTTCCATGTCTTCTTGAGTTATCACTGATAGAGAAATGAGTGGGGATTGTTAACCACTTTCTGTCTTTGTGTTGCTCTCTGAGCTTCCAGTTAGAGTGGACTAAGATTGAAGCTGTTTGATGTAAGACTCATCTTCCTTCTAATCAGTATGAGGTGGGATGGTTTAGGATGTACTGTCAGTTGGCATTTTATCCATTAGGACGAGATCAGTGCACTCCCAAGGTACAGCCTCTGCAGTATTCTATGGGGGGAATTCAGCAGGTCATGTTGAGGTTTAATCAGACTTCAGGGGCTTTGTTGTGGGAGGAGTCAGGCTCCCCTTTGCTCTTCCCACTGGAATCTCCCTGGGTACACTGTACTCCACATCTGTTTCATTCACATTCTGTAAGGCCCAGTTTGATTGGCACCCACTGGGATACTGTGGTTGTGGGTTTGTTTTCTTTTTGTTTTTTTTTTAGTTTTGAAATTTTAATTTATTTTTAGCTGGTTCATAAAAACTTAAAAATTGTACATATTTATGAGACACCATGAGATGTATTGATACATGTACACATCATGTGATATTCTTAAATCAGGGTAAGCTTATCTACCTCCTCAAATATTTGCCATTGCTTTATAGGGAACTACTGTATGATCCAGCAGTACCACTACTGGTGTTGAACAAAATCCTTCATTATAGCTTTTGAAATATATAATATAAGCCAATCCTAGCAACGGTGAGGTGCTAAGCAATTCGATGAGACCCTGTCTCTACATAAAACACACAATAGGGCTGGAGATATGGCTCAGTGGTCGAGTACCCCTGGGTTCAATCTCCAGTACCAAAAAAAAAAAAGAAGAAATATACAATATATTGTCATTGTATGTAATCACCCTACTATGTAATAATAGCACACAGAACCACTTACTCCTACCAACTATAACTTAGTACCAATTGATCAAACTTTCCCAAGCCTTCTGACGCTTATTCCCACTAGCCTCTGGTAACCACATTCTACTCTCAACTGCTATCAACTTCTTTAGATTCCACATCTGAGTGAGATCATGTAGTACTTGTCTGGCTTACTTTATGTAACATAACACAATGCTCTCTGGTTCTATCCCTCTTGTCACAAATGACAGGATTTTATTGTTTTCTATGGCCAAATAATATTCTGCTGTATGTATACCACATTTTGGGGGGTGAGGGTGTCCTGGGGATTGAACCCAGGGGTGTTTAACCACAGAACCAATTCCCCACCCCATTTATATATAAATATATATATAAGAGATCAAAAATATTGCCTAATCTTGGATGATATGTGTATATATATGTGTGTGTGTATATATATATATATATATATATACACACACACATATATATATTTTATTAGAGGCAGGGTCTCACTGAGTGACTAAGTGCCTTGCTAAGTTGCTGAGACTGGCTTTGAACTCATAATCCTCCTGCCTGGCTTCCCAAGCCACTGGGATTACAGGCATGGGCTACCATGCCTGGCTTCTTTTTGTTTTTTTTTTTTCAGCATACAAAAATTATGTTTTTTCTTATTTTTATTTTTTTAGGCCCTCATTCTTCTTTTTTTATATTTAATTTATTTATTTGTTCTATTTAGGCTTACATGATAGCACAGTGCAATTTGATTCATTGTACAAAGATAGAGGATAACATATCAATTCTCTAGTTGTGAGTTGTATAGAATCACAACATATATGCAGTCATACATAAAGTTAGGGCTATGATGACCATCATATTCCACCACCTTTACTGTCTTCATGCCCCCTCCCCCCTTACACCCCTGTGAACAGAGTTTCACCATTGTTCTCATGACCTTCCAGTTGGTTGTGGGTTTGTTTACATTTTAATCACCCTAGTCACCCAGGTGGTGAGTTTGCCTCCATATGGCTCCCTCCTCAGCTCTCTATGACTAGTTGAGGTATAGAGCATACTTTTTAAGCACCAGTGCAGTCCAGCTTCTGAATCATCCAAGATTAGGCAATATTTTTGATCTCAAGTTTCTTTGTACCAAGACAATATTCTCCCTTCCTCTGTCTGTGGCCAAACAATGGGGCTGCCAGGTCAGCTCTGATATATTCTTTTTTCTTTGTTTATTGTTCCCAAATTTCTGAGTCCCTAACCCACTTTGAGTGTCCAATATTAAATTTTAGTAAAATCTCTTTCACCCACCTTGCTGAGAAGCTGTATACCTGCTGTTTTGGTCCCATGTCCCAGCATAGCTTGGCATGCAGCTTGTCTACTCCTCCATCTTCCGTTCCAAATATGTCCTATTTTTCTAATGATGTAACCAATCTTTATGACATTTTTGCCAAAGTTGAATCCTATTTCAGTACAATTCTGTTTATTAATGAATGTTTGATGATTTTAAATGTTTTGACTGTTCAGTGGGCATGATCAGTACTATTGAAGTCTCATAAGAACCTCTCACATCCTACATTTCCTAGTGTGACTCATCCCCAATGTTACTGCTTCACCAGGCATATTTCTAGTGTTGGCATTTCCCCATATGCTAATGCCTGGGGTGTTGAGAATTAATACTACCACTAGCTTCACAGGATCAAGTAGTGCTGAAAGAAAATTCAAGATAAGCTCTTTGGTAAATAAGAGAATAGATCATCAAAAAGAGAAAGAAAACCTAAATACCTCAGGGTCATCATAAATCACAGAATGTCATGGGAAATGTTGCTGCTAGTTGTTGTCTAAACCAGCTTATAGTGTACCAACAACTCTCCACCCCCCCAAAAAAAATGGAATTTATGTTCCATTATGTCTTATTATCACTTAAAGTTTGAAAGGAATATACAAATTTCTCCTAAAGACTCCTTATCAGTACTATTTTAAGGCAGTGTGGTTGCTATTGGTTGTAACACCTCGTATTATAATCTTCTATCAATTTTTATTTCAAATAAACTCTCCTGTGTATGCCTTAGATCTAAACCAGTAGATTGGGGCCTAGTTAATTTAGTTGTCCTATTTTTATATTTATTCCATTTATTGTTTACTTTTCTATATGTGATTTATTGATTCCAATGTAACTAAAATAACTAACTAAACATTTTCACTTACCTAGTGAATTGAGTTTCTGAAGGTATTATCTTTACTGGGTAGTTAATTTGTTTTTTTCTGAGAAACAGAGCTTATGATGGGATTAGATATGTAAGAGATTTATTAGGGGGAAAATACTTATAAAAGATAAAGAGGATAGGCATAAGTTCAAGTGATCTATTATGTAACATGGTAACTAATAGCAATGTATTAAATTCTTGAAAATGTTAACAGGGTAGCTTTTAAGAGTTCTCACCACAAAAATGATAAGTATGTGAGAGAATACATACATTAATTGGTTGCATTTAGCTATTTTATAATGTATACATGTTCTAAAACATTATGTTGAATGTACAAGATAAATATGTACAATTTTTGTTTGAAAGAAGAATCAAGTTATACCCCTTAAAATAAGTAAAATGTGTTACCCTTTGGTTAAAAACAATAAAAGGTGGGGTGGGTAGAGTAAGATTGGGAATAGAGAAGCTCACACCATGGTGCAGATTTGACACTTGCAGAAGGAGAGAAGGAGGATTGTGTAGGAAGAGGAGGAAGATTGTGCTAAAAAAGTTTCCGGTAGGATCAGGGGGAGCCATTGAGCCAAAACCTTGTGGTAGAGTTTTCCTGCAGCGGCAATAGACCCACATTCTTACCCTGATGTGGTCAGTTACCGGTTGAGAGCAGCCCAGGAAGAGTGCTACCTGAGCAAAAATGTGATCGAGACAAAAGAGAGAGAGAGATGAGACTCTCAGAAAACTGTGAAACTGTGTTCCTGCAGCAGGAGATCTGAGCAGTTCATTTTCATGTCTATGATATCCTGAAAGATGTGTGTGATATGGTATGGAGAGAAGAATGTGGGATTTGGATTTGCAGCCTAACTCTGTCACTTAGGAGTTACCTGATACCAGAGAGATTAGATAAACCCTTCTGTAAAATGAGAGAACTAGTGTATACCCTATTTGTTGTAGTAGTAGTAGAGAGGAAGAGGAGATACAAATACACTTAATATATATAGAACAGCATAGTGGTGAAGAGCCTGATCACCTGCATTGGGATCTTAAATCCATGCTGGATGTTTCCATGCCTCTCTGTGCTGTTTCCTTACTTGTTACGTGGAGGAAATAGGATTGTTGTGAGAATGGAATAAATTTATACAGGCAAAATTATCAAAGCCATGTCTAGCACATGGTAAGAGATGCATATGTGAACATTTAATGCTATTATTGCTTTGAATATATTTATTCAAATACAAATCTGTTTGGATTTCATCATTCAATGATTTTGACTTGTTATTTTTATGATAACCCTTATTTACTCTGACCTCCTTTCTTCCTTCCAAGACCTTTTTCTTATTTCTGTCAAGGTTTTCTTCTCATGGACTCATCTGACGTTCTTTCTGAAGGGGAAGCTTCCTTAAGCTGGTGGCCATCTGGAATGCACAAAGTCAGCATTTTTCAATGTCATTCTCTCTGATCTGCCCACTGCACTTGGGCTTCCTCGGGTGTTCTATCTCTAGATATAGAAGATTCCTCCCTCTCCATGTGTCTTCCAAGTACAGTTCCTCAGGAAGTTGGCTTAAGTACGGATGCAACAGGCAGGAAATGGGAAATGTCAGTGGAAGACCCCAAGACACTAAATTGGAGTAATTTCATGCTTCAGAGCTCAAGTCCAGCCTGATTTCTCAAACATTCATTCTTCTTTCACCTCAGTGTAAACTAAATGTGATCTTGAGCTAGTTGGTAGGGAATGGAATTAAAATTAGATAAAATTTATGGTAAAATGTGATAAAAACAAAACAACAACAAAAAAACTATAATGCATTTCCCTTTTTCCTCCAAGGAGTAACTTCAGAGGAGTTTTATTTTTAAAAACTATCAACTGTCTTCGTATTTTCAACTTATCTTAGGGAAGTTAGTTATTATGCTTTATCTTTGATGAAATGATTAGCTTGAAAAGGTGACATGTTGAGATTCAGACTTATGTGAAAAGTAGCTTTTTGATCAGGAGGATAATGATTTGAAGCCATATCTCATTCTCCTTTTTCACTCAGCTGCAGGGACAGTTTGGAATCTCTAGGACAGGATGGCACCCTGGAGTATAGCTTGCAGACTTGAGTGACATCTAGTTCATAAATGGCTCAGCTGGCATCTCAGGCAGGGAGTATATGAACCAGGCTCAGATGCAGCTGATGATTTGATGTCCAGATGTGAGGGGGGAGGGAAGGGGGTCCAAGTATCAGCAACAGCAGATTGTAAAGGAGAACAATAGAAAGGGAGAGAATTAAAGAGAAACACAGCAAGATGATAAGGCAGGTTGGAGGGGGTTGTATCATTCATCTCCTCTGAAAGCCCCCACAGCAGAAAGATGGATTAATGCTGTCAGAGCTGTTATCCATTCCATCAGCTTTATTATATGATAGAAAGCTACCTGTCACTTTCTTGGCTGAATGCAGTGGTACAATCCTGGCTCCTTTCCCCCAATGCATTGCAAACATTTTCTAAGTTTTATTTTTGAAGCAGTTCTAATATTTGTTTCAATCACAGGTAGATCCATCATATGCATTTAATTTAAAAGTCATAACAAGCAGAATTTCTGTTCAACATAAAGAGCTCATAAAACAAATGCTACTATTTATCAACTATAATGGATTTTTGTAAAGGTCTTATAGGAATAAAGAATAAAAATCCAATGATGGTCTTACAATAAATACTCAATACTTTATTGCCTATTTATAGGGTAATCTTGCTTCTCCACAATATATGGCTCTTCAAAAAGGTTTAAATCGTGGTTGTGTGGTTTACTTGCCAGGAGATGGCAATAGTGATCTATTTCCATGTTAAGCCTTATAAAGGCACTCATTCCATCAAAATTAGTCTAACAGCCAAAGTGATTGGGATTTCCAATTCTGTTTTCCAATGCAAAATTATCCATTTTAAATTCTTGAATTATTAAGTTGTTTTTAATCTTCACAGTCTGATTTTTACCAAAGGCGTTGTCATGACAGCTTTTTCAAGACCCAAAAATAATCATTTTGCTCTCTTAGAAGAAATAACATAATTAAAAAAAATCTACATGTCCAATTGGAAATTTTATAAAAGCCATAGGTGATGAAATAAAATGGGAATCTTATAAGATTATGCTGATTACTATTCAGACAAGGAACACTGAATCTTTAAGTAAGGAATCAGATCAGCATCCCTTGAATTTATTGCATAGGCCTTTAGCACTTTGAGATGAAGTCAACTTTCTTCCATGTTCAGTGTGATGTTGTCATTGCTCATCCTGAATAATGCTAAAAAGTAAAGGAAGCTCTATAGCCCTTTCTACCCAGGCTGTGCACATTTCCATTTGGTTTGATTCTCAAAGCTGCAAAACCCAACATTTTTCCTCTTTGTTTTCAACTTCTAAGAAAATCAAACCTGATTTTTTTTCTTTAGCTAGAGTTTCATAACACATTTTTACTTTTTATCTTTTTAATATTAATGCACCTTTAATTCTGGGTTAATTGTTTTGTTTTATTACATAGCATTTTAATTGTAAATCATGTTAAATCTCTTTTGGATATAGATGATTTAAGCCCATGAATGCCATGGAGAGGTGTGCTCTCTCTGAATAATAATCAAAGCCATTGTTTGCCTGTGATGACTTGTGACTTTACCTATACATTGTGTAATGGGTTTTCTCAAAACCACAGCATGAAAACCACTTTAATCTTTTATTGATATTTATAACTTGGCTTCAGTTGCTCTTTCTGAGCTAGGGCATTTTTAAATAAAATTTCCAAATCCAAAAATTATGATTGTAACAATTTTTTTCTATTTGCCTCAACAAATGTTTTCAGTGAATAGTGTGTACAGCTTCTGATAATTTTGTTTTTTTCTGTTATGTTTGCCAACATGTATTAAAATGCAACTTTTGGGAAAAAATAAAATAATAAAAAAAAAAAAAAAAAAAAGAAAGAGAAGAACCAAATAAATAGAGATTAAAAGAACACTAAAAAAAAAAAAAAAAAAAAAAAAAAACAGAATTTTTAAAAATAAAAGTATTTTCAGTTTATTGTCCTCAACATCTTTTTTCCCATGTGCTGTATTTGAGTACATTGCTCTAACTCTTGGTCCTCCACAAGCTCTTGGTTTATTGCAGGGTCTACTGCGGACGGGTTCCATATAGTTCTTGAGAATTCCATGTGAAGCACTTTTAGCCAGTTTGAGTAAAGAAAAAACATTATTTAATAAATTTTGTTGCTATAATGATTAAAAATAACACTGTCAAATGTTATAGAAATAAATTAAAATTCATTAAAGCGATATCTACTGTGACAGTATTGAATACTGACTTTCTTAAAGAAAAACAAGTGTGGAATACTAAAATCAAATTTGTAGGGTAGGGTATTAGTTGTGCTGTCATATGTGATTAAAATATACATTTATCAATAATTGTTTCCACATATACCTAATGCAATTGATGATTTATATCTATTTGATTGTAAAGATATGGTGACACACTCATAATTGAATATTAAAGTTATTAATATGAGTTTGAGGATTGAGTCACATTTAAAATGCACTATTTTTAACCATTGGTTATATTTACTGTCATAACAGAAAACCAAGGCAAGTGTCCATGTGCTGCTTATATGAAATGCAGTGTGTAGCTGAGGCAGTCCTGGGACTCATTGCCTCTTCTCTCTCTTCCAGTTCTAAGCTACATCACAGGGAGATCAGTTCCTGTAGGCTCAAGGCTCCTATATACTAAAGAAGAGGTATTTGTGGAAGTTTACAGGACAGGGAGAAGAAAGAAGCCAGAATATCTTCTTATCTTTTTGGGGGGCAGCATATGTGGCATGGGTGAAATCTTCTCTGTACTGGTTGATTTCTGCCAGGCACCCCCAGCTTCTGGGCTCTGGGGGCACCTTCTCCTAATTCTCCAGCCCTCCACGTTCCATAGACTTTTTTTCCATTGCTCAGCCCTGGGCTCCCTTACTGCCCCTTGTTTGGCTTCTCAGTCTTTCTGTTACCTGTGCAATTTGTTTCTTCTGTTAACTAGTCTGTTATTAAAAACTTTAAATAACTGTTGCTTTCCTGGCACACCTTGATTAAAATCCAAGATAATACAAAATATATTTAGTGTGGAAATATTCTGTATCAGGATTACTGTTGTAAGTTTATTATTTTGCGTATTTTAAAAATAAGCTCAATTCTGTTTGCACTTTGAGTCTGGAGTGCCAGATTCTATGACTCCTAGGTCTTTGAGGAATAATATGTTGCACTAGAACCACAAAGACGTAGGTAAGGAAGAATATAGCAAGAAGCAGGAGGAAAAAGAGTAAAATAACTCAAAGGATACAATATTTTAAGATAACAAGTTCTATAATTTAATAGAATTTTAAAGTATGTTTTCTTTTCCAATTACAATATTCATTTTATTCATGTGACAAATATTTATTGATTACTACGTATTAGTTACTGTAATAGGGATTGAGGATAGGAGAGTGAAGAAAGCAATAAACAAAAAAAGTAAAAACAAACAAAAAAAACATGTGCCCAATTTGCAAGTGGGAGGGCATAGACAACAAACAAATAATAAGTAAACATGTGCAAGTTGGATGATGATAGCAGCTATGAAAGACGGTAAAGCAGGGAAGTGGGTAGGGAGCGCTGGGGTCAGGGTGAAGAATCTCACACTTAAACAGGGTGGGCAATAAAGGCTCCACTGAGCAAAAGGAGCTGGTCACATGCTTTCCAACAGACCTCAGTTCCACCTGTGGGTGCAGCCAATACTTAGCCCTTAAGCGGGGCAGGTTTGAGGAACAGAGAACATGCCAGTGTTCAGGAGGACAGTATATGTTAAGATACACATCAATTTAAAAACAGCTTTGGGAGATGTTAAAGAAAAACAATGCAACTCTGCTATATCCAATGTACACACATTTTTAAACTAATAATAGCTTATATTTATCATCGCATGCCACTCTTTTCTGTTAGTTTGAGGCTAGAGTTTTTTTCACACACAGCATCTAAAGGTCTTCTGAATCTCTATGGCCAGTAGTTGAAAGTATATTGTCACGGTACCATGCTGTTATTCATTATTTTCGCTTGTGTTTATGCCCTCCATAGAACGAGAGATATAATTTGGACTCACATTGAAGAACTTTTGGATTTTGTTCTGCATTTTTTTATTTAGGTACACCTCTAGTTCATTTTCCTTCCTAATTTAATTACATAGTGCTAGAAGTTGAATAGCTTCTCTTCAAAGGCAGCTAGAAACTTTTGATATCTAACCTTACAGATATCCTTCAGAATTCATAAATCAGTCATACCAATTCTGCCTAGCTTTGAAATGCCTATGATCAGTTCAGAAATGTTCGGTTACATTTGCCCAAGCAGTCAATGACTGCTATTTCACAACCTACTTCTCTATCTGGAGGCTGAAAAATTCCTTTTGACATTGATTGATGCATCCTCTTTAGAGAAACTTGAAAATGTGAATGAAAAAATATATTTCATCTCAGAACCCATTTTTACATGAAGCATCTCAGAGGACCAGTGCTTTATGGAATATATTGGAAGAAATCTTGATCAAGTCATATTAATTTTTTTTTAATTTTAACAAAAACTTTTATTAATAACATGTGAATATATTATTTTAGTATTTGATGAAAATAATGGGGATGTCTGCAAGACAAGATAAATATTCACAATTTTCACTAAGCCACTCTGACTCTTCTTTCTACCTGTTCTCTGGGGATATGGTGTGGGCTCCTTGGAGCTTCCTTTCTATGTATTTACATATAGACATATATATAAACATAAATGTAAATGCACATATAAATATATAGTCTATATCATACATAAATATATACCTATACATATCGATATATATATATATAAAATATATAATTGATATAAAATATACACTAAAACACAAATATACTGCTTCTCATATTCTCATTTACATGAGTTTCATAAATCTTTTCATTTTATTACATATCAATGTCATCTGAATTTTTAGGATACCATAAGATGGCATAATTATTTGATCTTTCCTCCATTAAATAATACATGGGTGAGGGTGGTAGTATTACAGGCAATATTCCTGGAAATATCTTGTAATTATATCTTTTCATAAATGTAAAAGTACTTTACATTTTAAAAAACCTCAGATATCTAGAAGCAGAATTGCTACTTAAAGTACATGTGCATCTTTGGATCTAATAAAAACTGCTATGCTATCTCCAGGGCTACATCAGATTAACTGTGCATGGGCTACATCACATGAACTAGATCCCATGGGCTACATTAGATTAACTGTGCCTGACATGGCCAGTTCTTTGAAATCTTCCACCACATCCATTCTTCAATTTTTACATCCATTTTGTTTTTGTTTTTGCTAATTATGGGGCAAAAAAAATCTCAATTTTTATTTTGATTTCTATTTTTCTAATTGTTTAATGCAGTGAGTAGCTTTTCATTTTTTCTATGAATGTCCTGCATATATTTCTTTGTTAATTTTTTCTGTTGGGTAGTATTCCTTTTTATAAAATTGATTCATAGAAGTTCTTTTGCATTTAAATTAGACATTTAAATAGGATGAAAATATTTTTGGCCAAGCTTCACCTGTCTTTCAACGTTGTTAGCTATTTCTTTGTAAAGAAAGATTTTAATTTTGTAAGATAAAATAATTGTAATTTTTCTTTCCTATTCTATCAGTTTGTTTGTGTGTTATCTCTTCATCTGCAATATTAATTTTTATTCATTATGTGAAACAGATTGTACTAGTTAGGGAACATAATTGTTTAGGCAATTAGGTTAAAAATTATAAACCAAATGAATCCAAATGGTTTCATTCAGGGAATGGCCCTGGGTACTTCAGGTCAAGGGTGACTGAGGAGGAGGTAGCATAGTTTCATACAGTTGTGTGGGTCCAGGCCAACTCTGCCCTATCGTTTTCTATTTGTGGTTTGCAAGCTTCCTGGAGCATTGTTTTACTATGCTGTTAATGTCAGGAGGAAGAGGGTGTGTGCATTTTGAGGGGCTCTGTATACAAGGGGTACTTGCTCCTTCTAATGTGCCACTTCCTAGGTCAGCCACAAAGTCACACCTCATTCCCCAAATGGGTTAAGTAAACAGCTGGCATCCTCTCCACTAAATTTGAATTCATTTTGCTTCTCTAAATGGATACCACATTTTCCAGTGATCACTTAGTAAATGGGCCAACTTTTGAATTGAAATACTACCTTCACCATAAATTGCATTGACATATATGCATGGGTTGTTAGGATCTCTCCGTCAACTAATTTATTAACTCCTGCATGAATTCCAGGGATTTTTAAAATTTCATGTTTCTTCTAAGAGTGACACCCCTTCATTGTTTTTTTTTTCCCTACATATTTTTGACTGTTTAGAAACACTCTCTTCTCTATGTAGTCTTTTGAATTGCCATCTTGTTTTGGTTTTGAGGGCTTTGAATCTATAGATTAGTTATTATTTTAAATCATTGTAACTCTTCATCCAAGAGCATAGAATGATTCCCATTATTTAATTTTTGTTTTGTGTCTTTTATTACATTTTATAGTTTTTTCTTCATAAAGCTTTCACATTTTTTGGTCAGCTTGTCCCTTAATACTTGTTGGCTTTTCCTGCTTTTGTATATGAAATCCTTTATTTCATCTGATTTTTCTATTATTTCATTCGGGGAATGGCCCTGGGTACTTCAGGTCAAGGGTGACTGAGGAGGAGGTAGCATGTTTGTTTATTTACATTTCTCTCACAACTTAGGCAACAACTAAATTCATTGTGACAATTTTTCAGCTGATTCTTTTTATGTAGACAGTTGAATCCTTAATAAATTTTGAACTGTCATTACCTCTACATTTTTCCCTCTTAATTGGACTGTCTTCCATAAAGCTCATTGTAGTATGCCTTCTCGTGGTCCCCTGGATATAGCTGGCTGGTTCTATTGAGTTGCCATTAAGAACTGGATTTTCAGAATGTTTCTGAAAGAGATTCTTTCTTAGCTGGAGGAGTTTCCATCTAGTAATTTTTAAAAATACTTCCTTTTCTATTTGGAGTAAAACTCACAGGCTAAAATACTACCAGATAGAATTCAAGAGTATTTCTTTTTGAGTCACATACTTTTCTCTTTCTGTATTTCCTATCTTTTCCTAGTTTTAGAATCAATGAAATTAACCTTGAAATATGAGCTCAGGAGTTTTCTGAAGTTTCTGGGTTTTTTTTTCAATGCCATACAAAATTTTATGTAAGTTAAAACTTTAAGGAAAAATAAAACTTCAGAGAAAACTATTTGGATCAGGGGCCCTTTTTCTGCAAAGTAAATGTTTAATAAACTTCAGAATTCAATTTCTACATGTATTTGTCTATTTGTTTTTTCTACCTGCTTTTGTGAATGCACTACTTGTAAATCAAAGTCCTGATATTAATTTATACATTTGCATAATTTTTACTAGGTATCCCTCTGAAATATGTTTAAACGTACCCATCTGTGGTCTCTTCCTCACTTTTAATACTGCTTATATAGAGTTTGGGGAGATGTTATCTTTCAGAATCTTCCTCTCCTAAATTTTCAGTTTTATGGTATTTTCAAGAATTGAAATTCGGTTTTATTTATCCATCTACTCTTTTCTCTCCTTTAATATATTTTACTTTTTATTTCATTACTTTCATTCTCTTTTCCTTAGATATTTCTTTTGAAATTCTTTTGGTATTTTTATGCTATCCTGAAGTTATATTTTAAAATGACTCGATTAATTATTAATAGTTAAGGCTATTCTCACTCATTTTCATCAAATATACAGATTTATATTTTTTAAAATTTCACTTTGCTCTTTAACTGAGTTTGTTTTTTCCTCCTTTGGACTATGTATTGGTTCTACTGTGTCTTATCAACAATATTGTTTGCGTTTGGGAATTTATTGAAATTTTCTTTGTGATTTTAGTACATAAACTTTTAAAATTGTTTGATACATGTTTAAAGGATAGCTATTTTTCATTGGATATAAAGTTCTGTATACATCAAATATAACTGAATTTAAATTATTCTGTTTTTCTATATTCCAACTTAGTTTGAGCAATTTTAGTTGTTAACTTCTGAGTTTTGTGTAAATCTCTATGATTATAAAGGTTATTTCTTTTCTTGCCTTCTGGTCCACGTTTAAAAAGTGGTTTAGTAGATGTTCATTGATTTATGATTATGGAATTTTCTTGATTGAATGTATTTTAGTGTGAAATATCATTTTAATACCATCTATTTTGAACTACATTTTATCAATAATTAATATTAATTAATTTATATGGCTACATGTTTTAGTTTTGAAGGCTTTTTTTGGCAAATATGTGTAAATACTTGCATCTTTTAATCATTCCAAGTCAATTTGTTTACATTATCTGGGACTGGGATTTTTGTTTTTAATTCACTATTACTCTCTGACTTTACAACCGGATAATTTGATCAATTCTGTTTACTGCTATTGTGTTTGTACTCAATTCTGTGTCTCTTTTATGATTGCAATACTAAGCTTTCTTGGTGGTGGTGTTCCATCTTTTTAAATTTATTTTATTGGTTTTGTCATTTTTTTTTTCTTCTTCTTTTTCCTTCCTTAGAGTGGGTTGGGAGTTATGCAGCCTAATTCTACTCTTTTTGTGATTACTCTTGACATAATAATATGTATATTTAAGCTTAGAACCTTGTATTACAAATGGAAAGGTCAAGGGCAGAAAGTACAAGTGCCTTTTTGTGTTACTTGACTGGTACATATGAATCAAAAACCTTAATCTCATGTTCAGAACTTTTTCCTTTCCTAGGCTTCATTCTTTCTAAAATTTGACCCAGTGCTTTATACTTTATTATGCTTTATCCTTCCCTGATGTGCCAGCAAATATGTGAGTTAGACAGTGGTCTTATTCCTTCCACACGATTTTGGCCAAATTACAAATTTCATCAAAACTGTACATACCTACCTGGTTAATGCAATACCTTTTTTTGGTCAAGGAAAGGCAATAATGAAAAAGGACACATTATTTTCATTTATTTTGGCACCTTTTATTGCCCAGCTCAGTAAGATGTTATTCTGGACCTAAAAGACCTCATACATATCTTAGTAGAGTAGAACAATTGAATAGAAAAAGTAGTAGTTGAGAGATAGTAAATGTCTTTAAAAGTAGCTCCTAGAAATCCATGGGAAGTGTTGTTCATGGAGCAGCAGCATTGGTACCCTCTGGAATCTGGTCAGGAATGCAGGCTTTCAGGCCTTTCCCAGACTTTCTAAATTGGGATCCTTTGTGATTGTCATACATGCTATAATTCGACTAAGATTCATTACAACAAACTCTAGTTTCATGTCCTCATGAAGATCAGAGAAAACAATTTCAACCATCACTCAAAAAATGTACAGGACTTTCAGATATATAGTTGGTCACTTCTAGTTATATATATATTTTTTCATATTGTTATCTTTTTTTCTATTGTTTGCACTAGTTGTATCATGTTTTGTGACTTTGTAACTACCTGAAAACTTTTTGGTAAAAGATAAAATGTGGATTTTTAAGAGAAATAGTTCCTTATGCTTTAATATTGTTATGGTTTAGATATGTGGTGTTCCCTTAAAGCTCATGTGCTAAACAATGGAAGAATTTTCAGAGGTCAAATGATTGGATTATGAGAGCTTTAACCTACTCAGTGAGTTAATTCACTGATGTGGGATTAACTGGGTGGTAACTGTAGGCAGGTAGGATGTAGGTCAATGGACCTTGTGCCTTTGGAGTTTATATTTTGTCCCTGGTGAGTAGAGTTCTTTCTGCTTCCTGATTACCATTCACTGAGCTTCTTTCCTCCTCCACCTCCTTCTGCCATGGTGGTGTGCTTCCCTCAGGCCCAGAGCAAAGGAATTGGCCATGTATGGACTGAGACCTCTAAAACTGTGAGCATTAAATAAACTTGTTCTCCTCTATATTGATCTTGTCAAGTCTTTTGTCCATAGTGAGAAAAAAGCTGACTAAAACAAATACCATCCAATCACAGTAGATCTCAAATTAGTTTTCTCTGGAATTTTTTCAATTTTGAGGATGGCAGCCAAGATTCAGTCCAGTACTACTTTTCCAGTGACTTCTCACCTGGATGATTTTACATACTAGAAATAGAACACTCAGGGTCCCCTCAGCAAAGATAGACTTTGCAACCTGCCCTACCTACTTTTCTAAACACATTTTTCAAGGGTTATTTTCCCCCATAAGGAATATTTTGCATACAATTCTGGAAAGGCAATAAACTGTCTTTGTATAACACCCTTATATGAGAGTGCATTCTTAATATTGTCAAGATGATGTAAGCACATTATTAAACATTTTTTCTTTTGTAGCACTATTCACAGAAAGATTTTTATAATATTGAGTGAAATTTTATATGGTTTAATCAAAATGGTAGTGGAGTAATTTTACACATGGCTTCTGAATCTGTTCCATCCTTCTAGGATCATCTGAGAACTTCATTTCAGTAGAATGCTTTTCCTCATCATTTTAGCATTCTGGAATATCTCAAGGGGGAAAAAATTCACTTGTCTAATTTATTATCTGCAATGAATGAATTATTTAATCCTACATTTCCTTTTTGTGGTTTTTTTACACAATTTGATCATATGCTCCTGGAGTACAGAGGTATATTATTTTATGTTTTTATGCTTAAAATATTTTCAAAGTAACTGTTCTAAAAATGACTGTAGTTCTTCATTAATTAAGTACTGCTTTTCAAACTTTTCCGCTGTGGTACTTCTGGTGAAAAAGGAATGTGGAAGGATTTGGTAACTAAACTAAAGCAGGCACTAGAAGTTGACATTGAATTCAACAGTTTTGTCATCTTATTCTATGCTCAAAGTTTGTGTACATTCTATACTTTGTAATGTACTCTTTTGCGTTGTATGTTTTCAAGTGAAAATGAAATGCATATTCTAGGAACTTGAGATATGGCTAAGCCATTGCTTAGCTTTCCTCATAGCCAGAGAGATGGAAACCAGCATTACAATTGCTTTTTCATAATAGGACACACAGGAAACAGAGGAGAGCTTAGATACTCTTGCCGAGGATACCAGGCCTACTCATTGTCTTTCCTGAACTCAAACAATTTTACCTTCTGTTCCAATACCTCTGTCTATTGTCAACTGCATTAATTTCCTAAGGCAGCCACAACAAAGTGTCACAGACTAGGTGGTTTAGAGCAACAAAAATTTATTATCTCACTGTTTTGGAGACTGAAAGTCCAGAATCAAGTTGTTGGCAGGGATATGCTTTCTCCAGAACCTTTAGGCTTCCACCTGCCCTTCCCACTTCTGGAAGCCTCAGACATTTCTTTTTTTGTTGTTTGTAATTTTTTTTATACTTAGTTGTAAATGGACTCAATAACTATTTATTTATTTGTTTATTTATTTATTAATTATGTGGTGCTAGAGATTGAGCCCAGTGCCTCACATGTGCTAGGCAAGAGCTCTACCTTTGAGCTACTACCCCAGCTCCCTCAGACATTTCTTCACTTGTGACAGCTTCATTGCGTCCTGAACCTCCATCTTCATGGAACCTTCCCTTTAAGTGTGTCTGTCTCTATGCCCAAATTTCCCCTTTCTATTAAGACCTCTATCATACTGGGTGAGAGCACACTCCAAGAACCTAACCATAAATGTCTTTTTAAACCATAAATGTCTTATTTCCAAATCAGGTCATATTCTGAGGCAGAAGCAGCTAGGTTCCAACATACGTTCTTTTTTGGGGTGTCATTCAACTGGAACCAGCAAAACCACTCTCTCAGGATATCTTATGTGATTTTCCCTTCAAGTAGAGTTGTCAAATTTAACACATAGAAATATAGTAGCCCTACTTAAAAATTTCAGATAAGAGGGGCCAATAATTTTAATGTACTTATGTCCTAAATAATTGATAGTACATTCCTATAACAAGCTATTTATTTATTTATTTATTTATTTATTTATTTATCTAGTAATGGTGGTTATTTGAAATTCCAATGTATCTAGGATTTTGTTTTATAACCAGACTTCCAGGCCTTTGTCTTCCTTGGTTTGGTTAAATGATCTTTTAGAACTCTCAGTCTGGCTTGTTCTTCAAGGGTTGACTCCAATGTTATTTAAACCAAGAAGGTTTCCTTGTTTTCTCTACCTTGGAATAAGTTCTCCCTTTGCTTAACTTTGGTAGAACTTAATCTATACTTCACTTGTGACACTGAAAAGCTTCAACCTTATATTAAAATTATATATACATGTATATATATATGTATATATGTACATATATACACACACATATATATCATCTACCTCATTAAATGGAAATTACTTGAAGAAAGAAGGTTTTGATTTTCCATCTTGTTTACCATCTAGCTCATCTCCTTCAGGCAGTAGGTATTCAGAAAAATCAAAAAAAACAAAACAAACAAAATCTCTCCTGTTTGATTCGTTTTGCTAAAGAGAAACAAAAATAGCACTGAGTAACTAGGCAAGATAGAAGTATGTGCAAAACAATTCTACACTATAGTGGGACCCTGAGTCTTTAACAAAATGCTCCCTGTTTTCTAATATGCTTCCTCCTCAGCAAACTGTGGTTTGACCTACACTAAAACTTCATCATCAGGCATAGACTCCTCATTTCCCTGATTTATTATAAAGGATTAAAGTGCTCACTGGTATTTACTTTTGATGATTTATGCCTAGATTATATTTACCATCAGTGTGGAAGAAATATTGAAGGGTGTATTCACACCAACATTTTTCAGAAACAGCTTGGCTTAGTGTGGATTGGCAGTGCATAATAGAAAGAAGTAGGAGAATCAGCTTCATTTCCATAGCAAGAATGCACTCTATACTAATTGCAATATAGAGATGCCCTTCATTCATTCTTTCACTTTTCAGCCAACCAATAAGTCAATATTCCCTGCATTAGTAAAAAGGACACGCTTAACTTGTGCACAAACTGATGCCTTTGAAAGCTTTCTGATAATTGGTACTTTTACAATTAAAATCCAAAGGAATTTCTTTATAGTCTTCATGCTGAAGAATGGAACTAGTGTCCTTAAATTATAATTAAAAATCTTAATAAATGCCTTTTTCCCAAACTACTCAACAGTGCATCACTCTGTTCAGTATTAATAAATGTATGCCACTCCTTGCATTTATAAAAGGAAAAGGAAAATAGTTTTTGTGCACAAATAGATTTTGAGAATATCATGTTAAAGTGGTTACTTTATAAGTTCCCTTGTAGCACTGATATAATTTGATATATCAATGTGTTTATGTAATCATAGTTTAAGCTCTGTGTGCTTTACCTATCAATATTTTGGGGGAACAAAATCATGATATTAGGTTTTTATTGTACAAAGTTATAGTTGAGGTCAAAAGTTAGATTTGTTTATGTAAATCTATGCAACAATTTATGCTATAACAGCTTCTTTCAATGTAATTAATATCTTCCGTCAGCTTAGCAAACCCTTTCAATGTAATTAATATCTTCCGTCAGCTTAGCAAACCCTTTCCCCCCATTAAATGATGTATAAGATATGGCAATTAAAGTGCTAATTGGGTGTCTTAGTCAGAGTTCAGCCAGGGAGCAAAACCATTATGAGCTTTGTGGAATATGGTTTTTTATTGTTCAAGTATCAGTTTCCCCAAGTGTAGGTGCTACCGAATAGTGAGAGTTTGAGAAGTAGAGAAAAATCACCAATAGGCCTTTTAAATCCAGGGGCAGTCAGTTCCTGGAGCAGGATTTCAAGGAAAAACTGGTGGAGTGGCTGTGGAAGGCTGTTTTTCTGTGTGTGATGAGTAAGATCAGCAGATGGGAAGGAGAGCTGCGCATGAGCGTGGGGGAGCCGGGGACTGATTGAAATACGCTGGCCCTGGGCATCTCTTCCACACGTGCTGTCACGGTAGCTTTCAAAGAGTGATGGCGGTTATTATGCTTCTGACCTCCAAGTATCATATATACTTCCCTTTCTGCCAAATCTAACAAGAAAATACATAGGGAAAGGTATCACAGGAAACGGTCCAATTCAGGTAAAGTGACACAGAACAAAACTGCCACGATGGGATTTGGGACACATTTCCTATCAGAAAGTGCACTTTGCCTCTGCCATCTGAGTTCTAGCCCTTTCTCTGCCGTAAGTATTGTATGACGTTAAGCAAGTGACTTAAACCTTTGGACTCAGTCTCCTTATTTGCTAAAAGAGGGAGACAGTAGAGTCTCCCTATTTTAAGATTCAAAGAGAATTGTAGCTTCTTCAGCCCATTCCTGCTAATACATTAAAATAGATTTTATAAAGGCATAATAAAGGTTATAGGAGTGTAATTAAAATTAGACATAAGTCTGAAAAATTCACTAGTTCCTGCAAGACCAAAGAAAGAACTAAGGGCACTGACAGTATCTGTAATCATGAGGACAAACTTAACATGGGAAATAAATATTCCATTTCATACTAATCTGGAATTTTTTTTTAAAAAATATACCTCCTAGTGTCACTTTCCCCCAAATTATATGTAGCATTTTTAAAAGTGGTTTTAAATGATTGGTTTTCTTGCTTTGCAATTTCTTCAGTGTGTTATAAGAGATAAATATGCTTCATTGGTGAAGTTAATTTCTATGTGAATTTAAATGATTAACAGAGCAAATAGTTTTGACATTACTGAAACGAAGTCACTTTTTCTGTAACTAAAGAGCATGTATCTAACACAATTATTTCTGTCAAACCCTTATGAGGTGCCTACTGTGTGTCAGTTACTCTGTTAACACTAACAGTATAAATATTTAAGAACCATAAAAATGTGGCTAGCATACCATACAAACATCCAACAGGAAGCTTCAGTGTGCAGAGCTGGGTCCTATGATCAATTTAGTCACATACTCCCATGGAACACCAAAGGAAGCAGAAAGAACATCTTCGAGAAAGTGATTTGTAAACTGAGGTGAATCTTTTTCTCTGAGTTTTGTTTGTTTCAGTTTAATAAAGAGGAGATAGCCTGATGGAGGAAAGAGAATACAGAGGGGCATGTAGTAACAGAAGCATCAAGTGAGAAGAGAAAAGTGGCTCATTATTGGAATGTGTACAGAGCATTGGGCTAAGCACTTTATTTATCCCAGCAAAATTTCCATGAAGGAGGAGTGCTATGAGGCTGCTTGGTGAATACCATGTGAGAGAAGAACTGGCTAACTTACTAGTTTATACTAGTAAAGCATAGTCAGGTTTATGTTTTCAAGCTTCTGACATGTTTGTAGGATGAATTTGCAATGAGTTGGAGTTGGAAGGGTGGCAACCAGTTTAAAACTAGTGATAATAATTAAGGGCTACCTTAAGGAAATGATGGAAGAAATGGAGAAGGGATAACTTTTACAAAATATTTAGAAAGCATCTTATTACATAGTCTGATTAAAAAAATTAGACTGTGGGGAAATCAAATTTAGTCACTTTCTCACTTAAAATAATTATGGATCTGCATAGTTTATAACATGAATTATTACTAAAATCTGATTGTAGTTGCTGTCATTATTTTGGAGCTCGGTTGCTCAATTTCTGTCCTGTCAAGCCTCAAAGCTGTTGAGCAGACATAGTTTCTGTCACAGACACTGTAAGCAGACAAACCTATGTCTTTGTTCCTCCTTCATTATTAAAAGAATCATAATAGAGCAGCAATCCACACACCTGAAAATAAAACATTTCCTTCCCCAGAATTTCCTGTAGTTACATACACCAATGTGGCATAATTCTGTCTAATGAGCTATGAGTGAGAGTATACTGGAATTTCTGGGAAGACAATTAACTTGATACATCTGTCAATCATCTTTCTTCCTGCACTCTAGCTTTAGCAACTGGTCGTGCAGTAGCCATTTTATGACCACACAACAAGAATGGAAAATGCTGGGTGCGGTGGTGAACGCCTGTAATCCCAGGGACCTGGGAGGCTGAGCAGGAGGATCACAAGTTCAAAGCCAGCCTCAGCAAAAGTGAGCCACTAAGCAACTCAGTGAGATGCTGTCTCTAAATAAAATACAAAATAAGGTTGGGGATGTGGGTCAGTGGTTGAGTGCCCCTGAGTTCAATCCCTGGTACTCCCCCCCACCCCCCCAAAATAGAATAAAAACTAAGAAGAATCCAGGGAGGCAAATTGTTTGAACATTTGCACTGTATCTCAATTTCCAAGCCCAGTTCTGTTATTGAGAAAGTGAATTTATTTTTGTGTTAACCACTCTTTTAAGGGTTCTGTTATAGAGAGCTGAATGCATTCTGACTTCTTGGTATAATTTTATCACTTTATGTGAAAAGCAACCTCAAGAGTTGCAAATTCAGAAGGAGATGTAATGTAAGTTATCTCCTAAGTTTATCCAGCAAATGCATCCTGTGAAATGGATAGAGAGGAGCACTCTTCAGAAAATACAAACTTTTTTTTCAGTAGGTGAAATCTTCCAGTAACTTTTCTTACTGGTAGATTGTGATAAGAGGATATAAAAAAGCTTTTGGCTCATTTTATTAATTTGTGTTTAATAGAAAAGAGAAAAATGTTGAGGTAGAAACTGGAAAAGAAAGGTCAGAAATGGCCTAAGACATCCACTGGGCAAGGCTGAATTTTACTATTTAGTCAATATTGTCAAGAGAAGTGCCAAGAGTAAAGGAGAGAATGAGATCAAGCTAGCCTGTTCTTTTGAGTTCTATCCTTTTTGGAAAGGATACTCTTTCAGGCAAGCAGATTGACAAGCAATCATCTTGCACAATTTCCTTAAAAGACCTCAGGCATGGATTTTTCTTGGAAATCATTTCAATTTTTATTCAATGTTTAAGCAGCATTTTAAAGCAGATCCCAAAAGTTACAGAATAAGAAAACATCATCAATGGCTTATGTACAAAGTAGAACCTACTCTTTTTTATGGATTATGATGTGGTGCTTCTTGGAAATAAAAGTATGTAAAAGTCAGATGAATAAAACACAATGAGGACAAAACTAGGAAATTAGAATTAAAACACAATTTTAAAAAATGTTTAAAAGACATAGGTAAATGAGGTCTTTTCAACAAATGACATAGGAAAAACTGGACATCTACATGTAAAGGAAATGAACCCAGACATTAACCATGCACTTTTTACAAAAATTAACTCAAAATGGATCATATCCCTACATGTGAAACATGAAATTGTAATATGATTATAGGATAGTAGAAGAAAATCCAGGTGACTTTGGCTTTGGTCACATGTTTTTAGATATAGCTCTAAAGCAAGAAAAAAAATGATGTGGTAAACTTTCTGATAATTAGGAAAAAATATTTACAAAATACAGTGTGAATAGAATAAAAGATAACTCACATACTGAAATAAAAAGATTTTCAAATCCATATCCAATAAAGGACTTATACCCAAGATATACAAAGAACTCAAACCAATTCAAATAAAAAATGGGTGAAAATATGAACAAACATCTCACCAAGCACTATATGCAGGAGGGAAATAAGCATATGAAAATGTACCATATGTCATAAGGGAATTACAAATTAAAACAATGAGGTATCAATACATGCTTGTTAGAGTGACTAAGATATATATAACTTCCTTCATAACTTTCCTCTCCCAGGATTTCCTATACCAATGTGGCATAATTCTGTCTAATGAGCTATGAGTGAGAGTATACTGGAATTTCTGGGAAGACTATTAACTTGATACATATGTCAATCATCTTTCTTCCTGCACTCTAGCTTCAGCAAGAGTGCTAAATGCTGGACCAGATGATGGTGAGGATGTGGGGCTTCAGCCATTCCTAGTTGTTCTTGTTGGGATATAAAATCATACAGTCATGATGGAAGACAGCTTGGAATGTTCTTACAAAGCTAAACATAATTTTACCATATAATACAGCAATAGTGTTCCTAAGTATTAACTTATTTCATTTGAAAACTTATGACCACACAGAATTCTGCACATACATGTTACTTTATTCATAATTACTCAAACTGAAAACAACCAATATATCCTTTAACAGACAACTGAAAAAACAAACTCTGGTACCTGCAAGAGTACAGTATTATTCAGTGCTACAAAGAAATGAGTTATTAGGCTAGGTAAAGACATAAAGGAAAACTAAATGTGTGTTTGCTAAGTGAAAGAAGCCAATCTAAAAAGCTGTAAGTTATATGATTCCAACTCTGTGTCATTCTGCAAAAGATAAACCTTTGGAGACAATGAAAAGATCTGTGGTTGGCAGGGGCTTGGAGAGAGTAGGAGGGATGAATAGTTGGCACATGGGGGATTTTTAGCATGTTAAAAATATTCTGTAGACTATAATCATGGGCATGATACTATGCATTTGTCAAGCCTATGGAAGTGTATAACACTAAGTGTAAAACGATGTGAATTATGAATTTAATTGACAAAAGCACCTAAATGGAAGATGCTGATATTAGGAAATGTTGCATATAGAGAGCAAGTATATGAAAACTCTACTATCTGCTTAACTTTTCTGTAAATTTAAAATTGTCCCATAAAATAGTTTATTATTTCCAAAAATCTTACTTTTAAATATTAGAGTGGTAACTTAATGTAAGAAGTACTAACAACTGTCAAAGGAGAGAAACTAATATTAACCATCTTAAGGACATATTATTTCATTATACATATAAATTCTCACAAAAAATCTTGAAAGAAATGACATTGTGATTTCTAAATATAAAAAAAGTATGAATAAAATCACTAAGTTTTAGGAATAATGTTAAGATGCCTAAAACCACACAGATGTGAATTTTTTGAGCTAGGTTCCAACCTATCATCTTCTGAAGGTAAATTCCAAAGCTGTCTAAACCCACTGTAGGCTGGGATTTATACACTAGGGATCTAGACTGAACAGACCTTACTTCACATCCTAGCTCCACCATTTCTCAATTAGTAAACCTCAATCATTTTATTCTCAAAAATAATTTAATTATAGTTTTACTTCATGAGATTAGTGTTGGAATAAATAAAGATCTTAGTTCTAAGACTGTAGTATATTAAATGGTCAGTATAAAGTTCTCTGTCATCTTCATCATTATCTTTATCATAATCTTCATCATCTGTATCAGTGGCAATGTATGAGTTAATGAGCTAAGGAACACTCAAGTACAAAAAGAAAAGATGTGGAAAAGTCCACAGGTACCAAGAACAGAGAATAAATTTGTACAAAGGAACAGAGTGCAAGACCAACCATAGCTGGAACAAGTCTTGGGCAATGCTATTCTTCATCTTTCTTTTTTCCCACAGCATCTTTATATAGATAGGGGTTGGGAAAAAATTAAAAAGAACTTACAGAGCTATTACTTTAAAAGAGTCAAAAAAGAACAGCCCCCAGGGGTTTATGTGGAGGCAGAAAAGGCTTTTTACATACTTGACCCAGGTGATGAGTGAGTTTGGTGGGTGGATTCATTAAAGTCATATAAGAATTTTATCTTCTGGGCTTTGTTAGCAGAAACTACCAGCAATGCCTCCCATCTTGCTCCTCCAAATCACAAGTATGACTGACAGTTTGAACTTCTCAGAATAATAATATAATAGACATAAATTTGAAAAATGTTTTGGAAGCTCAGAGGAGAATTCCAAAGACCTACAGAGAAACTTTTAGAGCAGAAGTGACCACTCAGCTCCTTGAGTACCTGGACAAAGGATGTAGGAAAGCCAGGCAAAATAGCAGAAATATACCTTAAATGAATAAAGGAATGACTGGGTGATAACTCCTCCACCATCACCCCAATAGAGTTCCTTTTCCTTGTGTGTCTATTTAAAAAACAAAAACAAACAAACAAAACAACTCCAAAAAACAAAAACAAAAAAACCCCAAACTGTCCTTTGTCCATCTCTCTGAGAAAATCTGGGAATAACTGAGCCAAACTGGAAGGATCAGTGTTTCATTGACTTTCTCCATGTAGACTGTAGCTTGAAACAAAATTCCTATGGGAGGGAAGGGCAAACGGTTAATAATTGATTTCTCTGGCCCATAGAAGGGAGAATCTTTTTTTCTAATTTTTTTTTTTTTGGGCAAACTTGTTTAAAAAAGAAGTGGAGCTCAGAGAGGAACGGAAATTGAACCACGATTATGAGTGACTTGGGACCTATTTGGGTGTGGTGATAGTCATGAGAGAATCAGGGAAAGTGGAAGAACAAACAGCTTCTGTAACATGTGAATGTTGCTCTTTCATTAACAACACAAAATATATGATGTGATTGTGATCCACCCTGAGCCACAAATATGGCCTTGTGAAGTAACCAGAGAAAGAGAGCTCCTAGGGGGTTTGTGCTATTATTCGGGTATCATTTCTTTTGGTATCACTGCGAAGTGGCATAATTTAAACTAGATAACATGTTTCACATTTTATTAATTACTAGACATATTTGTTTTCATTTATATTTTCATACTATGGAACTAGAATGTGTCTCATAATGGGTGGCATCTTACAATAATCAGTACTATTTTTCCCTTGTTATTAAACAAGGGTTTTATAAAATAATAACACATCTTACAATTGAGCCTCATATATGATGAAATAGGATGTGAAGGACACAATTCACTACCTCCCTTCTCACATGATTATTTCTTCATGCACTAATTATATATGCATTTTTTTAACCAATAATGTGACAGGATCTGCCAGTACCTGGTGCTGGGGGTGAAGACGAAATAGACTGATCTTTGAGAACTCACTGCTGAGCAAGGTAGACTTGCACACAAATGAAAACATGGAAATAAGGATTTATAATAAGAAAGTAATGGTGTTGATAAGGATAATCCTGAAGATATGGAAAACTAGTAAGAAGATAGAATTGAGAAGGGGCTGTTGGGTTTGCTTCAGTAATGGTGTGAAATCCCAGATAGGAAATATAAGAAGGAAGCAGGTTTTGCTAGAAACCTGATGAGGTTTAGACATCTATCAAACATGCAGGAGTTGATGTGAGGATCTAGACCTAGGAGTCTAGGATGGTCACATAGATATGTGACTCACTGGTATACAGTTGACAGGTGAAACCTTGGGTAGCAGGTAAATTGCTCAGAATAACACATAAAGTGAGAAAAAGTTAACAGAGCTTTGTGGGACAGCAGAACAAGAGTGATGGAGGAAGGAAGTAACACAGAGGGAGTGGTCTCTAGGAAGCCAAGGAGGAAAGTTACAGGGGCAAATGCTGCTATATGAAAGTTGGGTCCACAGTGTCTATTAGATGTGGACATTCAAATGACCTTTGCCTACATCATCATTAAATAATTCTATGGGGACAATATTTGATAGTATTTTCTTGGTTTTTATTTAGCAATCTTGGAGAAATGACTTGTGAAAAAAAATCTGCCTGTTGCAAATTTTTTTCATATTTAATTTATTTATTTGTTCTATTTAGGCTTACATGATAACAGAGTGCAATTTGATTCATTGCACATAGATAGAGGATAACATATCAATTCTCTAGTTGTAAGTTGTATAGAATCACAATATATATGCAGTCATACATAAAGTTAGGGCTATGATGACCATTATATTCCACCACCTTTACTGTCCCCATGCCCCCTCCCCTTTACATCCCTGTGAACAGAGTTCCACCATTGCTCCCATGACCTTCCCCACATTATGGATCAGCATCCACTTATCAACGAGTACATTCGGCATTTGGTTTTCTGAGATTGGCTTACTTCACTTAGCATGATATTCTCCAGCTCCATCCATTTACCTGCAGATGTCATAATTTTATTCTCTTTTATTGCTGAGTAATATGCCATTGTGTACAAATTTTTGAGGAAGACTTTGTTTTATATTTTGCAAGCTATGTCTTATATAATGTCCTATGAAAAGATATTCTTTCTAGAGTTTCGTGCAATGAAAGTTTCTGTCTCCTATATAACCATATTTCCTTTAATAGATGTTGAGAACATGTGGTCCATTATTTAACCTTTCCTTTTGACTTCCAGGAAGGTCAACACAGAAGGCAAAACTCAATCACCTGCTGACCCAAGATTCTGGATAGCATTATCTCTATCCCTTTTGCTATCTTTTGCCTGATATCTTTCTGCCTTTATGTTTTACTATTTTATGTGTACTAAAAGCAATTTCTAATATATGTTGAAACAATGGAAAAGTATATATTAAATGATAAACGAATAAAAATAAATAAAAACATAGCCATCATGGTATATTCTAGAATTCATTTGACTTTTTCTGTTGAAATGAGGTCTAGGACATGAGTTAGTAGTTAATATTAATGTGTGAAAATGAAGGCTTGAATCGTTGGCCTCTCTTTGTGTGATCTGTGACAGCAGCTCTTTATTCAAACTATTTTAAGAGTTGAGCTCATATCATTAATGATTCAGGTACACTAATCAAATAATAAACCTCAAATTCACATTGATTTCAATCTCTATTCAGGCCACTAGGGAAAACAATCAGTGTTTGCTGAAGGAATGAAGAAAATTGGAGAGGAAATAAATGTTATTTTTAAAATCTCTTTGGAATAAATTACATAGAGAGGAAAATTTGACAGCTATTTTAAAGGTAATTGACAACCTCTCTTAAAAATATTGTATTCCTTATTATTTTTTGACAATTATGACATAACATATTTAGAGCTTTTAGTATAAAAATAGTATGCTTCTTAATTGTTTTAAGGCTCTTACTTAGGTTTATCTTATTGGTGGTTAGAAAGATTTAGAAGCCCCTTAATTTCTTATAGAACTCTATGGAGTATACCCAAGGTGACTGTGATCAATTTTCAATGATGTGACTAATGACATTAACAAAACTAATAGCAGCAGAGGATGGCCTAATAATGGTAAAAGTCATACCCACAATTGTGAAGAATTTACAAGATATCAGGCACTGTGGAAACAACTGTAAATGCATAATTATATTAAATCCTCACAACCAAATGATTATTGTTCTTGTTTTTCAGATACATAAGCTGACAGGAAAGCCACCCAGCTCAAAGTGACATAATTAAGATTTAAACTTACAATTTTAATCATCATTTTTTATTGACCTAGAATTCATCTTTATGTCTCCTTTTGCATCACTTCCCAGAACTACTCTTTATATTTTGTGTATTTTATCTTTTAAATATTTATTAAATCTATTCTATAACATTCATTAATATTCATCACAGATTAAAATTGACTTTATTTTATTCCTGAACTATTGCAAAAGTCTTGTATTGGGGATATACAACATGGAAGAGCAAGGAGGTCACCCTGTCTACCCTCACGAGGCAACTTTGAAACTGCAGAAGTTTACCCAAGCAGTTATTTCAGAGCCCTAAGAATAGGCTGGTATTTAAGGGAAACTGAGAATAGTGTGTTAGTGAAAAATAACCAAGCTTGAGTGGGAATATAAAGCATTTTCACCCATATCTTTATCTACTTAGATAGACATAGCCAAATAGCAGATGCAAATTCAACCACAAATTAAATAAAATGTGATTGAATGTAATCAAAATAAAATGCAAGTAAATAAAATATGAATGGTCAAAGCACCCAAATTCATTGTCAGACTGAAAATAAAAAGCCAGATCCAACTTTAGCCTGTCTACAATAGACACTATAGATTCAAAGACCCCACTAAGCTGAAAGTAAAGGATGGGGAAAAACCATACCCTGTAAACAGTAACTACCATTAATCTGGAATGATCACATTAGTGTCAAAGTTACTTTAAGACAAGAAATATTACTAAATTAAAAAAAGGACATTTCACAATACACACACATATATATGTAACAACAGAAACTTTAAATGTATAAAGTAAAAACTAACAGAATAAAAGGAAATAGAGAATTAAACAATAATAGTTGGAATCTTAGGTACCTCACTCTCAAATATTGATAAACAGAAAGTTATCAAGGACATATAAGAGTCCTTGAACAACACTCTCTACCATCTTGACCCAACTGACATTTGTAGAACACTCTAACCAACAAATAGTCAAACATACTTTGTTTCAAAAGTACTAGTGAATTCTCTAATTTATACAATATGTGAAATGTCTTGCAACAAAGAAAAAGCCTAGAAATAATACAAATCCCATAGCAAAGTGCAGCTGAGAGTACCCAATACCTCCCAAATACAATTGGTCACCAAAAGATACGAGACTACCTCAGAGAAATGACGATCAGTTGGGACACAAGTTATTCAAAATCAGCCGCAGGGTATTATGTTATATTATAAACCAACGACCCTATCAAGACAATTGGAGTCAGACCAGATGGATGCAGGAGTTGAGTTCAATGGGACTCATATTAGCCAAGATCAGAATTTTGTCATAGGAAAAATAAAACTAAAAATAAATTAAACACAAATTACGTTAAAAAGCTTTGAATTCATAATGAATTCATAATTCAGAGAAAACTCATTAAAACTATTGTAGGTTTGAGGGGCATAATTTCATTATTCAGAAAACTGATTCCTGTTTGAATGATACTTCAGCATGTCTAAAGATTTAGTAAGAAGTTCTTTATTGAATAATTTCAACTACTGATTGCACATAATAGCATTTAAAATCACCATCATGACATGAGCCCAGCCATTGATTATAAATAGCTACTAAAATCTTTACGTGACAGGTGGTGAAAAACTTTTTAAAGATAGATCAAACTCACATTAAGTGAACTCATTGATTAATTATAACATCACCCAGGGGATCAATTAGATGTTATCCTCCCCCTGAAGTAGTCTACTAGGAAGGACACAAAAAAACCCATGTAGTATTATTGCTATAAGAATTCATCTCAAATCTAATCAAACTTCCAGAATATTTATAGGAAATAATTTTGTGTTAAATGATGGAAGTCATCATTGAAATTCATGGGAATTTCTATGGGACAAATGAGATAAATGAGATAAATTCTTCATTTTCTTCAACATATAAATGACAAAAAACAAATCAGCACACACACACAAGCTGAGTGTTTAGAGAAACTGTTATTCACTTAAAAAAAAACAAAAGACTCTTATCAACAAAATGCAATTTGGAAACTTTCGAATTTTGATTAAAATTAAACTCTAAAAGGTTATTTTTCACATATTCAGAGAAAAAATATATCATCTTGGAATTAGATGTTAAGGAATTAGTACAAATTTAGTTTGGTATATAACATTATTTATCATTGGTAATATTAAGCATGTACTCATAAAATGATACTGCAATTAGGATTTTCTTTAAAATAAACATTTGGTGTGACTCTACATTCTGTACAACCAGAGAAATAAAAGCTGTGCTCCATTAAAGTACATTAAATCAAAATTCATTCTGTTGTCATATATACCTAATTAGAATAAATTAATTTAAAAAAGAAACAATTTTTTGAACACAAATAAATATGCAGAAATATAAATTTTTAAATAATGATGTGTTCTAAGTAATATAACATGCATGAGATAACTAATAATTCAATCTATTGAATTCTGAAAATCAAAAATAAAAATAAACATAAAGGGCATAGATGGAAATGTTGATCATTGGAGAAATAATGTAGAGAATAGATTAGGATAACGATGTTTTTTTCACTACTGTTGACATGCCTAGAGGAGTAATAATCAGTTAAAAACGAGTGGGCTTTGATAATCATTTCTCTTCAAAATGATCTAATGACTAGTGGTCAGGCAGGAATTATATCTTATAGTATTAAAAATTTCTGTCTTCCATGGTCAACAGAATTTTTATATGAAACTAAAAAAAAATCACCTTCCAACTCTCCCAGGACTAGCCATAACCGATGGTCACATGAAGAACCACTGAATCAGGAAAATGGTGGTGATCACTATGTCCTAAGCACTTTATGTTTACTACTTTATTTTAAGGCTTAAGACAATCCTTGGAGCAGAGAGTACCAGAGTAGCAGAGATAACCAGTTGGGAGTATTACTCAGCCTTTTCTTTTCTAGTGTAGATTTTTGTTTGGGAAGCTTCAGAAACTCTGTTTTCTTGCCCCTTGTGCATCTTGGTGTGGTCTTATGACTAGTTTTTGCAATTAGAATTTCAATGAGAGTAATGTATATTATTCTGAGTTAAAGAGGTAAATGCTGTTGGGCAAAGTTCTATATTTTTTATTCTTTCCACCTGCCTCCTCACCTGTTGTTGAAATGGCATCAAGACAACCTAGAAACCACGGAGTATAGATTCATAAGATGCAATCAGCTTGAGCCATTGAGTCTCTGCCTTAAAGGCCTTAAAGGTTGGTTGCTTTAAGGTTCCTCTTAATCAGGAACTGTTGGAATTTATGACAGTAAGAATTGAATAAATGTGTCAAGCCACTGAATTTTGGGGATGTGTTTTTTCAAAAGATTGCCTATCCTGATTAATAGAGTTGCATGTGATCATCCTCATCTTAAAATAAGGGAACCAGGATGAAAAACGTTGGATAACTTTCCCACGGAGCAATTAGTAAATAAGAACCAGAACTGGAACTCAGGTCCACCAGCCCTAAAGTGTACGTTCTTGATCACCACACTCTGCCAAAGCATATATGGTTACTAAGATTTTCTGGCCTATACCCTGGTATCTTTATTACTCTTTATATTGTGTCTTGAATCCTGACCTTAAGCTTTGGATTACTTTTTCAACTTGAAATTAAAGCTAAAGTCTTCCAGAATTCCATTCTTTCTCACTAATTTTTTAAACAACTATGGCTTAACCTCCCCTCTCAAAATAAATCAACTTTGGTAATTCCCCACCTAGAAGAACTTGAGTTTCTAGACTAAGCAAAGGCTTTTTGTATGGAAAAGCTTTCCTAGGGAAAACACAATGTAATCGGCTAGGTATTTTACAAATAATTACTTAGTCCAATTATTCTTAACATTACTGAGACACTGATTCTCAAAAGTGGTCCTCAGAACTGTAGCATAAGCATCATCTGTGAACTTGTTAGAAAGGCACATTTTCAGAACACAACACAATCCTTCTGAATTAGGAACTCTGGGGATGAGGTCCAACAATCTGTGCTTTAAAAAGCCTTTCAGGTTATTGTGAGGCCTACTAAAAGTCGAGAACTATTAATTTACCCATTCACATTGAAGTCTTGCTTGGAATTAAAACAATGAAGCAAAATAAAACACTGCTCCTCTTCCATTATCTCTGTAATTATAACATATCTTGAGGACTCTTACAAAGCCATGAAATTCCTTCAGCAGCATATGGGTATTATAGTTTGTCCATAATACCTGTGAATCATCTTATTATATTTCAACTCTTTCCTACATTTTATATCTAAACACTTTTTCATTTTTTTCCCTTACACTTTCTCCTTCTGCTGAATTTTATATTATTTTTGCTTCTCTAAATTCCCTTTGGCTTTGCTCTCTGTTTTTGTACTACATTCAAACTTCACTTTGCTGCATGTATTTCACTTTCATTCTTTGCCCTTCTAACCTTTCTTTCATTTGCTTCTCCAAAAAGATGGCACATTGTAGGGTCACCTTTTTCCTATGACGAACTTCAAACTATGGACTTCATTAAGTTGTCCCCATCTTGACCTCCTGGCCATTTTAGTCACTGCTATCCTTCATTACATCTTCATAATGTCTACTCTTTTTACTTGTTTTTAAAGATGGGACCATATTGGTAGAGAGTGCATTTATTTCTAATCCTTACTTCATATCACACTGTTATCTCATGCCTATGCAATGCTTCTTATTTAATTAAACATTTATTTGGCTTTATCACTGTTGCTCTTTCTTCTTTTCAAAAGCAACCACATCTATTGGGTTTGATATTTTTGATTTTTATCTTTGTAAAATATGTAAGTTTCATGTGTATTTATTTCCTATTTTATAAGATACAGTTTTATTTTATTTCAAGTATTTATCTTTATTCCCCCAAATACTTAGGGGACAAATAATTGTTACTCTTCTACATGTGAAGTATAAGTATATTTAAGAGTTTAGGCAACACAGACAAAATAAAACTGAAGCCAAGAGCTCACATCCTGTGGTATTTTGGCCAAACTACTTTAAACCCATTGTTTGATGTTGGAAGAGAAGATATCATTTAAATGGAATCATAGCCAATTGTCCTTGGCATTTACTATTAATTAGAACATGATGAAGAATTAATAGACATGTTCCAAGATTCATGCTTAACTCTTAGCCTGAATGACAATAAAACTTTAAAAGGTCTGGATTTGAACATTGATCAAAAACATCAGATCTACTCTTATAGTTTGTAACTTACATAAATTTTATTGTTAAAAATACCCAATCTCATTAATAATTTTTACTTTTTACTATTTTTAATAGTTCTCCATGCTGCTGAATAGAGATCTAGTTTGTGATTTCTACATATTGGATAGTACTCCATGGAGTAGACCTGAAATATTTTATTTATCTTTTCTTTTATTCACTCCCAACAATAGGGCTACTTATCTTACTGTGGAAATGTCATTTGTTTGCATAGAAAAAAAATGGCTCTTGGCAGAGTGCAGCAGGAGGGCCATCATGCTTGTGGGCAAAACAAGACCCGGCTCTGTGGTACTTCTTGGTTTCTGCCTGTGAGTATGTCACAGCTCCAACTTAGAAAGATGTATCTGCTTTTTATTTTTAGTTCTATTTCCCACTAAACATGAAGTATCTCAATATTTTTTCCTTTATCCTCAAATGAAGAGTGCAGTGGATTATTCTTTGTTGTGCTCATTTTAAAAGAGTTATCCAAATCGATTTTCTTCTCACAGTGGTAAATGGACAGATTCTTTGTTTGTTTGAATAAATGCTGGCTTTCATAAAAGGTATTACTCCAACATAATTCTTTACAGTAAAATCTTGGGAAATTGGATTCACTCTTGTGTGTTTTACAGGGAAGAGTTAAATACAGTTTACATATTGGACTTCCTAAAATTTAGAAACATGTGTCAGAGGTCACTATTAATAGAGTAAAACAGACAGAACAGCAGAAAATATTTGCAAATTATGTAGTCTATCTGATAAGGCATTCATATGCAGAATACATAAAGAACTACAACTCAATAACAAAACAAACAACTAATGAACATGGGTTCAAAGTTCTTAAATCTACATTTTTCCAAAAAAGACATACATACAGCCACTAAGCAAATGAAAAGATGTTCAATATTATAATCATAATTGTAATAGGGCAACATAAATCAAAACCACAAAACAAATAAAAAAGCACAAATCAAAACCATTTCACAACTGTTAGAATGGCAATTTCTTCCAAACCAGAAAATAACAGATGCTGATAAGGATGTAGGAAAATCAAAATTCCTGTGCATTGCAGGTGGGAAGGGAAAACGGTGCAACACCTATGGAAAGTGGGATGGCAATTTCTTTAAAAAATCAAATGGAATTGCCATATGATCCAGCAACTCTACTTCAAGTAATAAAAACAAAAGTGAAAGTGGGGACCAAACAAATGTTTTTACACCCGTGTTCATAGCGGCATTATTGATGATAGTCCAAAGTGGAAGCAACCTGAGTGTTCATTCACAGATGTATGGATTAACAAACTGAGCTATATACACACAGTGAAATATTAATTAGCTTCACAAAAGAAGTAAATTCTGACAGATACAATAATATGGATAAACCCTGATGACATCATACTAGATAATAAAATAAGCCAGTCACAGAAGGACAAATGTTGTATATTATAAACATATGAAGTAACTAGAGTAGCCAAATTGATAAAAATAAAAAGGAAAATGAGGGTTGCTTGGTGGTGGGGAGGAGAAAGTTAGGGTTAGCGTTTAGCAGGGACAGAGTTGTACTTAGGGGAGATGAAAAAGTTCTGGATGGATGGTGGCAATTGCTGCATGTACCACAGTGTAAACAGACCTAATCCCACAGACTGTATATTAAAAAAAAAAAAAGATTTAAAATGGTAAATTTTGAAAATTTGCTCCAACTTTAAAAAGTGTATTTCATCTAAAATTTGTATTTATAAAACAAACTATTGCCTATTTAATTTTGCATAAGAAGAGGTCTTGGTTGGATGTGGTGTTGCACACCTGTAATCCCAGCAGTTCGGGAGGCTGAGGCAGGAGGATCGCAAGTTCAAAGCCAGCCTCAGCAAAGGTGAGGTGCTAAGCAACTCAGTGAGATCTTGTCTCTAAATAAAATACAAAATAGGGCTGAGGGTGTGGATCAGTGGTTGAGTACCCTTGAATTCAATCCCCAGTACACCCCCAACCCCTCCAAAAAGAAGAGGTCTTGGAAGAGGTCAGAATATATTTTCAACATTATTTTCACAGTCTCAGATCACAGTATTTTATGCCTTTCAAGTGAATCTGATAAATTCATATTGACCAAAAATTTATATTGATGAACTGTTTTTTCAAAAAAGTTCAAGAACTTTGAGATCCTTAATAATTTCATTTCAACACTGTTGATTTTGCATATTAGAGAATCCAGATAATATTATTAAGGATGATAAATGAGAACACATTGCATATTTGCATTACTTTATTTTCTAAATTTATCTTTCACACATTATTCAATATAATGATTTTGTGTACCCTTGAAATGTATTAAATATATTCCTATTTCCTGGAACACTGCCTGATATAAAACTGTCAAAATTATAATTGACTAGTAGATATTTTTGGCTAATTTGAGGAGGGAAGAAATAAAGATATAATCTGTGACTCTTCCAAAATCACAAACAAAACTAGACATTGACTCCAGATTTTCTGATATGACATCTAGTCAGTCATAATTTCAACTATATGGACTTCCCAGATGGATATTTGGGACATTTTCCCCTATGATTATGGTTCTCCCACCTATTTGTTTAACATATTGAATACTAAAATATTTGAGCAGAGAAGTAATAAAATTCGAGGCAAGTAGGACCAAATAGCATTTATTTATCTTTATACAACAGTAAAATTAGGATAATAGAGAAGCTCTTTTTATTTTGTCATACAGAAGTTTGTAGCTACAATGGTTGATTATTGCTCTTTTTTTCCTCTTTTTCTTTTTATCTTGCAGTATCAGTAAATTTAACCAGGTTGTTTAGAAACAAATGTGCCTATTGATCCCATTGATACTAACCCATCAAAAGATTGCCAACAGACCAACAGGTTAAGAAAGCTAAGATCATTGGTTCTACTGTAGCAAGAACAAATTCCTGACGGTTGTAGTATTAGTATCAAAGAGGAAGAGGAATACAAGGAAAAGATACTAATAGAACTTCGGGATCTGATTCAAGTCATTCAGTGTCTTTCCAGGCAGAAAACTCATTAGGACTGAGCAAGTTTTATGCCATAAAATTTGAATTAGTGGACACAGAGAGGTGAAAGTGTCAATGTGGGTCTTGATAAATAATCTGTTGTTTGATATGGAAGTTTTTTATCAAGACCCAGAGGTCAGCAATATAGTCTTGAAAGGTGAGCTCCTGGCCCAGATGAGCAATCAGTTTTTCCTACACCAATTGCTTGGAAAATATTCTGAAGAAGGTACAGTATTTATTAGTCAATGGCTTATATTCCTCAGCAGTAATTTTCTAGAAAATAGTTTATGTTGGTGGTATGGGTGATCTCACTTATATGCTCTAACTGTTAATTTCAGTAGATATAGGTGGCCTCATTTCCCATCCTCTAAGAATGGTTCTTTATCCTGAGTTGAGGGAGTGATCAAATTGATCTGCAACTCTGGTGAAGGTATTTTGATTATGTACCAACTTTCTTGGCTTGGTGGCTACAGTCTCTAAAACAAACATTACATTGCCCCATTCATTTTGGTGGTTGATTATTTTTAGAATTATTTGGCAAGTCAGCAGTGGTGTAATAGCATTTAAACCTGTAAACTTTATGGCTACAGAGTATGCACAGATACCAGGTGTTTATGGTGAGTTTGTACTCCTAATCTGGAAGCTAAGAGTATTTGAATTAAATCAAAAGGAAAAGTTTCCATCCAACCTGAAGAATTTACATATAGAAATAGCTATGTGGATATGTTAGTCAGGGTTCATAAGAGCAATAGAATCAGTAGACTGGATATGTTACAGAAAAGGATTTATCATAAGCAATTGGCCTGTGTGGTTTTGGAGGCTGATGAGTCAGTAGGCTGGAGACTCAGGAGGTCTGATGGTCAAGATAGGTCATGAAGTAGTTCCAGTTCAAAGGCCAGCATACCCAGGATCCAAAAAGTGCTGATATTTCATTTTAAAGGAAGTTAGGGAAGAAGAATTCCTTCTTAAGTGGATTATGGGCAGCTTTTTGCTCTATTAAGAACTTTAGCTGATGGAATGAGGCCCTTCCACATTGGGAAGAACAATCACTTCATGATGAACCCAATGGTTGGTAGAATAAGTTGCTGTTATACTTTGGGTATAGGACCACCAACTTTAGTGGTGGACTAAAGTAACCATCTGGAGATTGAAAAAAGGGCATTTCTTAGTAGATGGCCTATTTTGTGAAAAGACCTCTTTCAGAACTACACAATTAGAAAAAGACAAGGCAAGACTGATGGAAGTTCCCACAAGATGTTGATAAGCTACTCAAGTCTATATGTGCCTGTAAAACACTTGTGTGATGAGTCCTGCTTGAGAAGTGGCCATTGACCATCTGCTCTCTCCCCTCTAAACTTTTGGTATAGTCTTACTACAAAAGATAAAGGAAAC
Organism: Xerus rutilus; assembly: GCA_028644305.1. NCBI lineage: Eukaryota > Metazoa > Chordata > Mammalia > Rodentia > Sciuridae > Xerus > Xerus rutilus. The sequence continues at coordinate 40,284,592 of CM053409.1, read as the reverse complement.
AGATACAGATGATCTATAGCCTTTTGAAAAAGTAAGCATATTTTAATCAAATAAAACTGTTTTAAATTTTAAAAAGATAAAATATTTCTAAAATGATTCCTCATTTTTAAGGGAAAATTTGGAGGCTGCAAGACCCTACCCTTTCATCAGGAAGCTCTAGGGGCTAAGAGGGATACACTGAGACACAGGTGGTGAACTGTGGGGATGGTAGGAGAAATGGTGGTGGGGTCTCAGCTGAATCTCAGTGACACAGCCAAGATTGTTGGCTGCTGACTCCCCAAATGATTGCTAAACCATGCCAATCAAAAAGCTAATTTTATTGATCATACCTACTGTTAAGAGATGGTACTACTTCAACAGACTCTTGGTAGTTTCTCAGAAGGAAGATACTAAGAAATAACACTTGATGCCTTTCAGATCTGTGCTCAGAGAGCTCGTAATGAGATTTTTTAAGAAGGAGAACTGATGTTTGGATGCAGTTTGTAAAATCATCATTTAGTGCTCATGGACAGAGCTACAGGACAGTCTTGAGTCAAGTCTTACTGAACACTTTTGTCCAATAAGTAATCTCTTTGTCCAACTGAACAGTCATTGTCCTGATAGAATAAAACTTTTCTCTGATGAGCAAACTTTTGCCCAAATTGATTAAAGCAAAGAGTACAAATATTTATTTCTTGTCTAATAATCTCATTTCCAGATTTAATCTGTCCAGACAAAAGTTTGAGTATAGAACAGAGTTATATACCAAATATCTGTGAATTTGAGAAGGCATTTTAAGAGAAGTAGAGAGTATTAATAACTTATAAGCAGATTTAATGAATAGCTAACCCTTATAATTAATATTTATCATAATTGCCTATCTTCTTTGGTCCCTTTGTTATGAGTAAAGAAGTATCTTAAATATATTCAACAAAATTATTAATTCTATAAATGTTAACTATGTGAGTGATCAGAAATAAATGGAATGGAAATAGAAAGCAAATGGAACAAAGAAATTGCCTGAGTAAAGGAACTGTAAGTTTAATACATTGATTAGGATTCAAGCTAGAACAATGAGCAAGAAATCAGACTGTAACTTATATTTCCTCAGACCAAGACCACCATGGAAAACTAATCAATAGCACTGTTCTAGATGTCAATCTGGCCTACCCTTGTGTAGTCTCCAGGGCATCTAAAATCTAACCCAGTAAGCTTTTCCCGTTTGTCTGTAAGCCAGGTTTTCTTGGTTATTATTCAGTGTAATCCTCTGCTCTTATAGATCTTGTTGGTGACGCCTGCTAATGAGCTTCCTGTTGCCATCACTGTGGATGTCTAATACGAGCGCTCACACCAGTGGAGTGCTGAGTCCTCCCCAGCTATTGGGAATGTATATTCTTGTTATCATTGCCACTGTAGGTTGCAGTACTGATGAGCAAAGTCTTTCATATTTCTGTTTTATGTCTGTCTTAGTCTCATGGTGCCTGAGCATTATTAGTTTAAAAAAAAATACTTATTTCAGGTTTTCTTTGTAGGTGTCAAATGTATCCATGGCTGGGCAAATCTAAGTGTGATCATAATTTTTTTCTTTTGATGACTGCAGATTTGTGGTTGACACATTCGTGCTGCTTCACTTTTTGTTTCCTAAAGAAATGTTGCTTCCAGAATTATCTTCAGATTCTCAAGCAGACAGACACTTGGCACGGTGCCCCACCTGTCCTCAATTATGCTATGCTATATCTGCATGCCAAGGAACAACCAAGAGATTAAACAGGGACTTCTGTGTCCAATGAAGATTGGAGAGGATGCATACCTAGGCGGGGTGTAAGGAGAAGGGCCCATTCATGAGATTTTGGGGGTCGGGAATGGAGCACGGTCAGGGGATTGTGACAAGAATAACTGAAGCAGGGGTTGTGATAAGAATAACTGAATCAATGCAGTGCCTGCAAACAGAGGTGTTCCTTCCCAAGAGACCAAGATCTATGGGAGAGAGAGAGAGAAAAAAAAAACAAAAAACAAAAAAACAAAAACAAAACTGAGGCAGAGTGAGAACCTGTGGGACATTGTATTTTCTCATGGGAAAGTCCCCTATAATATAGCATTTAAAAGAAGCTAGGTAGCTGTATAACTTTGTCAGATGATATTGCTTCTCCTATTAATTTATTTTCTCATTTTTAAAAAAAGGAGTTGGAATTAGGCATTCCACATCTTTCCTTTCAATTACAAATTTCAGTTCCTAGGAAAGAAACCAAATTAATCTTTCAAACTGGGTAAAGGCAGACAGACTCTACAGCATGAATTTGACCTTCCTATAATTTATCATAAGAAAAATTCTCTATTTTAATAAGCCAGTTTTATTTTTCTGGTATTGAACTTCCTGGACAAGGTATATAATAATTTGGAAGATTCATAAAGAAGTGATAGTAGAATCAAGGGCTACGTTTAATTTTCAGTGACTTACTAAAATCTGTTCCATATTTTAGGTAGCACAGCAAGAAGAATATTGAATAAGGAGACAAGCTGCTCTTTATGGGTATCAAAGGCATTTCAAGAAGGTAGTCAAAGAGTTAGGGATATTTGAGGTAAAAATAGTTCAGATTTCTACTAGATGCATTTTATAGAAATGAGGAATGTATATTTTGGGGATTCAAAACTGCAGCTAACATAATTCTGTGTCTCTGTGCTCAAATTTCTGTGACAAAACATACTTTCTAGTTTCTGTGCAAAATAATACTGGGGCCAGGAAAAAATAACTGAAGTGTTTATTCTGGAAAACACTTCCCCTAGCAGATAAGACTATGACCCAACTTAAAAAGCAGTTTGGTCGAGACTTTAGCTTTGCTGCACCCTTCAACCCAAAGCTCTTTTGCCATATTTTTTCCCAATTCTAACCCTTCTTTGTCCTGCAATGTCTATCTTCAAGTCTTGTGGCCCAGGCCAGTTGGATAGCCACTCTGCTTTCTGTGTCTGGAGAAGCAGTACCAGGACTGGCAAGGTGATGGGCTCTCTTTCTGTAGCAAGTCCAATAAACTCAGCAACAGAAGTATCTGGTGGTTGATCAAACTATGGTAATTTTGTAACAAAAGACTAAATGATCAAACAAATCATTTAGTCATTCGTAAACTAAATGATTGGTCTACATTGTAAATATCAATAGAGCTAGTGTTCCTCCTGTTTCTGTAACTGTACTTTTTCTTGAAATCTCTATATGCAATGTGAAATGCTTTACTCATAGCATATCATTCATTTTCATATGCAAATATTTTCCTTTTAAAGGCTTCTAGCTTGGTATACCTCCAGAAGCTAAGATTCACTAATTATTTGCACTTAAGTTAAATAAGAAAGAAACAACACCGAGGAAAATCTTACCGTGACAAGCCTTCCTATATGTTTTGTCATTTCCCCTCTATTAACTCCGTCCTAGGGTTGAAAAGAAGTCAGCCTGCTGAACTTTTCATTTACATACTGTGCTGAAACTTGGACTCTGTTTCCAGTCTGTTAAATTTATTGACCAAAAGTCCCTTAAGCTATTGAAGAATTGAAGACTCTCTGACATACTGGGTCTGAAAGATGCCACTTGTAGCCAAATGAAAGCTTTTTGCTTTCTTCCATTTTCTCCATGAACAATTTATCATAGCTATTTTCCTTGATATTTTTTTGAAAACCCACTTATTCCAATCTACTGGTTGCTTTATTTGCTTAAAATATACAAGCATAAGTCTAAAAAAAATGACCAAGGGAAAGCTCCAGAGACACATATACTACAAAGCTATTCTGAGGGAATTAACCAAAGCCCATAAATTTGGACATATTTTTCTTTGGCTGCAGCAATCTCTATACTAGTGCTAGTGGAGTCAGCACAAGATTTGTTTCCTAACAACCTTAATACTTCTTTCTGGAAGAAATCCCCATAGTTTAGGAGATCAATCTGTTTTCTGAATCTAGATAGAAAATGAACAAAAAGCAAAGGAATAACAACAATGAAGTTCCCCCAGAATTCTAATTTATTTTTCACTATGCTTAGCACGATGGGTTTGTTGTTGCTAACTGCTGACATTAGAACCCAAAGTTTTGTCCTTCCAAGAGGGTGGGGAGCCTGGGAAATCCATAACAACATAATGTTATAGATTAAGGTCAGATCCACTGGTCCAAAGAGGGCAAATGCATTAAAGAATTTGAACTATGGAACAGAAACTTCCTTAAGCATTCTTCTCACCAGAGACCTGCCTATACTCTGCGCTCTTGAGTATCAAGGAACAGTTGGGTCAGCTTCCCAGGAAGGAAGTCCTGAGATGACAGGACCAGCAGAAACTGAGTTTGGTAAATATATAACAGCTGCTTCTCTAGTCATGTTTTTTTTTTTTATATTGGAACATACAAAATGAACTATAGAGAATAAATTAAGGCCAGGCTTCATATGTAAAAAAATTAATTTTAGTGTCTCAATTTTTGTGTACCACTTGGGTTTCTCAGTCACCTTTGATAATTAGTTTCCTTTATCATATTTTGTGTGTATTCTAATTATCATTTATGTCTTCATCATATTCTTTTGAATGTTCAGAAAAATAGTTAAATCAAATCCTGCCAACTTGACTAATGATTCTGCACCTAGATCTAAAGTTATTTGAATTAGCAGCCAGTATTTTAAAGTTTTTCATATAAAAATTCTGAGTTCTGGCCTCTTTTTTGGAAAAAAATTAATGATAGGAGAATACTGAATTTATGTTCTCATGTGGTGTTAATTGCTTAGGCTAAGAGCTGATTTCTTTAGGAAAAACTTACTCTTTCTAGTTGACCATTAACCCCACCACTTCTTGTTTTCCTTCACATGCCATCAGATTTGTTCTTGTCTGTTTGCATTGTCCGTTTGGCTACTGCAATTATTTGAATTTGACACTTGATATAGAAGAAACAGAGATTAGTGTTTAATGAGGCTGGTGAAGTCTGCGAGTAGAAAGATCAGTTGGAAATTAGGAATCACAGTATTAAGCAGGAGAAAGCAATCATATGGAATGAACATAATATTCTCATGAAGAGGGTGAAACACCTTGATTTTGAAAAGCTACTGATACTGACACTCAGAGGCTTGCAGAATCACTTTCAAGTTCTCTGAACTTGACTAGACCAGAGATGTGGGCTTCTGATTCTAAAACACACATACTTTTTTTTTTTTTGGTACCAGGGATTGAACTCAGGGGCACTTGACCACTGAGCCACATCCCCAGCCCTATTTTTTTTGTGTTTTATGTAGAGACAGGGTCTCACTGAATTGCTTAGCGCCTTGCCGTTGCTGAGGCTGGCTTTGAACTCGGGATTCTCCTGTCTCAGCCTCCCTAAGTGCTGGGATTACAGGCTTGAGCCACCGCGCCCGGCTTTCTAAAACACATATACTTTTAATGCACTATCCTGCTTAACACAGTTCTCTGCACTGTAACTTAAGATCATTTATCTGATTAACATCAAATGAGCAATTAAAGTGAATAAGGAACAGAAGTTGATCTTCATGTGTGCTGCTGTAGCTAATTATGTTTCTTTGGGATTGGATTAGAGTAGGAACTGGGGACCAGGAAGAACCTGCCTCTGAAGATCAGGTGGGCACGGTTATGAAGGTTAAATGCAAATGACTAGGAATCAGGCTAGACCTTATAATAAAATGATGACTGGAATTTAATTTTAAGAACAAAATTTACAAGTATCCTAATTTGTAATTATGAGTAAATCCAAGAGAATGAATGAACAGCATAGTGTTATGGATTAAGGTCAGATCCGTTGGTCCAAAGAGGATAAAGGCATTGAAGAAGTTGAACTATGGAGCAGAAGGTTGTAGAGGCATCACTGACTTAGAATGAAGCATTGCTTTAAATAGACTTTCTCCATCCATTCTTCCTTTTCTTCTTCAGTCTCTCCCTTGCTTCTTCCCTTCCACTTTTTGTGAAGACATATTAAGGTTCTTTGAGCATTGGTTTAATGGTAAGCCAAATTTATATAAGTAAATATATAAAACTATGATAGAGGAAAGAAGAATAGAAAAGCACAGTGTAATGAGAATTTAATGATGCAACCTTGGACCAGCATAATAGATGACTTTCTTACAATGTGGCATTTAAGGTAAATGCAGAAGGAAGAGTTGTGCTTGGGTGGAGGAACACTAAGGCTAGTGGGAATAGCAGGCTGTACGGAGGGCAAGGGTATTGCTCAGAAGGAAATTTAAAATGCCTTCTGTGGCTGTCATGTCAGGAGCAAATCAGAGTGCCATGGTGAGAGTTTCCAGATAAAATATAGGTTACCTAGTTAAATTCAAATTTTAGAAAAACACAGATAATTTTTTTAGTAATAATTATGGACATTTTGTTTATCTGAAACCCTAGGCATGACATGACACTGGAGAGGAAAGAACAGTCAGGCAAGGACAGTTTGGAGACTACTTTAAGAACTTTTATTTCATTCTCAGTTCAAAGAGAATGAGTTGGAGCAAGTGAGAGATGTAATTCAATTTACTCTTTAAAAACTATTCTGCTGCTCTTTGGAGAGTGGATTAGAGGGACAAAAATAGAAGCAGGGCTACAGTAATGAGGTTATTGAAAGAGTTCAGTTTTGAAAAGGTATCTGGTCTTGGGATTGTGGCAGTAGTGATAGAGAAAAGTGGCTTGAGTCTAGATATTTCATGGGAAACCAAGAGAACCTGCATGAATGGCATGTGACAGATAAGGTTTTCAAAGATAATTCAGGTAGGAAGGTAGAGAGGTAAGCCAATTTTTGGAGAATGTTTGAAGGAGAATTTCAAAACTTTGTCCTTGTTAAATTTGGACTGCTACTAAGAGGTGTAAGTAGAGTTAATCAAGTTAGCAGATAGATCTGCAGGTCTAGAACTGAGAAAATAGCTGTAAGCTAAAACTATAAATATGTCTTCAGCCAGGTGATATTATAACAGAAGAACTTGTTGTTTCTCTGTTTGGCTTGATTTAAATCAATCTATTTCAGTCATTTCATCCAGTCATTTCATCCTTGTATTTTTGATGGACAGGATGGAACTGGAAAGCATTATGCTAAGTGAAGTAAGCCAATCCCAAAAAACCAAATGCCGAATGGTCTCTCTGATTAGTGGATGCTGATGAATAAGGGAGGTGGGAATGGGAAACATAAGAGAAATAGAGAAACACTGGACATGACATGGGGGAGGCGGGGGGGCAGGAAAGGGGAATGGGTATAGTAAAGATGGTTGATAAAAAAATATATATAAGTATATATATATATATACTGTTCATTGAAAGTGCATATAAAGGTGTTTAATATGAAGAATGTAATCTGCTTATAATTTTGTGCAAAGTTAGAAAAATTATGATTGTAACAATTATTTTCCTATTTGCCTCAACAAATGTTTTCAGTGAACGGTGTGTACAGCTTCTGAAAATTTGCTTTTTTTCTGTTATGTTTGATAACATGTATTAAAATGCAACTTTTGAGAAAAATAAAAAAAATTAAAAAAAAGAGGGAAATCATCAGATTTAATATGCAAAATATTACAAAGACATTTATTAGGGTGAGTTACTACAAAAATAGTCATCTTTTTTCTTTTGCTTTTCCTTCCTCTCCATTTCAGAGTGATCATCTAAACTTGATTGACTTTGAGGGATAGAGTGGAGGTCCACTTGCCATTCCTTTCTCCCCTGGCTAACTGACCAGGACACCAGGCTTATAACTCTGGGGTAAAAGGCTATTTGAAGGAGAGAGAGAATAGAGACAGGAAAATTTTAGGAATTTTAGACTTGTACAATCATTCAATTCAGAGATGATTAGACGGTAAGTCAGTGAAGAATCTGGGAGCAATTTCAGGTATGGAATTTGCAGAATTTCAGGGCCGAATGAAGATGAGCTGTAAGGATTCCCAATATTTTTTATTCCACACATTCTAGAGCTAAAACACAGAAGCATTTTTCAAATATTTCTAGCACTAATTCAAACAAAAGGGTTGGTTTTCAGTAGTGGAATTTAGTAGATATGAAATTTAGGACTTTCTGAAAGTGCCAGATAAAGGGGCAAGCTCCAAGTTAGAGTAGAATGCAGAGGTTCCAAATGCCTGCTTATCTGACCTATGGAGATAAGCAGCTGCCTTTGACAATTGCTTTTTGAAAGGATAAAAGATGTCCTGTCCATTTAGATCCTTTAGCAGTGACCATGGTCACGAGAACACAGAATTAGGGATGATTATACACTAGTGGTGAAAGAAGTATCCCCCACGCCCGCTTCTCTTTCTGTCTTTGAGGTTAAAACATGAAGTTCTCACAAAGATTTATTTAGAAATACTATTGATAGTTGGAAAAGTTATTAAAATGATTGATTTTTTTACAGATTTAAACAACAATAGCAACACCAACTCTTGTTGCTGTTGGTACTGGGGTTGAACCCAGAGGTACTTTGACTACTGAGCTACATTCTTAGCCCTTTTATTTTCTATTTTGAGACAGGGTCTCTCTAAGTTGCTGAGGCTGGCCTCTAACTTGCTATTCTCCTGCCACAGTCTCCTGAGTAGGTGGGATTATGAGTGTGTGCCACCATACCTGCTCTATTATATGTATTAAATAGAAATGCTCAGAGTGTGAGTATTGTGAGTTATGTATAATATCATTTCACATTTGAAGGAATTCCAGCAATGTTTTACTCATTTTTATTGAGTATATATGCAATATATTATGGTAAAAACTCTTTACAGTAATTTATTAGTTGTGTTTTAAAATGCTTCTTTGAGCCAAGTGGGTGGCAAATTTTATACCACACAGAGATTTCATGGTCCTATAGTGAATAAGTGAGTTGCTAGGTATGACTGTCTCTTCCTACAGAAATAGCTCACCTCTTTGAAATAACTTTAATGGGATTCTGAGTTAAGGTGAAGAAAGCAAATTACTAAAATTGCAAATATTCAAGAAACAATAGTGTATGCATCAAAATGAGTAAACGAGACTTCAACTCTATAAAACACTTTACTAGTCAATTTTTTTATGTGAACAATATATGTATTTTGGAGGATGAAGTCTATTACAACATCAACAAATTATCTTGGCATTGTAATTGGCACCACTCAGGAAGAGGACAATAACTTGAGCTCCAATGCCTTAATTCAAATTAATACAATTTTATAGTGGCCTATTTTTAAAGTATGGAGGAGTACTTCAATTATTCTATTGAATTGTGTAATATAAAATGCATCAAATGAGCTAGCATTTGACTAATGCATGAAGCAGTTTCTCTTTTTTTTCATTGAGTGGGTCAAATTTTACTTCAGTAAAGATTGTACAAATATCTTGACTGTTCCATGTATTTCATGTTGTACATGTGCACTGATAGAATTTATCATTGCATCCAATCAAATAGGAATATTTTAACACTAAGATTTTGGAGTCAATTTAAAGCTGTCTAAAGCTGTCATACATAACCTTCATGCCATCCTCCTCTCCACTCACTTACATTTGATGGACATCTTTTCTTAAAATCTTCAAGAATGATTCACCCAGATCAGCATTCCAGGCAGTGCCACAATTTAGATAAAACAAGTGGAACACTTTGTCTTTCTTTCAGATTAAACAATTGGGATAATTGTTTTTTAAATTCTAATAAACAATTCCTCTGGGTTCTAAACTCTTACTTGAGTGACTTAGGATAAAGCAATTAAGAAGTAACTGAATAAAGTAGCTAATGGGAAGAAAGAATTCATTTTCAATCTTTTGAATAGAGGTCATAATGAAAATGACAATAGCAATAATGTTAAAAAATTATGTTATTAATAATGACAATAAAGTAAAGGTTGTAGCAGTTCGTGATTCTAATTCAACCCTCATTTAGTCTCTACACTGTCCAAATTTTGTTACATACTTTCTTATATGATCATCACTGCAAAAATGTCTTATTTTACAATTAAATTTGGAATAAGTAAGCCTTTAAAGATAGCCTCCTTGGATAACATTAGCCTCAGAAATGGCAAGAACTTTCTGAGTTCCTGCCACCTCTATCAATTATGAATGAATTGTGATACAATATATATGATATGAAGTTTAGAAGTCTGCATTTTATAAAAGTCTGCAATTTTTTTCTTGCTACTCTTGTTACTTTTGTCTTTGTCTCCAGGTATTTTTGATGTATAGAAAGATTGGGTACATTTAGTGAAGGTATCCAATGTGTAAATATATAGAAGGTGGTTTGGGTTCTTTTAAGTAAATTAAAAGTAACAAAATCAGACTTGATTTCTCTTCATCAATTTTTAGTCAGTTTCTGAGCATTAATCAAATTGGCTATATACATACTTGTATTTCACTATAAAAGAATATGCCATAAAGGCCCATTATCAACAAATTTCCAGTGCTTTTTTAGATTATATTAGCAATTTTGTGCATCATATCTTTTTGAAATATCTCCATCTATAATACTAATAATTATGATAAAGCCTTATATTTGAATAACAGTGCTAAATCTACCATTTATCTTTGGTTTTCCAGACTCTATGATATGCTTATCTTCTTGGTATCTTGCTATATATTTATTATTATCACAATTTTATAGATAATGATGTGGTTACGAGAGGATTCAGTTAATAAATGACAGAATCCAGAATGTCATTGCATGTATATTTGTCTCTGTGGCTCGAGTTCTTTTTTCTACAGTATCACAAATTTTCTTCTAATGTAAGATACAATTTTTCATAGTTTGATGATTGATTCATAGATATCCACCTTATCCTCACAATAGCATGTGTTAGGTTGATTAGCTAAACTACTGTTAAATTTGTCTTGAGATCCAATAAGTTTAATGCCTCTTTCAAGTTCGAATATTTATATTTTAGTTATAATCCCAGGGCTCTATTATCTTTACTTTCTTCTCTTGTGTACTAAGCACGTACGTTATACAAGGGACTGGAGAAATATAAAGATTAAGAGGTAATTTTCAGACCTGGTCAAAAGACTCCAACATGTTACAGGTCAAACCTATGTACTTAAATTGACAATGAAATAGTTAATAAAAAGGTAACAGAGGCAATAGAATTCAGAGGAAAGACCTATAATATGTGTGTGTGGGGGAGTCTCACACATGTACATGCTGTTACACATACATTCATGAATGTGTAATTCAAGACATAGAACTTGAGTCTTGAGCTTGAGGAGGGGTAACATTTGGATAGATATAAATGAGTGAAGGTTGCTGTGGGAAAAGTGGTATATACTTTTTGAAGCTGTTGAATGATAATGTCTTTCTTGTCAATCAAAGGGTATGTTAGCTAGGAGACTCCAGTAAGCCAGTCTTCCCAGGTGTAGACCCTTCTCAAGAGATTGAGAGCCAAGCTTTTCCTTTTTTTTTTCCAGGACAACTTTCTTTTTATAATTACAAAGAAGTGATTTTAAAGTATCTGCCAAAAGATTTATGATTGTATGCCTTTTTAAATAATTGCCTGTTATGTAAATGAAATAAACTTCTTTCTATATTGTTCCAGCTGAGATCATGCAAAATTTCAAAATGGCGAGCATTTCCTCAGCACTTGAAATTTCCTCATATCATACTTCCATTCTTTTCTTCTAGTGATTAATTTCTGCATTTGAAAATTTGAGTACCTTTTGTTCATGGTCTGCAGCAATTACTGTGTGATCTTTCTTATTTTCTAACAAAACTTTTTTTTGCCCCTGAAAATAGTATATGCAGCTAGGCTATTTTGTCATTAATTACATTTTGACAGTTTGAAAATTTTTTTGGTTTGTTTCACTATTTCTCAAGATTTTGATAATTATAAGCACATAAAAAATAATGTTTTTCACACAATTAATCGAACCAACAATAAATCTACTTATAAAAACACTTAAAATATATTTATGGAGGAATAATTTTAATTTTATTTAGCATATTATGATAAAAATATACAACATTAAAACATTGAATAAATTCACCTGTACTTATGATTTTCTGATTTTGCTTTGGCCTATGCCATTCCAGTTCTGGTGATCTATCTATCTATCTATCTCTCTATCTATCAATCATTTATCTATGCATCCATCTACTTTATCAACTATCTACTGATTGATGAACCCATCCACCTACCCACCTACCTACCTACCCATCAGTGTATCTATTGGCATAAACATGACCCCGCCTGCAAACATATACACAATGAAAACACACATGCTGTGCCCTTTGGATTAATGCTTTTAACCATTTCTATGTAATCAGAAAAATGTGTTCTCCAAAACATGCCTACACTTTTTTCCTAATTTTTACTTTATGGTTTATTGGGCAAAATATAAACATATATGTTTTCTTTTATACCTAAGTTTCCTTCTTCTTTGATTGAAAATTTTCTTCTGGTCTTTATTGCTTGTTGATTTAGATATGGTAAAGAAAAGATGGTGCTTATCAAAAAAGAAATAATCAAGACCCCTCAGTTAGTCCCAAGACCAAAACTTTGTAAGTGATAATAGAGTATCCAATAGGACTACTCTTGAAAGTTTATAAGTTTATTCCTCTCATTGTTGAAGAACCAGGGTTGAAGAAAGCACATTTCTCTTGAAATTGGCAGACTTGGGTCAAAATTCTGACTCTGTCATGGACTAGACTCCCATAGACTCACATCACATTTCTGGACCTCAGTTCCTCATCTATCCATCAAGGGGGTTATATTTCTAAAATGTCATGAATTGAGACAAAGGAGAGGAGAGGGAATCTCAAGTGTTACCTTTATCTAAAGGAAACAAATAACACAGTTGGTTTTTATGGCCTTTTAAAATACATGACACTGGTTATATACTAAGGGAATATAAAAAATAGGCTTGTGAGGATTTGGAGTTGTTAGCAAATGATTGCTGCAGATTAAGAATCCGTAAAGCAGTCACTTATAGCCATACATTCCATTACAAATGGTCCGAAGAAGTCTGACTGAATAGATATCAACTAAGGGAGGATGAATGTAGTATAACATGTTTACGGTTCTGCATAATGGTATTTTTATATTACATCTCAACAATTGGCTAAAGAGAATAGTTCTGATTTTTTTCAATCCTATTGCTTCTTAATCATTCTATGGTGAATAGCCAATCTTGTTCTTCAAACAGAAGTTTGCAACTCCATTTTGGTATCTTAACAAAATGAAAACATTGTATCAAAGTTAATGGGGAACACATTAGTACATTTAGTTGCCACATTAAACTGCCTTGTCAAAGAACGGCAAAGGATATGTTGGTAATTTCCCTCCTACTTCTTTCCCCCATTACAACTTTCTATTTGAGAATGAATTCTATTGAAGTCAATTATCATGGCGGGATTGTGGAAGCTTTAAGAGAAGACTGACGGATAGTATTCTTGTGCTTGTTTCTATTCAACTCATGTCAGATTCCACACCCAGAGCCCTCCCAAACTGGGAGGATAAGAACATGTTGGGAGATGATTTAATGGAATGAATGATCTGGTTTCCTGGGTCCACTTTTATTGAGTTTAAAAATTTGAATCCACATTTTTTACCTCTTCAAATCTCAGTTTATTTATTTTAAGTGTGGAAATGAGGATGATGATGATAATAAACTTTTTCCCCCACACACTTTTTTTTGGTATATTATAGTTGTACACTCTGATGGATTTGTGGTTACATATTCATACATACACACAATATAACAATATATCATAAAATGCTAATTAAATTCGTAGAAATTTTATGTAAGTCAAATGAGAAATGGAGGTAAATATGCTATATAAAGGACTATATATGTTAGGACTTTCAATCACTATTGGTCAGCTTTTACAATGCCCTTTTACATGAAGTAGTACACCAATCTTTAAAAATGATAAAATCCTCTTTTCTGAAACAGATAATAAATAGACATCTTAGTTATAAATGCTAAATACAATGAGGGGATTTTCTTTTTTGGCACAAGAATCAATCATTATTTAATTTTCTAGGAAGTTCCTCTGTGCCGCGTTTATACTAAAACTTTTATTACATTATCTCATTTAATAGTGCTGCTTAGAAAAGCTAATTCACTGGCATTCACACAACTAGTAGACAGCAGGTGTAGGACTGAAACACCTATGGTCTGGTTCCTGTGTTGCTTTCACCTTCTGCAGTGTGCTGCTTCCTGACCTGGCCCATCTTTGTCTATTAGTTGCTGTCTTGATATTGAAAACAACTTATCCTGCTTTTCAAAGATATTAACCCTGGTTCAGTGAATTGACAAGTTTAAAGCCCAAAGCAGATGCAGTAAAGACTGAAAAGAAGGCAAACACTAGGCATAAACTAGAATTGCCTTTATTTTTTGGCGATAGATTGGATGCATTTATAGGTGCAGTGTGGATGAGGCTTTCAGCATATGTGTAAAAGGAAGGAATATTCTGGTGGCAAGATAGTTATCAACATTACGGGTAGCAGAGAGAAAAGCCTGGATTTTGAATCCCAGCTAGCTGTGTGCCTTTGCATAAGTCATTTGATCTCTTTGAATTGCTCATTTCCTTCATCTGTAAGGTGGAAACTTAGAAATATTTTCTATATTATGGTGATATATATTGTGAGATTCAATTGAATTCATCTGGGTATAAGAGGTTGCAGCATCAATAAGTGTGAGAGATTTTAACATAATACGGAAATTGAATTTCCAGCTTAGAATGTTCTTTTAACCATTCTTTTATTCACTTTTGGGCCTTCATTGAGATGATTGGCTTGTGTTTTGTGTTGGTAGTGATTGCTCCAATTAAACACTAGCACTGGCATTTTGGGTTTTTGTGTGTGCAAGGCATGTCTTATGGAAATGAAATTAAAATAATGGTTCAGCTCCACCTAGAACTGTCATGTTTAGCCATTAGCAAGCTATAGTAAAATGTTTGTAGGATATCAATAATGGATCACAATATAAATATTTATGGAGTGCTGTGAGGTAGTTAGTTTCCATCAAGCTGGGTACATGCAAAATTGAATAGATACTGACACTAAACAAGACTTTGATTAAGTGGTTGTGGCAGACTCCTTTTCCAGTATTAAACAAATACTATCTTCAACGTTGTTTGAGGTAAAAGGGGGTTTTGAAATCTGGTAGCAACAAGTCTCTCTAATAATAAATATGTTCTTTTAATGGATTTTGAATATAACATAACTGTTCAAATGTGTATATTTTTCTAATTTCACAAAATTTAGAAATTAGAAATGGTTAGAAAAAGAATGAAAAAATATGAGTAAGGGTATGTAACTCCGTGGTTGTGCATTTGCCCACCTGCCTGAGGCCCTGAGTTTGATATCCAGCACTGCAAAAAAAAAAGAAAGAAAAGAAAAAAGAAAAATATGCCTATATAATAGATTCCAGATATTTTAAGTATAAAATGGTAATATGCTTAACACTTTTGACAATCATTTATACATTTGGCAAAAATACAAATTTATATTTATCAAGATACATATAAATAAAAAATTATATATGAATATAAATAAATTTAAATTAATTAACATTATATCAATATTTATATAATACTCAGATAAACTAATATATTAATAAATATAAATTTACTTTTATATTATATTTGTGCCAAATGTAAATGAGTGTCGTATTAAGCATGAACTAGTTCTCTCCTTTTTTCTGTTGCCTGATATTTCCTTCTGAGAAACTCCACTAAGAAAGAATAGAACTCTAGAAAAATATGAAATTCTGTTTGACAAACCTGTGAAAAATTAAAATGTATAGACACAATCATTAAATAAAAAGTCAATAGATGTATCCTTATGCCATTGTAGAAATGAAATTCTTATGATATAAAAGCTGTCCCTCTCGAATCCAATGTCTTTATGAAGTGAGATCCATTGTAGAAATGAAATTCTTATGATATAAAAGCTGTCCCTCTCGAATCCAATGTCTTTATGAAGTGAGATCCATAGCCAAACCATCGCTGTGGTATCCCCCCAAAATTATTACAGTCAAAATGAGGTAAGCTTTTTAGAGTGTGGTAGATTCCAATTCCATAAGCCATATCTTTTCCTACTACCCAAGTACTGGGTGTTTTATTTAACACCATCCTAGGCACTTTTTAAAGTGCTTTAAAAATATGAATTTATGTATAACTCATGGAAGAGCTACTAAAATTATTTTTTTTAAACTTGGAGATCAGGTAAAATGATTATTGTTTGATTTTTAAAATTTCATGTTTGATAATTTTCCTCATAAGCTCATCGGACAGACACAGAGGATGCAACTGGCTAATAATAAAAAATGGATACATGTGCAGTTTGTTTACAGCCCTCTGAGGTTAGAGGTTGACCTACAGAAATTAATAAGTTCTAATGATTTGATAGCCTGGAGATATCATTAACTCTAATGGTGATGTGTTTTTATGCCACTGTTCAAAGTTAACCTAGCAAATATTGGTAGGTTGACATTTTACTTCAATATTTGTTCCCAGTTACTTCAATTTCTGTTGATTTCTTCATAAGTGTGTTGGACATTTTTTTTCCATGTTGAGAGCCACCTGCCCCTTTCCTCTGCCAGCTTATGTAACATTTCAACAAGGCTTTTTTTTTCTTGATTTAGAATTTTATGTCTCTAGCTAAAACACTTTATACTTGTCCTATCTCCATTTTATAAATGATCATTTTATAGATGATCAAGCACAGCAAGCTTAAATGGCTTGCCCAAAGTCATATAGCTAGTAAGGAGGTACAGCTGGGATTAAGATTCATGTATTTGTAATCCCAGCACTTTGGGAGGCTGAGACAGGAGAATCGTGTGTCCAAAGCCAGCCTCAGCAATGGTGAGGCGCTAAGCAACTCAGTGAGACCCTGTCTCTAAATAAAACACAAAATAGGGCTGGGGATGTGGCTCAGTGGTCGAGTATCCCTGAGTTCAATACCTAGCACCAAAAAAAAAAAAAAAAAAAAAAAAAGATTCATGTATTTGGATTCTAATGTTTGCTTTCCTGACCATAAACAATTCCAACATTTTTATTTGCCAAGATATTTATTAATTATACTCTTTCCCTCTAAATGAACAACAAGGAAATTCCCAGGTTCTGCATGAAACAGGAAAGGCATCATGGTGGTCCTCTGTGTGCAAATACTCACATGGCTTAGAACATTTCCCGCTCATCAGCTGTGGAGAGCAGTCCCCTCGAACACATCTGTCTCCACTGTGGTGCTAATGAGCCACAAGCACTGTCTGTATGGGTTCTACATCAGGAAGATGATCATCTGATTAATCAACATAGAATCTGTAACAGCACTTGAGGTGCTGTGCTCTGCCTAATGGGAATAAATTAGTGGCATAGTGGCATAGTATACCTTTGGATATTTGAGGCATTATTTCCAATTAGAATCTCATTTGAAATGACAATGAAAATGTCAGAACAAGGCTGCTGGCCCTGATAGGTTTTAACTGTTTTAATGGAAATAGTGTCTTGAGTTTTTGTACTGGTAACTCACAGGCAATCAGAAACACTGTACAACTGATTAATTGTTGGTTATCATGACATTGGCAGCTAAATGAAATGTCCTAGGGTTGTTTGCATATAAACTTCAGGTGATTGGGACCAGTGCCTAGATGGATTTGAGAATCGTTTGGATCACTGGAACTGCAGGCTTAAGGGCTCCGTGGAATGGAGGTAATTGTTGTCTTCATAGAGAATGTCCCAGACCATTTGTTGTCTCCATTACTCCACTGGAGAAAGAAGAGAATTGAAGGAAGAGAATTGGATGATGTCACAAAATCCTGACCTTGGTCTTTCAAACTGACCACTCTATGAACATTCACTGTAGGTGGTGTCACCAAACACTCTTCAGAGGTGAGAAATCATCAGACTCAAGTGGTTGAAGAAGTTTATCACTGTGCCACAGTTTTGCCTTTGTTCTGAAGCAGAAGACAGTCCTTAGAAAGGGTTTTCACAGTCTCTGAAGGGCAGAGATCCACAGTCAGTCTTTGTGGCCAAGTTTATAGGAAATTCTTGTTATCACTGAACTAACTTGAGGGGGGGCAGTTTGCCAAGTCAAGGACTGGGGGACAGTATGTTTGGAGAGAAGCTATGCCCAGGATCACCATTTCAATTCAATGATTTGTGTGAGTTAAAGCACTGAGTTGACATATTAGAAAAAGCAACGTCCTTCTTTTCTTGCTTTTGTGATATTCAATTTGCAAATTATGTTAAATAAATTCAGTTTTGGTTGCTTCTTTGTGATTATTATGCATGTAGAATACTAAATAATTTTCATTTAACTTTAAAAATATTATACTTTCCAGTTCTAAACATCAATTCAAAAGTTATATCACTTTTTAAGGATAAATAATTAAGATTTATGAACAAATAAATAAAAAACTATTTAGGTTCATGGCCTTACAAAAGACTTTGATGATTAGCACTTAATTTGATGTTAATTGTACAGTACTTTTTATCTTGTGATAAATCGTTGACAAAGTAATATACTCCCCACCCCCATGTCATGAACATATAACCATTCTACAACATCAAATATATAACAGATATAACACTGTCAAAGGTCTCAGAATCAGCACTCAAGCTTTCTGAGAATATTTCTTTCCTGGAAAAAGGTATTCATGTTTCATTAACTACTAAGACTGTCATGTTTTTATGCATTTCAAAGGGATGATGCTATTGTGTTTTGTTCCCAGTGACTGAAGTGTCAAAACCTTTTGTATATGTTATTGTGTAATGTGCCATTATCTTCCATGAAAGCTTCAGGCCTCACATGACACCTATCTCAAACTGAACTCTTTTCTCTTTGCTTATTTTTTTATAATACTTGTGCACAGAGTGGAAAAACAAAGCGGTATCTGTTGAAAGTGTACACCTGAGAATTCTTAGTTTTTCAATTTAAAAAAATGTGTGGGATGCAGCAAAAACAAACAAACCAAACAAACAAGCAAACAACAGCAACAACAAAATGAAAGAAAATACTGTATATCCAAGATGAGAGTAACACATTTTCATCTTTAAATACTCCCATACATCACTTAGCACAAATCAGAGAGCTAATGAATTTCCCTTGTTGAAACCATTTCTAGTTTGTACATCTTTTCTCTTTCATTTTAACCCAATTACATAAATTCAAAAAGGGAGCGATTTGCCTTAATCATAATACATGTAAGAATATTTTAGCATCATTCATTGTAATCTTTTACTAATAACTTGTCCATAATAATGGCAGAAAAATGGTTTTCTTGGCACTTAATAAAACCCACTCTTTGTTCTTATACTCACATGTATAGGCAGATATAAACTCACACAGAACATAATGTTAAGGGAATATGTACCTCTATTACTAGGAGTGGTGGGGAGAACAGGAGATAGATTAGAGAAGATATGATTGCTATCTCCAAATACTTTCAGAATTATCATGGGGAAGAGGGATTTAACTCACAATGAATAGCCCTCTGGAAGATCAAAGTCAGGAGAAATAGAAGCCACAGGGAGCTAAGCTTCAACTCAGTACAAGAAAAATGCTGAGTCCAAATGGTCTGAAGAAGGAGCAGACTGCCTGTAGAGCATATGCATTCCAGATCAAGGGAAGTATATAAATACTATATGCATTCACAAGTACATCAAATAATAAATGAGTAGTTGAAATGAATGCATTTTTTATTCAATAAAATATTGGTTTATTTAATATTTGCAAAGTAAACTTGATTGAAATTTAAAGTAGGGTTTCTCTTAAATAAAAACTAGCCATGATAGTTTCATGGATACTTTATTTTATTTGCTGCAAAAGAAATCAAACAGCAGCATAAGAGTGGTAATAAAGCAGATATTCTGTCTTCTTATGGTAAGTTTAGAGTTTTGAATGTAACTAGTGGATGAAACTTAAACTCATTTAATCCCACTCCCTAATTTTACAAATGAGGAAATTGAGACTTGAAGTGTGACTACCGCATGTTCACAGAATTAGTGGCTGGGTAGGGGTCTAAAGAGGGATTTCTGATTAAAGTTAGCTGTCTTTAATGTGAGAGTTGAAAGGGACGTGGGCTCTCTGCTGAAATGCCATAGCCACAGGTGCTGAGCTACACCAAAGAGGGCTCGTGATGTGTGTGTGCGTGTGTATGTAAGTTTGCTCACCTGTAAGCTATTTCCACCCCAGGGTTTTTTCCTAATTTGTATGACTAAAGCTTAAATATCTGACTCTTCTTTGAGTCTGGTTACTCTTTAATTCTTGGAAGTTCCAAGTATGATTTTACAGGATCTCAGTCTATAGCCTTGAATATCAGCTTCTTACAGTTTTCCTGGGGTTAGGTATTGTTTAAAAGAAAGATAGGGTATAAAGTATGCAAGAAACTAGGATTTGTTGATGTGTTGATATTTTTCTGTTATACTACAGATGTCAAAATGAATCTCCAGGTATTATTGGTCCCATCCAAATTCCCAAATACACATGCACAAACACATACGTCTCTGTACCAGGATAAAATATTCAACTGTGTGACAGTAAGAAATATGCTTGAAGCTGGGTGCAGTGGTGCACGCCTGTATCCCAGCAGCTTGGGAGGCTGAGACAGGAGGATCCTGGGCTTGAGGCAGCCTCATCAACTTAGTAAGGCTGTAAGCAACATATTGTGACTCTGTGTCAAAATAAAATAAAAAGGGCTGGGAATATAGCTCAGTGGTTAATTGTCCCTTGGTTCAATCCCCAGTATACTCCTTCCCACAAAAAGGAAAATGCTTGAATGTTATTGCCTCTAAGGCACTAAAGCAGGAAGTGTTAAATTTGTATTATGTGAAAAAGAATGCTGAACAATGCCTCTAACACACCAAAATTCAAAACGCTTTGTCAAATGTATTTTTTGCTGCTAAAAAGAACAAACATGGATCTAGATCTCTGTTTTGCTTTTGTTTTTTTTTCACTGTTGTGCTTTTGTTGTACACATATAGCCAGAAGAACTGTTCACACTTAATAATATTAAAGAAAGTAAAACTGTTTGAAAACCGTGGTAATATCCAAGGATAACTAAATGAGAAATTTGCTCTTTTATTTTCTCTCTCAGTAGCTTTCAGAGACCAAACCAACATCAAGGTGTCCTCTCCTGTTTACTTCTCTGTGCATGTCATGGTTTCTGAGTAGGTTAGAGCCAATTTTTTACATCTGCAACTTAAGGCCTGCCAAAAATTGACCATTCAATGGGCTCATTCCCAGTTTAATTGGCCAATTGCTACTTTTTCTTTGTGAGAACACAAGAGACCAATTGCACCTGCATTGAGCCTGATGTAGATTCAGAGAAGGAATAGTTTAACAATTCTATTTTGGTGTGTGACTCATCTCTTTTCACCGTAGGAAAAAAGTGACATTGTCACATTGCAATGTGTAGCAATATATTTGTGATTATTTTACTTGTATTTGTAATGCAAATTTTGTTGCAAAATACAAGTGATTTGACTCTTTAGTAACTCCATGAATTTATTCTTTGAATTTAAAAGGCATAATCAAAAGACTTTTCTCTAGGTTGATAACACAAACTCATTAATGTGCAAGTTTAACCTTGAATACTTGGAAAACTAATGAAACGAACAAACATAAGACTAGGAGTACACATTGCCTACAAGAAAGAAGGAACTGAAGGAATGAAGATGTGACTTTGGTATGAGGGAAATATTATGTACAAAATTATATAACCTCAGTTATACCATTACATAATACATTTCTGGCTATTCAGGTGGAATAAACATACTTCACTTTTCACATAGTCACATTTGATATCTTTATTAATGAAATAGGGAGCATGGTTTGGATTGTGCATCTCTGAGAAGCATACTTATTTTATATAACAATGAAGAGGAACAAGCAAAATGGGGAATTGTGGGAGTTCAAGTTGTGTTTTCTGACACATTTTGTCAAATACATCAGTTTATGTTGCACCCACTTAAGATTTTTCTATAGCTTTCCATTGTTTAAAAGAAAAAGTTCGTGGGGCTACTTTGGCATCTCAGGTCCTCCCTTCTCTACTTCCCAACTGTCTTGGTGTCATCTTTTATCAGTCCCCATTTGCTGTATAATTTAGAAATGCCACACCCAGCTGTTCTTTAACTCAATGCCTTGGGAAGATGCAGCTATAAACCAAAGAATGCCAAAGAGGGCCAGGAGTCCTTGCAAACTCAAAGAGGCAAGGATGGTTCTGTCCTAGAGACTTGAGAGGAAATGTGGCCCAATGGACACCTTGATCTTAAACTTCTAGAATGCAGAACTATGATGGTAAGTTTTGGTTGTGTTTTGTTTTGTTGTCTACCAGCCTGTGGTAATTAATTATAGCAGCCCTAGGAAACTAATACAATTCCCACATCTTATGTGAAAGTTAATGTCAAGTTAGAACATTCCAAAACAGACCTCCAGTAACAGGGATTTCATAAAATTTTGAGTCACATCACCAAGCTAAGAATGGTGCCAAGCTTCGGTGTTTGTGAAGAGCAAGGGATGTTCCAGCCATACCCTTAGTTTTTATCCCAAAGCCATATTTTACTAGCAAAGCTCTGAATTTGGTCCTTTCTATGAGGTCATCATTTAATGGTTGCATCTTTGATTTTGAAGAAAATACCTTCATCTTTCAACACTGAAATTGCTTAGGCTTACATATGTCCACTAAATTTTGTTTACAAATTGGTTTGCTTCCTTATTCTTATAATTTCTAATCAAATGCAGCTGATAAAAATAATAATAAATGAGAACGCATACACACAGACTCAAGCCAGTTTGTGCTTTTACATCTTGTCTGAGGTTCTATTCCCCAAGTGTACAAATTTATCATATGTACACTCCACCTTTCACATAATCTCATTTTTATCAAATGTGTTTCTATTACATAACCCAGATGATCACTTTTACAGTTTTTCACCATAGTTCTCATCATTTTTTCAACCTTCTATAATGGTTTCCTTGTTGGTGGCAATGTGGTGCCAAATACACTGTCACACATTTTAGGTTTTTGTTGCAGAAGCAACCCACTTCTGGTCACATTTATATTAGCTAGTTTTTGCCTCAATAAGACTGTGTAACAAACCACTACCAAACTTAGTGGTTGAAAACAGATCACATGTTCTTGTGAGTTCTGTGAGGTCTTCTGATAGTCTATGCATCACCGGGCTTGGTTCAAGTCATGTTAGGTATAATTTGGATATCAGTGGGCTAGCCAACGCAAATCTTTTGATGGGAAAATGTGGAAGTGTGAGAAGGCATGCCCAACTTTTCAACTATCTTTTTCATCTATTTGGGGACACTTTGACTAATATTCATTGGCCAAACTAATTTGTATGGTTGAGTCCACAATAAATGTTAGTGAATGAAATTTCTGCCCATCATGAGAACAAAGAAGATGCACAGAGAACCTTGGTATTATTATCTGGATATGCGGTGTCTTCCAAAGGCTCCATTATTAATGTCAGAATATTAATTAATTGGATTGTGAGAGCTGTAACCTGATCAGTCTACCCTAGTTTGAATGGACTGAATGGTAACTGTAGGCAGATGGGGTATGGTTGGAAGGGATGAATCACTGGGAGTATTCTCTAAAGGGTGCATCTTTTCCTCTGACCTCTTCCTCCCTCTCTCTCTCTCTCTCTTTCTCTGCTTCTCTGCTGCCATGAAAAGAAGAGGTTTCTTTGGTGGACCTTTCCCTCATCATGACCTGCCTTACCTTGGGCACAAAGCAATAGAGTCAGCCATGTTTGAACTGAGACCTCTGAAACTGTAAGCCCCAAATAAACTTTTCGTCTAAGTTGTTCTTCTTAGGTATTTTTTTCACAGTAATGAAAAAGCTAGCTAAAACACCCAACATCAATAGATCAGAGAGGCTGTCTGCTTCATGAAGCAAGTCTATTTCAAGTGATCTACTATGTTCTTTCTTGTCTTTCTGGTTGTTTTCAAGGTATTTTTTTGGTCTTTCATTCTGAATTTTCTATATTATATATATCTTTGTGGCATACTCCCTCCATTGCCAAAGTGCTGTTGGCCCACTTGTCACTGTGGAGAAGTGGCAGCAGAGCAATAGCACAGTGGCCCAGGTGGACTGCCCCTGGTGTGGCAAGCATGGTACTTGGCTGTATAGAGACTGCCCTGCCAGCAGGCCTGAGGTGCAGTGGACTCATGCCAAAAGAGGTGAAGTGCACTGACCTGTCACTGTATAGTGGCCCCTCCTGGCCTGGAACACATACCCCTCCATATAGTGCCACAGCTGGAGGCACTGAGGAGCAGCAGGAAAATGGAAGTAGGGCAGACCTGAATGAGATTTTTGGATTAACAAATCAATTTAGTGCTTCTCTAAACTCTGATTAGCATAATTTGGGACCAACAGTATTGGTACTTTTTCAAACCTTGAATAGCATAGGTTTAGACCAATAGTTGACCCGAGTGCTACACAAACCCCTAGATTACACACTCAGATGGCACCCCTCTTGGGAGTTGTATTTCTATGCACATTTGAATATATCCCGCTATTACTCATTCAGCTTCGTCTGTGGATTTCATTCTTTGAATTCATGAGATAAGAACACCGAAAGATGAATTTGGCAGTGAGCTGCTGGGCTCTTCTGTAAAATTGGGGGGCATAGCCTGCAGTTAAGAACAGCAGCCCTTCTGAGGCTGTGGAGAACAGTAGCTTATGCAGATCTCACCTGCCAGCAGAAGCAGAAAACAATTTCATCTCAAACTCCAGTTTCATTGACCTTAACTTCTTTTCATTCATTACCCTGAAAACTTTTTTGAATTCTACTACGAAAGTAGACTGTTGATAAAAGTAGACTGCTATAGCTATGAAACTTTTAACTTTTTCTTCATCTCATTGTCTATTTTTTCTCCATTTGGATACCTGCTTAGATGAGCTTGAACTTTCTTTTTCCTCCATGTCTGTTAAGATCTATTTCTTGTTCTCCCTTTTCTTTATGTTAGCATATTATTTTATTATATCCCTATATTCCATTTCATTAATTCTCTCGTTAGCTCTTTAGGTTGGCTCTTTAAAATATCTGTTGAATTTCAAGTTCATGTATTTTCATTAATAAAATTTATATTTGGTCATTTCCCAAGCATACTTGGCCAATTTTATCACCTTTTACCCTATAACCGTATATTTAAAATCATCTTTTATATGTTTAAATATTTCAATCTTATGTTATATAACTAATAAATACAATTCCTAAGAATTTTACCAGTCTGATTTTGCATGTCTGATTTAGTTATTTTTGTCATGTTACCCCAAAATTTATTTCCTTATTTGTTTTATAATTGTGAGGTTGTGGACTTTGGAATTTTATTCTGTGAACATTTCTGAGAACTGTTTAACAGTGTTTTTTTCCAATGAGATTTTAATTTTGCTTCAAAACATGATTGTCACTACTGCCAATCAAGGACTGCTTTAAAATTTATCTTCAGGAATTGTGAATTCCTTGTATAGTAGGAATAAAAGCTGAAGATAAGGGCTAGTGTAGTTAGGAATTTGTGGGGGATACATTTTCTTTTTTTTCCCTTCCACAGTCAAGGCCAAAACAGGCAAGAGCTCCCATTGTCTCATTCTGCAACAAATTCTCTGCTTTCAGTTCTGTTTTTATCTTTTTCTAATGAATGATCAATTATTTTTGCATAAAACTTCTAAGTGAGGGCCTCTAAAGATCCTAATCCCCCCTCTTTAATCTCACACTTCTAGGACTAACAATCCAGCTCTACTAATACTTCTTCCAGTTAAGGAATTAATTATAATTCCTTTAAAAATAGATTTAACTGATATGAATAATAACACTTTTACATAGTGATTTATAGTGTTTTGGTTATTATTTCAGTGTAATTGTTAAGCTATTTAAAAAATAAAAACTTTGTAGTTTTATTTTTCTCTAAATTTAAAATTTGATTACAATGTTAGGAATCATCTTCTGAATTTGGCCTATACCAGCAATTTCATAGAAGTTACTATTCCAAAGGAAGGTGGGAAAATTAGATTAAAATTGGCTTTACTATTAAGGATAGCTGTTTCCTTTATGTGGAAGGTCCTTCAAGTTATTCAGAGAAAACAATTTAGTGTCTGAATATCCTTCTAGTTCTACTTGAAAATATCTCTATAATAGACTTTAAAATAGTAATTCAGTAAAGTAATTCTGGAATCTGGCAACCTTAAAAAAATCTTATTTTTGATGACAGAGAAATTGAATACATTCTCTGCCTTTAGTAGAACTTCTTATTTGCATCATGTCATTTCCTTAGGAACAAGAGATCCAAAAACAAAGCAAAGACAGAGAAATCTGCATTTTAAAGCATCATTCTTCATAATGTAACCTTAGTTTCAGTTAATGGAAATACACTTACAGAAGAATCTATATGAAGATTAGGAAGTGTTTCATTATAAAATCGTGAAACTATTTTATATCAGTCAGCTCTAGCTGAGCTATAGTAGGTTTTGCTTGATTTCTTATAGAATTTTTGTAATTCCTGAAAGTAAACATAAATATTCAAGTATCTCAATTAATAAATAACCTATTGGGCCTTCACAAAATGTGTAGGCAAATTATGATTCTTATAGGATCCTCTATCTAATCTCTAAATTCTGACCAGGAGCTGCAATGGTAGAGCAGAAAAAAAAAAAAAAAAAAAAAAAAAAACCTATGGCTTTATACATTTGTTGCTTGTACTTAATCACTAACCTATTCTAAGATGTGGAATGAGATTTATTATTTTATTTGAAGCAGGTAAATTTGATCTTCAAATGATTGAGGTCAATGCTCCCTATTATACAACCTAAACTACCTTTTTGATTAAATTTTAAAAGTTACTTTGGTTGAATTAGATTATTTGTATTAAAATAAACTGTATCAGTCTTTGGCAGTGATTTAAAAGGGAAGATATAGCCAAAGAAGAAAAGAATATATTGAATTGAATTTTGCCAACCTTCAGTTTTGCATTAGCAAAGTGTGTAAAAGCATATAGGAGGGTGATGTGCAAATTCCATCTCGATCAATGACAAAAAATAGTGGCATGCTCCTGATAAGTGTTTGGGGGTCATAGTCACAGAGAGGAATATGGTCATTTAAAAACAGGCAATAATTGTAGGTTAAGAACCAAGTAATAGTCCCTTAATATGTGTATTCAGGAGTTCACAATAGTCTCACAGAATCCTGTAACAGTGAAAAAGGATTTCACTTTCTTTTCTGTGGGAATTAGTTCTAGACTTAGAAATAGCTTGATGGCTTTTCTCCTGAAGAACTCTGTTAATTCTAAATGGCATGATAATATGAGGCTACTGACATTTTGTGGCTCAGTTCCTCATAAATGTCTGTCTTCCTCACAGCCATGGATTGCGAAGTGGTACATGGGGATTATTATTTGTTTTTTTTTTTTATAAGAATTATTGCCTTAGGCTAAGATTGCTTTTAAATGACCAAGTTTCTTTTTGTGACTATGATTCCCAACGAATTATCAGGAATATTGTCAGTAATTTTTTGTCATTGGTTGAGATAGCTTTTGTACATCATCCCCAAATGTTCTTTTACAAACTTTGCTAATGCAAAAGAGAAGGTCAAAAAATTCCACTGAGTACATTCTTTTCTTATTTAGCAAGACTTCCTTTTTAACCCAGAATCAACCAAAGGAATGATTGGAATTTCAAGCTTAGTGGTATACTCCTATGCTTTAAAATTTTCAATCAGTGATTCTCCTCCAAAATGGAAACACTTTTAGAAGGATGGATACAATATGCTTTATATTTTTGTATATAAATATATTTATATTTTGGTGTGTATAAGGCACACAGGGTCTCCATTTGGTCATCATAGAGTTTCTGTTGATTTAGGTGAAGAAAGACAAGTGAAGGTGGGAAACATACAGAATGAAAAGACTATGGAATAGAACAAACTTTTATTGAACCCTGTAGTTAATGATGAAAAAGCAAATATGGCTACCATTTTGAGACTCTTATTGATTGAATCACATCATTTTTCCCAAATTGAGGAAAACAATCTAGTGATATTTAAGAAAGGACAATGAATTCTTGACACTAAGGTGAATGTACCTCTTGTGGTAGGTGCTCTCTATCATTGAATAGAACCACTTTTGGGTGGGAGGGAGATTTATGAACCTAAATTTCAATTCTACTTATTTAATAACCTGCAAGTAATTAAATCAACTTTCAGTTCTTCCTTTAGGAGAACTACTAGCAGCACATAGAGCTTATCATTCCTTTTGCCTTTTAAACACTTTCCCCTTTTTGCTACTTGGACGAACGCCTGTGCATGGGTTTTCTCTGACCTTAGCACCTGTTCCTGTTCATTAGATTTTGTTGTATGAAGAGGGGCATCTCAAAATTATTAGTGTCCCAAAGCGAAGTCATTATAATTTTCCTTTTACTATTTTCATTTCAAATGCCCTACAGTTTAAAATATCATGTATGTGCCAATTACTTCCAAATACATAACCAAAGCCTTCAAAACCTCCCTACTAAACTTCAGATTGTTATATCCAACTACCAACTGAACCTATGTATCATGAAATATGAGTACCTCCAAATTAATATAATTGAAATTGAATATGCAACTTGTCTTCTTCTCTCCTACAACCTGATTTTCTCATCTTACTAAATTGCAAAAGCTTACTCAGGTGCTGAGTCAAATAGCGACATGAAAACTTGGAGTCCTCCAGGGATTCTCCCATGAACATATTCCACTTCAGAACTTGTGTTGATTCTACACTGAAAGCATACTTAGAATGTGAAGACTTCTAACTACCTATATAGAAACCTCCCAGTCAAAGCCACCACCATCACTGGCT
The DNA here is from genome assembly GCA_028644305.1 of Xerus rutilus. NCBI lineage: Eukaryota > Metazoa > Chordata > Mammalia > Rodentia > Sciuridae > Xerus > Xerus rutilus. The sequence continues at coordinate 40,255,887 of CM053409.1, read as the reverse complement.
GGGCTATTAAAATAGAAAGTATACTGGGGTACTTCCCCCTAATCTTGTTCTTTGTAGCTTATTTATCAGAGGCTACAAAGGTCCCACATTCCATGCAAGGACAATTTATCCTATGACTTCTCTACTTATAACTTTCATGAATCCTAGACAACATGATAAGGCAGGAAAATATACAAGGCATAGTTTTGAGAGGAAGAAATAAAACTGCCACTATTTGCAGATAATATGATTATATGAATAGAAACCCTAAAAACCTATTAGAATTATGAAGTGATTTAGCATGGTCAATATAAAAGAATACAAGGTACTATATTTTTATATCTAAGGCCAATATACTAAGAATACTAAATCAATGAATCAAAGTCAATAATTCAATATACAAATGACAGAATACAAAATGAAGTTAAAATATAGTATTCACAATACCATTAAAACCATATTATAAAAGATACATAAGGCCTTCAACACTAAAAAACTGCAAGGTATTGTTGAGAGAAATGAATGATTCTTTAAATAATGAAGAGACTTATCATGATTATTTATTAGTTGACTCAATAGTTTACAGATGTCCATGAGTCTCAGTTCGCTTGGTAATATAATGCCATTAAAACTTCCAGCAAAATTTCTTTCTCTGAGAGAGTTTTTATTGATATGTGTGTTTACAAAAATTATTTATAAGTTGGTCTGTGAGTGTAATTGAGTGGTAGAATGCTTGCCTACCATGCTCAAGGCCTTGGGTTTGATCCCCAACACTAAGTAAATAAATAAATATATGGAAATAAAAAATTTTAAAACATTACTAGCAGATTCTAAATTTTTTTTGGAAATTCGAATGACTTAGAATGGAGAAGAAAACCTTGAAGAAGTGAAGATTTTGAAGGTTTATCAGGAGTAAATGAAAGTAAGATGCTGTGATACTGGCAAAAGGATGAACAAATAATAAAACTGATCTGAAATTATACACACTTATTTGCTTGATATGTAACAAAATCCCACTGCTAATCATTTGACAAAGAATGTTTCTTGAACACACAATGTTGGATCAATGGATATTCATTTGGAAACAGATGCACGTTGACCTCTACTAAACCAATATACAAAATTCAATCAAAATGGATTGCATATGTAAATATGTAAAAAGTTTCTAGTAAAAAAAATAGGAGAATATTTTTGAAGCTCCAGAATAAACATAATTTCTTAGCTTACAAAAAGCTCTAACTGTGAGAAAAAAAATACTAGATAATTTGAACTTCATTAAAAATAAAAAGCTTTGTTTATTAAAAAACAGTGAAAAAGTAAAAAATCAAGTCACATAAAGAGAGAAGATGTTGACAATATATACATGAAAAGAATTTGTGTACAGACATCTGAAAGCTTCTTCTGTAAATCAATCTTTTTAAACCCTAATAAATAAAAGTGAGAATACTTGAATCCTTTCACAAGTACCCATTTCTGCTTGCTCTATTTCTGCTCGAATTTAATATGCTTATTTTTCATCATAATGCTGATATGAACTGACACATCTTTCTTTGTGTTTTGTCTGTTTGGCCTTTCCACATTGTGCAATTCATGGGAAAAGGTAATGTAGTTCACTCCTAGAACAAAACTCAGCATATAGTAGGCACACAATCAATATTGGTTTGGAATCTATCACTTATCCTTTTTTTTTTTAATACACCTAAATGTTATGTTGTACGAGTCTTGAAATACAAAAGGATCAATAATATTTGTCTATTTGCCAGTCCTACCACACTACTTCTTTTCCACACCTAAAAATAATGTTAAATTTGTCTCTAGTTACTTCCAATTTTTTGATAGTTCCGATTCACTACTATACTCACTTTATTCTTCTGGCTCCACACTCCATTAAAATGAATCTTGTTAACCTTACTAACAGGTCAAAGTTGTTAATATTGACCTTAGCATGGAAAGTTTTTGCCTCAGATGGGTACAACACTGGATTAATCTATTGAGGGGATTTTGATTTTTTATTATCACTATTTTGCCTAAATAGTTGGATGCAACGATTACTGTGTGTTTGGTAGATGTGGACTGTGGGTACTGCATTTATTTCTTCAACAGCAATATTTGATTATAAGGAACATGATTCATGTAAAGGATCTACTACACAAGAAAGTAATATCATATTGGAAAGACATCACCTAAAGGCCAGGAAAAGGAAGAAAGGCTAGGATAAGAACCAGTACTGGGAAATTAGGGCAGCACATTTAGTTTTAGTTTTTTATGGAACAGACTGGTCTTCCCTTCTTTCTTGTGCTCCTTTTGTCTCTTTCCTCAAGCCAATTTCTTCATTTCTATCCCTTTTTTCACTGGTCTAATGTCTATACTTCCCTTCTTTGAGTTTTGAATACCTGGAAGAGATTTTAGCCGCACAAACTGAGCCTCTTAATTAAGTGTCCTCCTCAATACACTGCATAGAGATCCACAGAGTGCAAGACTATCAGTGCAATGAGGCAAGTTTAAGGGAATTGAAGTTCTCAAAGAGGAAGATGCCGAAGAGATATAATATATATATATGTATTTATATTATATAAAATATATATAGATATTTATATATATATGCAAATATATATATAAAATCCAGAGATTAAAGTTGATTGTTATGGCACTCTCTGTTTCCTATTTGACCTATAATGATGTGTATATTGTCTCATCCACTGTTACCTTCATAGCTGCTTCATGTATACTGATTACCCTGAGGACATCCTCCCCCTAGCGCAGCTCATTTATTTCAAGAGATAACGATCCTTCCTGTGGTCACCACTGGGCTGATAAAAATCCATGAAAAAAGTCCTTTTCTTTTTTTCCAAGCCATAGTTTAATAAAGAGCTTGTTCGGAAAAAGATATAAGCACTGGATAGACAAGGCCAAATGAAACAAGGTTCCTGCTCTTAAGGTACTCACAATGTGACTGACAGACAAGGAAACCCATAATTACAATGTGATTTGTGCAGGGAATTGAAGTAGCTTTGCTCTCTAAGTGCAAAGCAAAGCAGATAAAGTGAAAAATTGAATCAAATCATGTAAGCATCTTATGGAAACAATCTAACAAATAACATTTCACAAATAAATTATTTTCTGCATTTTTATTTTATAGTGGTTTGTTTTTTATCTAAAGAGAGAACATTCGATTTTTGTCTAGAAACATAGTATTTAATATTGTATCTCCATAGTACATGAAATAAGTAATATTTGTGTGTATGTGTAAAGGTTTTAATTTGGCATATGTGACAGGGTACCTTAATGTTCTATGATGTTAGTAGGTAGTTTTATTTCTATTAATTTTGTAACAATTAGCAATGTACATAAAATTTGGACGTATGGGACAAACAATATTTTTTTTCTGACCCATTTGAGATTACGTGCCAACTCAATGACTTTCACATTCAATACTTGAGTCTTACAAACAATGACAGGGGATTTAATTGTACTTAGTAGCATTTATTAGGAGTATATGGTATTTAGGATATTCTCCTAGTAAACCATAATACAACTATAAAAACCAAAACTTTGAAATTGATGCATTCGACTGTCTAATCTAAATTTCCAGTTCATTTTTGCCAATGTACTTAATAATGTAATTTACTCATGACAAAGGGTGACAGTACAAAATTCATTGCATTTACTTATTAAACTTCTTCGGTCTGTAACAGTCCCTCAATTTTACCTTAATTTCAGGACCTTGACTTTTTTGAGGATTACAGGCTAGTTATCTTGTGGAATACCTCTTAGATGGGGTTATTTGGTGTTTCCTCATGTTCAAAGACTATTCATCTTCAGCAGCAGTTGTAGAATCCTGTGCTTTTCTTATATCCTGTCAGATGGTGCATGGTTTTAATTTGACCCATTGCTATAATGTTCACTTGGACCACTTGTTTAAGGCGATATCTGTCAGATGTCTCAATTTTAAAGTTACTTTTTTCCTTTGATATTAATACGTTTTAGGGATTTACTTTGAATTTATGACAATATACCTATCTTTTTAAGCTCAAAATTTATTCATTTTTTCCATACCATATGCACTTACAGTTTCCTTTTTAAGTTTTTGCTTAATGGGTTATAATACATTGCTAACATCTTTTATTTTGATGCTACTAGCCCTTGGATTGAGCCAGTTACATTCATTCAAACTACCTGCTCTGTACTTTTGACATATTCTCCCTTGCTCTTGGTATACTTTCTGATTTTCTGAAACTAAAATATGTTCCAGGCTCATCTCATACTTTCCTTGACTCAAATCTGGGATAATCCATTTTTTCCAAGGAGCTCTACCCCTTTATTTGGTTGAACTGTCTATATCTGGGCTCCCATCTCTGCTTCTACTTCCTTCTCAACACAGATGCTCTCTTCCCGCTGCTCAGGATCTGACTCTCCTTTCCTGGATTTTCTCCTTCCTAATTATATGGGATCCTGCCTCATCCCACTTCAACTCCACACTGTTGGAACTGAGTCCCCAGGCCTTGCTGTTTGTCTGTAAGGAGATCCTCACTCTGGTGAGGCCTGAAAGCTACCCTGGCGTACAGGTAACCCTTCTTCTTCACTGCTGTGCACACCTACCTTGCTTTATCTACCTAGAAGCTCTGGAATTGCAGCAGTCAGAAACAGAGGACACCTAGACTATACTTTTAATTGGTTGACAACAATTTTTCAGACCATTTATGAGAAGAAAATGTTCTGGTACAGTGTAAAGGGATAAGAAGCAGAAGACAGGATTCTTATTCTCAAGGAGTTTTCAGGGTAACTGGAGAGGCAAGACAGCTCATTTTATCTTTAGAATAATTTTGTAAGACATAGATGAATATCCTTATCTGAGCATAACTATTAAGAATATGAACTTATTTTCTTTGAGGGGATAATTTCTCAGCAGTTTTGGAATACTATAAATGGAACTGAAGAGAAAAAGCTAATGCAAGGATTTAGGATGCTAAGCAAATTCTAGAAAGTCACAAAGACAAATTATGCTTCTTTTTTTCTGACTTTTTCAGGCTTAGAATGAATGAATAGCATAGATGATACCCTTTAGGGAAATAAAATCATATTAATTTACATCATTATAATGCTACTGGGAACCCAACAAACCAAGAAAATAACCACAACTTTCTAGCATAATTCCATAAATAAGCCAACTGTTTTCAATTTACAAATGGTACATCAGACAGGTTGCTGACTTTGAGCAATGGAGAATTTTTTTCCAATTATAATGTTTAAAAACTGAATGTAGCAAGTAAAATGTTTCATATATTTATAACCAAATAATTATGAGGGTAGATAGAAAGGAATAGGGGAAGAAATCTAACCTGTTGGTTCAATGAGAGAGATAGCAAATGTGAATACAGAAGTCAGATTTGTTCTTGCTGTTCATGACAAAATCCATTCTGAAACCTCATAGGTGAACTGGAGGATATATAGGCATATGTGACTAGGAATTGCAAAAATACAAAGGGTATGGCTAGCAGCAGAATCAGCACATTACTAGAGCTTTTTCTCCTTTTGTCCCATTTTGGTCCTTCCTATGTGTTGTTATCTTCTTTCTCTTCTATTGCTGACTATTTTCCATCATAGGATGGAGGATGGGACACTAGAAGTCCTAGCTTCAGTTTCTAGCAGATTTATTAATGGAGAAGAAACATTTTACCGTCAGCAAAACTTTCAGAATATCCAGGAAAAAAGACTCTGGTCTGTAGGACATATATCACAGGCTCACACTTTCCTTAGTTTAAATTTTGCACACAGGGATGGGGTGAAGCCATGATGTTTGCCTCGCCTTGGGACATGTGTTCCTCTTCAAGGTATGGGATAATTCAAAGTCCTTAGTAAAGCCCCTGTTAGAGGTAATGATTAATATGGTAGTGAAATATCTCTTTCTCAAAGGGAGGGCTATATAGACCTAGATTTTTGGAATTACCATGTTAAGAAAGCCCTGCCAATTCATATTTATTATAATTTCGAAAATGTATTGCAGAGAACCTGATCTGAAGGAAGATAATATAACTTAGTGGACAAGACTAAATTTGGGTCTCTGAGTAGCTTAGAAACTTAGGGAGTGAATTCACAGTACTTGGTGAATATTCTCTTTGTTTGCTTGTTTTGGGGTACTGGGGTTTAAACTCAGAGGCAATTTACCACTGAGCTATATCCTAAGACTATTTTATTTTTTATTTTGAGATAGGGTCTTGCTAAATCGCTGAGGGTCTTGCTCAGTATCTGAGGCTGGCCTTGAACTTCTGATCCTCTTGCCTCAGCCTCCTAAGTCTGGTATTACAGGTGTGTGCCATGGTTCCCTGTTTAAATGGTCTGTTTAAAGTAGTTGTCTAACAAGAAGCTAGGGGCATGGTCAGCATACTGGATAGTCCTTTCATATGTTATAAAAAAGTGACAGGAAAATGTAAATGTTATAGGATATTTATCAGCTTGAATTTAGCAATTCAATTAAAAGCAATAAGAAAAACAAAATAAGGATATAGAGAGAAAATTAAATCTTATTAACATGAGTTTAGTATCAGATGAGAAATACTTAAAATATAAAATTGACTTAAAATGTGGGAATATTGGAACATCAAACTCAACCATGAAGGAAGCTCTACAACCTGCCAAGGTGGTTTACCATAGTATAATCAGAAGATATAATGACATATCTTGAATGCAAGGGAGACCAGTCACATTTAAGGGATTAAACATATCAGTTTTTATAATTTAAAAAAGTTTCTCTTGATAATTATAGCTTTGAGTTTTATACTTTTGCCCAAATATTCAGTCACTATGTAAATTTAAAGTTGATGTGTGTCACCTGAGGCCTACGCAGGGAGGCAATAAGTAACTCTCAGAGGTGTGGGCCAGCTGGAAATAAAAGTCTGAAAAAGTAATAGTAAGTCATAAAGCAAAAGACACAGCAACGATTTTTTAAAATGAAAGTTTGTTGGGTAGAAAAGACCTGATGGGTCTGATCCTAACAAAGGGACAAAAACCCCAAATGCCTTATTTATAGTGAAACACACCAAAGGAATTTATTTTGAAGAGGGGTTCTTCAAAAGAAAACAAGGAGGAGAGGCTAAGGGGAAGTTGGCCTGAGGAGACTTATAGCTTGTGCAGTAATTCTTCCTCCTCCAGGAAGCTGGAGCCTCAAGGCTAGTTGGGGCACTGGTATCTCTACCTCTGGGGAGTTGCATTTGAACCTAGGGCTATCTGAGCCAATAAATTCCATGATATCACAGAATTCTCTTGGAGCAGGACATTTGACAAAGCAACGAAGCAGTCTCACATAGGTAAGATAATACCGAGAATTCTTGGAGGGGCTCGCCTCCACTTTGGAGATGGCTCAGACTTGCCCACAATTCATTTGCAACTTCCAACAGATAGGATAATTCCTACATGTTTGAGAGAAGAAAATTGATTCTTGGGCTGGAGTATCTCAGTGGTAGAGGGTTTGCCTTGCTTGTGTGGGGCCTTTGGTGTATTTCTGAGCACCACGCAAAACAATATTAAATACAAGAAAGAAAGAAAGAAAGAAATAGATAAAGTAAAAATATTTTTCAAGTGAGTTCCTTTTTAATCATTTTTCACCCTGGAAAGATTCAGGCTTATGTTAAGAGATAATAATAATGCATATTACATCTGCTTCACTACTAATCTTGTTACATTTGGAAAAAATATATGATTATAGTTGTTTTAAAAATAAGACTTTTGTCACTGAAAGAAGTCCAAACAGTTCCCAGGTGAAGGGGTCAACTCGGAACAAGTGGGGTCCTTGTCATTTTGTGATAGAAATAAATTCGGTATATACCAGTCAGAGACTCAGCCAGAAATTTATTTAGGAAAGCAGGTATACATTCAAGGGAGAATGCAGGCCATCTGGAGAATGACAGACACTGGGGTTCCTGGAAAATCGTGTTGAGGGATGGAGATGGGAAGGTGAGTGTTGGGGGGGGGAATAACATCAGTCTGGTGGTTTGTTCATTCTCTGATGTATTTTCCATTACCTGTTTAATAAATGATGGTGGAAAATCCTCTAAATCATAAATTTCTTAAAATATCATATCCATCTTTGAATAATCTATTACTGGGGTAATTAATAGTGCACAAGGCAATTTTCACAAATGGATGAATTTATGGTAACTTTAAAATGAAGAAGAATTAACTTGTGGAATGACAGGCCTAGAAAAATATGCATAACTTTAAATTAAAGTTATATTTCCTAGTCTTTCCTTTTATTCTCCTTTTCACTTATTTTTATTTCTTCTATCCCACCTCATTTTGATGTGCTACACAACAGGGTAATCTTGTGATCCAATGAAAACTTGCAATTCAGTGAGTAATTTTATTGTTATGAATTAATTTAAATTATATAGGATAATTTGAATATTTTCATAAACATTAGGAAAATTAAGGTAAATTAAGATTAATTAAATATTGGTAAACGTTTCGTTTACTAGAGTTTTTAAAGTTGGTAAAAGAGACAAAAATCTGAATGTGTTAAATTTATAATGTAACTGACAATATATTTAAATTTTAGTTTGCTGAAATATAAAACTTAAAATTGATTTGTAGGATTTATTAAAATAAAGCTGAATAACATAATGTGTAAATTAAACTTAAAAGCTGAATAATAGGATTATGATTTTGGGAAGATACATACATTTTCCTATTCCTGTTACTAAGTACAATAAAGAACACTGCATTTTACATAGAAAATAAACATTAAAAGATTCTGAAAGATGAATAGATGAAAGCAAACTGGCTAGGGACCTTAGGACTTAGAGGATAATGTCACAGTGAGTTTCCTGGCTTTTATTTTTTGAGTCATATCTTTGCAGGTGAAACATTTGGCAACATGGAAATTCTAGCAGTTATGGACAAAAAAAGTATCTCCAAAAAATCTGCTCTATCCAGCCAATGAATGAGGAAAGCGACGGTCTAAAGAAACAGAACACTTCCCAACAGTAAAACTCTACTCCAGCTAAACACCACAAGTGAAGAATAAAATGTCTCCTCACTCCTTCTGTCTCTATTAAGTCTAGTGGACCATTGGTTTCCACATTTGAGAGGCTATTAGGAAATGCCCTAGCACCTTTCCAGTCTGTGTGTTAGAGAAGGACAGATAGGAAGCCAACTTCCAATGAATGCCCCTCACTCACAAGCTCTGTCAGTACAGAGCAAGTGGGTAGACTTGACTTCTACTTCTACGTCTTGTTATATTTGGAAAAAAAATATGATTATATTTGTTTTAAAAATATTTTAAATATCTAAGATACTTTTGTCACTGAAAGAAGTCCAAGCAGTTCCCAGGGCTCAGAGAGATCAATTTGGAACAAATGAGTCCTTGTCATTTTGTGATAGAAATAAATTCGGTATATACCAGTCAGAGACTCAGCTGTGGTATCCTTGCTGTGGTGGTGTCAAAGGAGGCTGAGAGAAGAATCAGGACTTTCACAGTAACCAAGTAATAATGACACCACTCTGTCTGCAGCATCAGTGGAGACCACAAAAAAATTCAACACTTCCACCCATTCTAGCAATATCAAGGAGCCCCTCCCCAACCGTGCTGCCAACCAAGATCAAGTGGGTAAGTCTGGACTTCTACTTCCCCCAATAGCATTGAAGCAACAAATCTATTTCCATATCTGAGTAGTAACAAGAAAATCTAGCTGAAAAAACAAGTTTAAATAAGTTTCAGCATAATACAACAATGTCTAGAAGTCAATTAAAAGGAAAATTGCACTCATTATACTGAGAATATGTAGATCTCAAATTCAATGAGAAAAAGGTAATGAAGAGAAATGTTAAATTATTAACAAGACTTTTAAAGCACCCATGATAAAATTATATTACAGTATCGACAAGCAATTACATTCTTGAAACAAAAAAAAAGAAATACTAAGCCTGAGCAAAGACATAGAAGATATAAAGAAAAAACAAAGAGTTTAGATATTAAAATAACAATAACCAAATTAAAAAGTATAGTAAATGGATTAAACAGTAGAATGGAGTAGATAAAGGAAAAAATCAGTAAATTCCAAGAACAAGTAGAAATTACTCAATCTGAAAAACAAAGATGAGATTAATGGAATAAAAATGAATAGATTCAGGGACCAATAAGCTCTATCAGCAGAGCTAACATTTATGTCATGAAAGTTATAGAAGAGGATAAACCAAACAGGATTGAAAAGTAATCAAGAAATGAATGCCTAAAAGCTTCCCGAATTTGTGAAAAGAAACTAAAGACTATATGTAGTAGTGGTGGTCCTGAATCAACTACATGCAGTCTATATGAAACTCACTTTGAATATAGCAATATAAGAACAATATAGGTGATTTAAATAGTATTAATATAAAAATGAATATATCATACTATGTTAGTCACCATTTTGTTGCTATGACAAAATGTCAGAGAGAAACAAATTAAAAGAGAAAAGATTAATTTTGACTCACAATTTCAGAAGTTTCAGCTCAATGCCACTTAGTTTCATTGTTTCTGGGCCTGTGGTGAAGCACACATCATGGTGGGGAAGGGGTAGCAGAGCCAAGCTGCTCACAACAGCCAGAAAACAGAAGTGGGGGGAGGTACTAGGCTAGATATAGTTTCTAGGGGCATGCCCCCAAGGACACATTCCCTTCAACTAGGTCTCACCTCCTACAGTACCATCACAAATACATCAGTAAATTAATTCATTTACAAGGCCGAAGTCTTTATGATCCTTACCTTGAAACATTGCTGCATTGGGGACGAATTCTTCCACACATGAACCTCTTGAGAACATTCCAGTTCTAAGCTGTAACAATATAAAAAACAAAATATAGATCAAAGACAATGCTGGCACTTTATAAAGAAAAAAAAGCAAAGAGGAAATGTCATATAACTGCAGACTCTGAAGTTATCAAAGCATTAATAAGGAGATAATTTTAAAAATTTTACAAAATATATTTCATAGTTTTATCAAAATGGATCACCTCTTCAAAAATACAAACTATCACAATTCCCTTGAGATGAAACAGATTATTTGAACATTCATTTAGGGATCTAGAAAATTAGATTTATAATTTAAAACTTAAAAAGAAAAGGTCTTCAGTATCCATATGGTTTTACTTGGAAACTCTGCCAGGGTTTTAAGGAACTGACACCAGCTTTATCAGTCCTGAAAGAAATAGAAGAGGAGGAAACTCTTCCTCATTCATTTCATGAAGCTAGTATTGATCTGACAACAAAGTTGACAAAGATAGTAGAAGAAGAAAGACTACCAGTCAGTATTCCTCATGAATCACTGAAAATTCCTTAACAAAAATAAAATTATGAGTATACAACTCACCAATTTAAAAAAATTATTTTACATTAAGTGGGCCTTTATTTCAAGGGTACAAGACTGGTTCAGTATTTGTTATTCAATCAATGTAATTCAGCTTGTTAACAAATTAGAGAAGAAAAACACATAATCAGATCAATGCAAGTAGAAAATTATGTTCAAAATTCAACACCTATTCATAATAAAAGCTATCAGTGTACTCACTAAGGATAGAGGTAGACTTGACAGAAGCAACTACGAAGAATTTAGCACTAATCTTAAAATTTAGTGGTGAAAAAAATGAATGCTTCCTAAGACTAGGAACAAGATAAGATGTCCTCTTTACCATTTGTTTTCAACGCAGTGCCTGAAGATTTAGCCACTGTGGCATGGCAGGTAAAGGAAGAAAAGTCATGCCTATTTTAATGGAAGAAATAATGTGCCCCTATTAGTGGATAATATGATTTTCTGTGTAGAAAAATAAAAAGAACCCAAAAGGTAATCTTAAAACTAATGAGTTCAACAATATCACAAAATATAAAACAAGTATACAAAAATCAATTGCGTTTCTATACACTAGCAAAAGCATATGGACACAAAATTAAAATACAATGCCATTACATTTGTTAAAAAATATGTAGGTATAAATTTGATTAAACAAAGAATTTATGTGGTAGGAAGTGTGCAGTGTTAATGGAAGGAATCAAAGATCATGTAAATTAATCAATAAACATGCTGTGTTTATGTATTAAAAAACTCAACATAGTAAATATGTCAATTATCCCAAATTAATTAATAGGTTTAACATAATTCTAGATAAAATCCAGCAATTTTTTTAAGATAAGACCTACCACATTAGTCTAAAATTTATTTAAACTTACATAATTTTAAAGTTTATATGGAAAGACTAAGAAGCCATAATAGATTAAAACAATTTAGAAAAGAATAAACTAAAAGGAAAAATTCCATTTGATTTTAAAACATAATGTATGGTTATAATATATCAGGACTATGTGTTACTGATGGAGAAATAGAAAAATTGGTCAAGGAACAAAATAAAGACTCAGTGACAGATCCACATAACTACACCTAATCAGTTTTTGAGAAAGATGCAAGAGAAACTCAATAGAGGAAGGATAGCATCTTCAAAAAATGATGCTGGAGCCATTGGACATCCATAGATTAAAAAGGTGGACCTTGACATAGCCTCACAACTTACGCAAATGTTAACTTAAAATGGATCAAGGCCTTACAATAAACTTATTGAATAAATAGAATAAACCCTTTGGGATTTAGGTCTAGGCAAAAAAGTCTTGACAATAAATCAATGATTCATAAAAGGAAAAAATTGGTAAATTGTAATTTAACCAAATTTAAAATATTTGCTTTGTGAAACAGCATTAAGAGGATCAAAGCCAAGGTACAGATGGAGAGAAAATATTTGCAAACCACATATCTGACAAATTACTAGTGTCCTGGTTTTGTGTTGCTACAACAAAATTCCATGGACTGGGTAATTTAAAAAGAGCAGAATTTAGTTCCTCACAGTTCTGGGGGATGAGAAGTCTGAGATTAAGGCACTGGCATTGTCTGAAGGCTTTCTTGGTGCTTCCTCACATGGCAGAAGGTGGAAGGGCAAGGGTGTGGCCAATGCTGTGTCCTCACATTGCAGAAGAGTAGAACAGTAAGCTGGATAAATGCTGCATGAAGCCTTTATAAGGGTATTCTGTCCATTCACAAAGGAGAAACCCTTATGATCTAATCACTTCTTAAAGGCCCTATCTCTTATTACTATCATGTTGGCAAGACCTGAATATTTTTGAGAGGATACAATCAAATAATAGCAATCAGTATCTAAACTACATAATGAAATCTTGTTAGGAACTGAATTGTATCACCACAAAATTATTTGTGGAAATCCTGACCCTTATACTTTGGAATGGATTTTATTTGGAGATAGTCATTCAAGAAATAATTAGATTAAAATGACGTCATGATACTGGGCCCTAATTCAGTATGACTGATGCCCTTATACAAAGAAAAAATGAAGATGGAGTTACATACAGAGGGAAAACGCTGTAAAGACACCGAGAGAGGACAGCTATGTTCAAGCCAAGAAGAGACACTTGAGAAGAAATCAAATTAGCTCACATCCTCATCTTGTTCTTTTGGATTTCCGAAACCATTAGAAAATTTCTGTTGTTTAAGTTACCCAATAGCACTTTGTTATAGCAGCTACAGTCAACCAATACAACTCTCAAAACTCAATAATAAATAAGAAACAATTCAAATATAACATGGACAATATAGATGGACAGATATTTCAAAAAAGAAGATATATAGATTGCAAATAAGCACATGAGAAGATGTTAAGTATCATTTGCCATTAGGGAAATCTTAGTTAGAACTTCATTGAGATATTGCTGCATGTTTCCAGAGTGGCTAAAGTAAAAAATAATGCCAGTGAAAAATGCTGCCAGGAATGTGAAATTACTTGATCATTTATACATCACTGCTGGGGATATAAAATGATCTGGTCATTATAGGAAACTATTCTCAATTTCTTAATAAACTAAAACTCAACTTCTATAAAACCCACACATGCATTTTGGGGCATTTGTTTCAAAGAAATAAAGCATTATACTCACAAAAACCTGTAAAGAAATGTTTGTAAGAGCTTTATTTTTAATAGCCTCAAATTGGAAATAACTTAATTGTCCTCCAATTGATGAATGGAAAAGCAGTGGTATATCAATAAAATACTATTTAATAATTTAAAAAATAAACTACCAATATATGAATGATCCCAGAAAAAATTTGCCAGAGAATTATGCTGAGTGAAAAAAGTATATCTCAAATATTACACACTATATGATTCCATTATGTATGAAATGACAAAATTATGTATCAGTGGTTGGAGAGTTCAGTGGGTGATGGAGGTGGAATAAGAAGGGACATGGCTATAGAAAGTGATGGAAATGTCCCTTAACTTGATGCATCAATGTTAATATCACAGATGTAATATTTTGCTAATATTTGGAAGAAAATCTGGAAAACTATCTGTTTTACTGTCCCTTTTGTGTTTTATTGCAAATAACTGGAAGATTAAGGAAATTGAGGCATTCTCTCTATTGCAACAGTCTTTTTGGAAAGTTATTTGTTATCTAAAATCAGATTGGTTTTTATATGGTCACCATATAAAAACAACTGGACATATATGGACAGTTGAATAATTAAACTTTCAGAAAAACAGAAGAAAAAGCTCAAACAATATCTTGACATTACATTTGACTGGGAAAATTTGATAGGGAAATTACTTAACCAGAGTCTACCTCTTGTTTATTTAAAATTATCATCTTGTCCCAAGTACATGAAATTATCATCTGGTCTCAATTAAAGTAATCGAGTTATAGAAGGCCAAGAGAGGGAAACCATTTCCAATTTTGGCAGGTTCTGACAAAACATTAAACTGGAAACCGAACCATAAGCCAAGTTTTGTATATTGCAATTTAGAGGGCACATCATCAAATCCACTGCACACTAATTCTTGATCTCAGCTTCTCTTCCAAATTAATTTCCAAATATTTTCTTTGCTTTGGTAAGTATTGGCTGCAAGTCAGGATGGGCTTCACCTTTAGGGGGAAAGCTTCAATGCCTGCCTTTTAGCCAGCTGGGAAATTAAGAATCAGACACTTAATTAAAATAATGCTAAACCTCAGTAAGAAATGAATTCTGTGAAAACACAGATACTTCTCATCTCTCATGTATATAATTTTAAGTCTATGCATGGAACAGGTTAATTATAAGGAGCACAATAATTCACCATCTCCAATTGATTCAACTGTTTACAGTGTTGATAGGTGAAATGTCATCAAACACAGAAAACTGGTGACAATTTCTGTGGAGACAGTCTGTGGGGGACATCTGTTTATGTTACTGAGTATGTGGTTTCTTCTGGACCTTCCAGTGATGCCATGCAAAGTGAACTATGTGTGCAGAGCAGAATCATCTTTCATCTTGACCAAGTTCAATTTCAATGAACACAAAATCATTTCAAGGATTTTCTAGAGGTTACATTCTAACCAGGTAATCTGGTTCAGATCATTTTCTGACATCCTAATTGAAGTATTTTCTTCTCTAAATCCCTGTACAATTTCCTTTGAATTTACTTCCAAGGGTTGTTTTCATTGCACTATTTCCTTAGGACAAAAGAACGTTTTATCATTGCATGCAGGCCTCCAAAGTGGAGACTGCCAAGAAGTTCCTATCTTGATGAATAATGATTTCCTGTCTTCTCTGAATGTTAAGAGTCATCAAAGACCTGACAGCTGTGTGGACCCTGGTGCACTGCAGGTAAGTTAATTAATTTTTTGTGAGCAAATGACTGGGTGGGAGGATAGGGTCATACGAGGTACATTGATGGGTCTAAAATTTTGTATATGCACCACTCTTCCCTTGCCACTTATTCCTATCCTAGATAAGTTTCTCACTTTGATGGTTTTATTCATATTTTAGAATTTTGGTTTAAATTAATACATAAATACTTTCCCCTATAGTCATCAAATTTAATGCAATTCCTGTTAAATTCCTGATGATATTCTTCACAAAAATGGAAAAAGGAGTGGTAAAATTTATTTGGAAAAATAAGAGGCCTATAATAGCCAAACCAATCCTCAGCGAGAAAAATGAAGCCAGATGCATCACAAAACCAGACCTCAATAGAGGGGCTAGGGTTATGGTGCAGTGGTAGCATGCTCGCCTAGCATGTAGGAGGCACTGGGTTCGATCCTCAGCACCACATAAAAATAAAATAAAGATATTGTGTCCACCTACAACTAAAAAATAAATATTAAAAAAAATTATACTAGAGAGCCATAGTAACAAAATCAGCATGGTTTTGGCACCAAAAACAGACACAAAGACCAATGGTAGAGAATAGAAGACACAGAGACAAATCCACATAGAGTTATCTCATACTAGACAAAGGTGCCATAAACATTGGAGAAAAGGTAGCCTCTTCAACAAATGGTGCTGGGATAACTAGAAATCCATCTGTAACAAAATGAAATTAGACCCCTATCTCTTACCCTGCACAAAACTCAACTCAAAATGGTTCAAGGACCTAGTCATTAGGCCAGAAACCCTGTGCCTACTAGAAGAAAAAGCAGGCCAAGCTCCCCATCATGTTGGCTTAGGAACTGAATTCCTCAACCAGACTCCTAAAGCACAAGAAGTAAAATCAAGAATCAATAAATGGGAGGGTATCAAACTAAAAAGCTTCTTCTCAGCAAAGGAAACAATAACATGAAGAGAGAGCCTACAGAATGGGAGAAAATCTTTGCCACTTGAAGCTCAGATAGAATATTAATCTCCATGGTATATAAAGAATTCAAAAACCTTAACACCCCAAAAAACCAAATAACCCAATATACAAATGAGCAAAGGAATTGAACAGATGCTTCACAGAAGAAATATGATTCATCAATAAATATATGAAAAAATGTATTTATATCTCCAGCATTTAGAGAAACGTAAATTAAAACTATTCTAAGATTTCATCTCACTCCAGTCAGAATGGCAGTTATCAACAATACAAGCAACAATAAATGTTGGAGAAGATGTCGGGGAAAAGGTACACTCATACATTGCTGGTGGAATTGCAAATTGGTGCAACCAATGGAAAGCAGTATGGAGATTCCTCAAAGAACTTGGAATGGAACCACCATTTGACCTGGTTATCCCACACCTCCATATATATACCAAAGATTTAATTCAGTGTACTACAGTGATGCAGCCATCTCAATATTTATAGCAGCTCAATTCACAATACCTAAGATATGGAACCAAACTAGGTGCCCTCACCAGATGAATGGATTAAAAAAATATGGTATACATACACAATGGAATATTACTCAGCCACAAAGAAGATGAAATTATGTCATTTGCTGGTAAATGAATGGAGATAGAGAATATCATACTAAGCAAAATAAGCCAATCCTCAAAAACCAAAGGCCTAATATTCTCTCTAATGTGTGTATGCTTATTCACAAAAAGTGGGCGGGGGGCGAAGGAGAGGTTCACTATATTGGACAGGGTGGAGTTGTCAGAGGAATGGGGATGGGAATGGGAATGACAATGCAGTGAATCAGACATAACTTTCCTATGTTCATATATTGAATACATGATCAGTGTAACTCCACATCATGTCCAATCACAAAAATGGGAAGTTATACTCCATTGTATATATGATATATCAAAATACAGTCTACTGTCATGTATAACTAAGAAGAACAAATAAAAATTTTAAAAAGTGTATAGTCATATTAACAATAATACTAATAGATCTCTAAGTTGAAAATAGCCTTTTGACACTCCTCTCCTCCCTCAAAACTATTATTCTTTTCCCAAGGTAATAGTGACACACTATTTGTTTAATATGAGTTCTTTTATAGGGTCTTAAAATATTTATTTAAGATAGATGAGGGAGAGTGAAACAAGGATGAAAACATAGGCCCACAGAATGGATTACTTCGTACATAGCAGCTGTAAGTATTTTTGCTGCCATTATTTCTCTAGAATGCTAATTTTCAAGCATTTTATTGCAGCTTGCCGTTTTCACTCAGCAGCATCGCTGCAGCTCTCATTCCTTGACTGTTAGCTATACCATACGTGGCTTTCCTACTGCTCACCTTTGAGTGCCTGATTCTTGCAACCTCTGCAATTTTCCAGATATTGCTCCTATCTAGACTTTACCTGTGGTCACAAATTTAGCTCCTAGTAACCCCTGGTTTACTTTCTGTTCACATTCCCCAACCAGTAGATGTCTCATGCTATTTTTAATACAAAAATATGAAATATTTTGTAGTGTGCATGTTGTAGCTTCTTCTTTGGTAGTATAAATAACTAATGATAAAGTGAATACTCTTATAAGGAAATAAATGTCAAGACTTTTAGAGCATTCATGAACTAGAGCATCTGCTGAGTCACAATGTCTATACCATTTTCTCCCTTTGATTATCTCCAACTGAAAATTCCCAGGAAATCTTAAGTAACTTTATAAAATAGATGAAGTCTTCGAAGAAACTGGTTTTCATATGTATAGCATTCACCTGGGTGCTCAAAAAAAAAAAAAAAACAATTGTCACAACATGAATAGAAATATTTTCTGCCTTAAATAGACAGTTTTGCCTTTCTATCTTGAACTGACAGTTTTGATCTACTGAGACATCTTAACAGTCTTTTTTTTTTTAAGTTTTGATCATATTTTAAATAGGTAGGTCTAAAATAATATTTTATTATCCCAACATTTTGAATATAGCTTATAGCAGACATTCTTTTGGATATTAAAACATTCTGATCAATTATTTACAACTCAGTTATTAATTTCAAAGGTCAGAGCATTCCAATAAGCTTGGCATTTTTAGACCATGTAAGAAAAATAAAACTTGAAAAATCCAGTGGAATAAATTTTCAAGTAATAATCTTCATAAATCACAGAGTCTATCAAAGTAGAATATAGGTAAATTTTTGTGCTACAGGAAATTAAACCAAGGTAGTTTCATTAACTGTCTAGTTCATGCTGGACAATTGTTATTCAAATTTACTCACTTACTTTTAAAAAGCAAATATTTTAGCATTGCCTAGTTTCAAGATCTATTTTGACTATCTTTTAGGAGAGGATGATAAACACTGAAGTATTTGTGATATGTGAGTAGATTGCACAGATCTGTCATAGATGAGATACTGAGAGTCCTATTCTGTCCAAAAAAAGCTCTTGTGAATGTCACAAGAAATCTCCTGGGCCATCATTAACATCTTATTTTAAATTAAAGCCTAGTCCCAAGACAACTCTTGTGGGATATGCAAGGGCTATAGCACATTTGTACACATGATTGCAGATTGTATTAATTTTAGCTGCCCCTTTGCAAAGTACACTGAGAAGATGGAATAAATAATGAGTGTGTTGTACTGGCAGAAAGGGCAGAAGGAAGTTGACATGAGGCTCAACTCCTAGAGGACTGGCCCAATGTGATACTTTCATGGACATCAGCCTTGAGGACACTTGGTAGTGGACCAAAATGTGTGTGTGCACCAGTGTGTATGGGGGTGTGTTGTGGGGGTGTACCAAAAGGGCATGTTTAAAATAGGAGCATCAGATACACTAAAGACTCACTTTACTATTTAAGAGGGCATTACCCTTGGATTGAAATTGGGTTTCATTAAGTATTTTCAAAAGAAAATGAGATATTTACTTCAATCTAGTGCTTGGACATAGCAGTGAGACTAGATGTGGGAGAGTGGTCCAAACAAATCCAAATATATTGTGTAAGGTATAGGTTGGAAAATGAAATAAAAATTGATCCAAAAATGCACTGTGCTTTTAATTGAGGCATATAGGTTTTAAATTATCCAAGGAGCCACAGGTAGATGCAAGAATAATATGTATTTTTTTGTAGCAAATATCACCTATAATTGTTGGTTGCTTTTGTTACACAATTTCTTATTCCTACAAATTAATGCCAGGTGGCAAACATTTGTTACAACCTGTTTGTAAATTCATTGGTAGGATTGCACAAAATGTGCAAAAGTTTATTTAAAGTGATTTTTAATAAAACCACTCATTATATTAAGATGTAGAAAATAAATTTAGGCTCATAAAAGAAAACTATGTTTTAAATTAAAATGTGTTAATTAATTTTCTTTAAATCACAATCTGTGAATTCAAACTGGTAATTTTTAATCGTTATAGAATACAGAAATTTTGAACACCATACAGGTGGTGGCTTTTCTTTTAGATTATTTTTAGAATTTATCTATTGAACTGTAACATCTATATGTAAAATTTTACATGCCATATTTCTTTAGAGATAGCTGAATTTCCACAAGCTGAATACACCTGTGTAACCAGGGTCCAGATAGAAAGAGAGAAAAAAATAATATTCCTGTCACCCCAGAACCACATCTTTCCTGTTCCCTATACCTCTTCAGTTGCTATTTACTTCTGACTTGTATATTCATAATCACCACTGTGTCTTCTAATGTCATAGATTAGTATTGCTTTATTTTTCATATAAACAAAATCATTCAGTATGTATTTTTTGTGCCTGGCTTTTTTATCTCAATATTGTGGTGATAAGATTTTTCTCTTTTGATGCACTTAGTTGTAGATCATCATTCATGCTGTTTTTAGGTTTTCCAGCATGTAAATATGCAACAATTTATTTTATTTGCTGTATTATTGATGAAAATTAAAGTGGTTTTGAGTTCTGGTCTTTTTAATTCTTGCTACTATAAACATTCTAGTGTCTGTCTTGAAAAACATGTGTACATTTCTGTTGCTTATGTACCTACAAGTAGAATTATTGAGTCATAGATTATTCATATGTTCAGCTTTAGTAAATATTGACAGAAATGTCCCCAAAAGATATCATGCTAATGTACACTACTATAAATAATACATAAGAATTATGTTTGGTCTGTATCTTTCCAAAGGAATTTTGAATTTTTCTGTTTTTTTTCATTGCAGCACATATTTGGTGGTTGCTAAAGTTAAAATTTGCATTTGTCTGATGACTATTACAGTTGAACACGTTTGTTTACTGGCTATCTTACTCTCTTCGGTTGTGACATGTCCATATGAGAATTTTCCATTTCTCTTTTGAACCTTGTGTACTTGTTCTACATATATTTCTATATTCTAAATAAAAATTTATCTAGACAAATATTTTTCCCATTTTGTGACTTGCCTATGCATTTCTATTTTGGTCTCAGTATACAAGGATTTCTTAATTTTAATATAGCTTCTTTTCTCATTAATTTATTTTTATATAGTTAACATAGTTCGTGTCCTGTTTAAGATAATTTTGTTGGCTGTAAAACACTCTCCAATGAATTCTTTACATGGTGGTCAATATGGTGGTGCTCTGTGAGAATGGAGATGGTGTTTCCTAGGTGACTATTTGTTGAAATGACCATGACTCCCCCCTTTCACCTTACTTTCCCATTACATTTCTGTACTTCCTGTTCTGTTCTTCCACTGGTTTCTCTATTTGCATACAAGCATTAGTCTTATTAAGTTTTGCAATAGATTTTTTAATCAGATAGCTCAATCTATTCATCTGCAAGCTTTCTTCTTGAGAATAAAGTCCTCCAGGGTTATTCTTCTTAAATATTTTTCAACTATCCATAACTCTTACTTATCCATTCATTATTTGTCCAGTAAAATCTGATGATATTTTATAAAATTGAGATAGCATTGAATTCACCGATTTATTTGAATAAATTGATACATTTATTAAATTTCATAAATCATAAATTATTCAATTTCATAAATCATAAAGGATAAATTAAATATCATTTAAATTTTCTTTCATCTTAATCTTTGGTTGCTTGTTCATTTTCATAGCCTCATTCTGAAGTATTTGTTTTTTAAAGTATAATTATAAATGGCATTTAAAACATTACAATTTTTTTCTGTTACTAGTATACAAAATTGTAATTGATTTCTATACATTGTCCTTTTATCCTTATATCTTGTTAAATTTATTTACATATTTCAATAATTTTTCTGAGCCTTGTTTTGATATTTCAAAAGCATATTTTCTGCAAACAGTTTTACTGACTGAAAAGTAGGAACTGACTGGCTGTTTTCTCCAGTACAGATTTGATTTGAGGTGGTCATAGAAGATATCCCCTTTTGGTCCCATCCCTTGGGAGATATTCCTTATTGGATTACAAAAATTTTCTTCTCTTCCTAGTTTTCTAAAGCCATTTTAAAAAAACCACGACTAGGTATTGAAGTTTTTCAACTTTTCTTACTTAAGATATCACTATTTTTTCATATTCATGTTAATGTGATAAAATGTTGATTTAAAACGTAAAACAACATTTTGTACCACTAATTAACACTACAAGTTTAAAATATATTAACTTTGTGGTGTTCTACTGGATTCAATTTTCTAATATTTTGGAGTAATTTTATGAATTATTGTTTTATAATTTTCCTTTTTTATAATATCAGATTGATAAATATGTTAAAAATTCTTTCCATTTTTTTCTTTTCTCTGGAATAGTTTGTGTAATACTTTGAAAATTTTTTTTTAGCAGCAGCAGACAGTATTTCAATTCACAATTCACATATTCCAGCACAACTTTTCATTCCCTTGGTTATACACAAGGTAGAATCCCACAGTTCACGTTTTCATATATGTACCTAGGGTAATGAACTCTATATCATTCCACCACCTTTCCTATCCCCATACCCCCTTTTAGTCTCCATATGATGGAATAGCTTCTATTTTTTACTTTGTCATTGATTTCTAATTTCATTTCATTATGTTCAGATAGAATGCAGGGTAGTATCTCTATTTTTTTGTATTTTCTAAGACTTCCTTTGTAGCATAACCTGTGATCTATTTTGGAAATGGATCCATGTGCTGCTAATAAAAAAGTGTATTCACTTGTTGATGGATCAAATATTCTCTATATGTTTGTTAAGTCTAAATTATTGATTGCTTTATTGAGTTCTGTAGTTTCTTTGTTTTGTTTTTATTTGGAAGATCTATCCAATGGTGATAGAAGTGTTGTAAAGTCACCCAGTATTATTGTGTTGTGGTCTATTTGGTTCTTGAAATTGAGAGAAGTGTTTGCTTGATATAGAAAGATGCCTCATTGTTTGGGGCATAGATATTTAAGATTTTTACATCTTATTGATGTATAATTCCCTTAAGTAGTATGAAATGACCTTCTTTATCCCTTTTCCCTGACTTTGGTTTGAAGTCTGTTTTATCTGATATGGGGAGGGAAAACCTTGCTTATTTATGTGATCCATGTGAGTGATACATTTTTTTCCCATCCTTTCGCCTTCAGTCTGTGGATGTCTTTTCCTGTGAGATGAGTGTCTTGAAGGCAGCATATTGTTGTTGTTGTTGTTGTTGTTTTTAATCCAATCTGCCAGTCTATGTCTTTTAATTGATGAGTTTAGCCCATTGACATTCTGGGTTATTATTAAGACATGGTTTGCATTCCCTGTCATTTTGGTTTATTTTTAATTTTTAACTTGACTTGGTTTCTCCTTTGCTTGGCCTTTCCTTTAGTGTAGTTTCTCCCTTTGCAGATTTTCATTGTTGTTTTTCATTTGCTCCTTGTGGAATATTTTGCCAAGAATGTTCTCGAGTGTAGGTTTTCTTGCTATAAATTCTTTTAACTTTTGTTTATCTTGGAAGGTTTTTATTTTGACATCAAATCTTAAGTTTAATTTTGCTGCATATAAGATTCTTGGTTGTCATCAATTGTCTTTCAGAGCTTTGTATATGTCATTCCAGGCTCTTCCAGCTTTGAGGGTCTGGGTTGAGAAATCTGCAGACATCCTAATTGATTTCCCCCTGTATGTAATCTGATTCTTTTCTCTTGTGACTTTTAAAACACTCTCCTTATTCTGTATGCTAAGCATTTTCATTATATTGTGCCTTGGTATAGATCTGTTGTGATTTTGTACATTTGTTGTCCTATAAGCCTCTTGTATTTGATTTTCCAATTTATTCTTCATGTTTGCAAAATTTTCTGATATTATTTCATTGAATAGATTGTTCATTCCCTTGGTTTGTAACTCCACACCTTCCTCTATCTCAATAATTCTTAAATTTGGTGTTTTAATATTATCTCACAAATCTTGGAGGTTCTGTTTATGGTTTATTACCATCTTACCTGTGTGGTCAACTCTATTTTTAAGATTATATATTTTGTTTTCATTGTCTGAGATTCTGTCTTCCAAGTGATCTAGTCTGTTGGTGATAGTTTTTATTGAGTTTTTAATATGATTTATTATTCCTTTCATTTCAAAGATTTCTGTGGGGTTTTTTTTCAGACTCTCTAGCTCCTTATTGAAATAATCTTTTGCTTCTTGTATTTGCCTATATAGCTCTTTATTGTAATGATCTTTGGCTGCCTCTGTTTGCTCTCTTATATCATCATTTAATTTACAGAACATTTTAATTATGTACATTTTGAACTTAGTCTCTGACATTTCTTCTATAATGTAGTACCTTGGTTTGTTTGGGGTACTTTCTTCCCTTGTGTATTTATGTTGTTCATGTGTCTTCCTTTTTAGCACTGTAGATCTGAGGTGTTATGGTTTTTATCCTACTGGCTTATAGTTTCCCTGCAGGGTTCCAATACTTCTCCTTATGGGGGAAATCAATATTAACAGATCCCAATACAAACAGTATGCAGCCTTAAAGCAAATAGCTCCTAATAAGGTGTTTATGGTTTTGTCACAATATTCCAAAACAGTGAGTTTAATTATTACATACAATATAAACAGTAGTTTTGCAAAAGGGTCTATGATTCCTGATGGTGGATAAACAGAGAACTGGGAGTGGGGTGTAGGATGAGTTGTTAAGGAGGTAGAAAGTCAGGATGTAGAGTTATTAGATTTTAGAAAGCAGAAATAGGGATCAAAAGAAATTGGCTAGTAGCAGGAGAAAATAAATAGAGTACAAAAACAAACAAACATAAAAATTAAGAAAAATAAAAAATGTTAAAATAGGAGAAAAAAGAATATACAACACAACTATAATATACTACTGAGATGTCCCAGTCCTTAGTAGCTTAATGCATGAAAAATACTTGGTTTCCAAAATGTTGGGGATGTGAGGATGGGGAAGAGAGAGAGAGAGAGAGAGATGAAGAAATAAAAAGACAATAAAAAAAATCTCAAGGTAAATTAAATAATTGTATCAGTATCTTTCCTGTTTCCCTTCTCATCCAGTGTGTGGGGTTGTCTGTAGCTTGCTTGTAACTCCACCCTCAGGATGGTGAATGTTATTAGGTTAGGAGGGTGAGTCTTTGAGGCAGAACTCCTGGAGGTGGGTTATAGCAATTGCCAGTCCCCACTGGAAGACTTCACCCCAAGGATCTCCTTTGGGGCCCACTCGTGTGATGTGGGCACCTGGTATTATCTCTTTATATCACCTATAGACCTCACAATTCCTGGTTTTTTATTTAGTCTCTAAACTATATCTCACTCATCCCCTCCCTTTCTACTTCCCAATCAGGAACTTCTCTCTCCAGAGGTCTTGTGAGCTGCTCTCTGGGGCCTGCGCATCTGTCACAGAGAGCTGTTTTGTGTCAGACAGATCAAGACTAGGCCTCGCAAGCTACAGATTGGCCATTGAGCTGCAAGTGCTGTGTTGGTTAAGTGGCTACAGGGGAGAGGGGAGAGTTGGGGGACTATAGGTACCTTGATAATGCTTTTAGGCCCCAGTGGGTGTCCCAAGCTGGGAATTTCTCCAACTAAAGATGGCAATGGTAGTAGCAAGGATAATCCAAGATGTTGACAAATGTGCCCCAAGATAGAGGCAGCTGCTTTCAGAGATGAGGTGTTGGGTGATGTGTTCAGAGGTACAGCTCTGTGGTGTGCAATGTTGTGGTAGACAGCTTTCTCTAGGTCCTGTCTGGTGTCCCCAGGTGCAGGGTACCATGTGAAGGGGACTATTGCAGTGGTTGCAGTGTCCCAAGATGGAGGTGACCAGGGGAGCCCCACGTTAGTAGATGGGGATCCACATGGGAGTGGCAGGGAGGGGTCCTGCTCAGGAGCAGTGCCCTGGGTCCTATGCAGTGTGTAGATGCTGATGCTGGGGCCCTGCATGGGAGCGGGTCCCTGTGAGGGCAAGCAGCTGGGATCCTGCCCAATTGCTCAGGCTGGGGACCAGCACAGGCATGCAGCCGGTATTCCTGCATGGGAGCAGCTGTCGGGGATCCCCTAATAACTCACAGAAAGACAGGATTGTCACTTCTTGAATCCCACATCATGCAGCGATAAGGAATGCAGCCTCTCTCTAGGCTGTTATCTTCGATTTTTGAGTTTGTATAATATTGATGATACTTATTCCTTCAGTTAAAATTTTGGCATCCAGACCCTGTCAGAACATCAGGAACCCTGGAGTGGGTATGCTGCTTGGATAATGTTAGGTTTAGAGATGAGGTCCCCTCCATAAGTTCCTGTGTAATATAGGAGGTGAAACAATTGGGTTACGAAAGCTGTAACCTAATCAGTACATCCCAGTTTAAATGGATCAACTGGGTGGTAACTGTAGGAAGGTGGGCAAGGCTGGAGGAATTGGGTCTCTGTAGGAATGCCCTGGAAAGGTTCTTTTCTGAGGTCCTTCTCCTTCTCTCTCTGCTTCCTGGCTGCCACAAGCAGAGCAGGTTCCCTCCACCACAATTTTTTGCCACGATGTTCTGCCTCATCATGGGCCCACAGTGGTGGAATTGACAGACCATGGTCTAAATCTCTGAAACCATGAGGTCAAAATAAACTTTTCCTTCTCTAAGTAGTTCTAGTCAGGTGCTTTGGTCAAAGCCATAAAAAGCTTACTAACACAGTAGATAAGCTTCTGATTAAAAGTATAATACTGTAAGAAGAAAGGCAGATTTAAAAAAGAAAAATGCTAGGGAATTAGTTCTTCTGGTTGAATTCTTAGATAATTCTTTTATAGGAAATAGTGGTAGGCCTGAGAAGGTGTGGGATCTTATATCTTGGTTTCAGGAAAAAGAAAAAGAGATGCTAACTAAAACATTGACATTTACATTTGGTATTGCTATACTTTTCCTAACTCTAAAAGTGGATTCTCATCAGTGACTTCAGAAAATAAATATAGGAAAAAAATGTAACTTCTTTTCACATTTATAGATCATACTGTTTTACTCAGGTCAAAGAAATACTTGCACAAGCATGTGATGCAAATCATTTTAAGTCTTTGGATCATTTTCTGATTCAGAAGCATGGGGTAATGATTAAGTCAATAAAAATATTTATTATGAAAGATTGGTTGTAGTAGATTTGAATTTAATATTTAAAGTAGTGAGTAGTGTGCTGTCATGGCTCATTTAGCTTGCTATTATGAACACCATGTGCTAAATAATTTGACATAATCAGAAATGTTTGTCCTATGAAGACTAGCCTATGGCTAGGTGGTGTGAATGGCAGAAGTGTCAATATTCTACAAAAGAAATTTTTAAAAAAATGTAAATGAGATTTATTCTGTCCTTTAAATGTAATCTATAGTTGAGATCCTTAATTTAAATCTTACATTTGTTTGTTTTTACTCAGAGTTCAACAATCAAAGGACCAATATTCAGATCTCTATGGCTCACAATAGAAATTAATTATAATTTCTACCACCAGTTTTAGAAAAACAGCAAATATTCAATAGTGAAGTTTAAGAGACAATGAAGAAAGCCTTCTCATAAAATATTTTGTGTATATTATGTCTTTCAAAAGAATTATATCTACAGGAAAATATATATATATATATATATATATATATATATATATATATATATATATAT
>CM053409.1:40200280-40227743 GCA_028644305.1 Xerus rutilus | reverse complement strand
ATATATATATATATATATATATATATATATATATATATATATATATATATTAACATGAATAACAACAGGAGCTGTCCAGAATATAAAAGGGGGTACTCTAAAGGCTAAACAAAAAGTTAAGAATATATTTTTGTCACCAAAATATTAAATGAGAGGACTGTATTGGAATTGAAACCCTAATCATGTCAAAGAAATTCTACAAAAATATGACATTTACAATTCAAGGAGAAATTATTGTGTGACCAGGGAACAGAAGCAAGAAAAAAGAATCACATGAGAATTGTATAATTCCCAGTTAACCAAGAAGTAGGTACTGTGTTTATCTATTTGCCTCTTGATTTGGTGGGCTATTCTGGCTTATGAAACTACATACTGATTTATTTACTTAAGCAAATCTTTTTCCTTTTCATTCCAAAGCCTTCTAAAGAATGAAGGAGTTTAGTAAGGTGAAAATTTCACTTAAATATACTAATATTGACAATCTGGAAAAGATAAGTTATATTACCCAGAAGTGTTCTCCTGTTAGTGACTGAAAGTGTTGTTCTTTGCTTAAATAAAAAGTAGCACACACATTCCATTCTGTTACTTTCTGAATTTCCTTTGTTTAAAAGGCATAAGTCCATAAAATTGATTTCATAATAAATTATAATCTAATCCTCAGTATACATTATATAGAAGTTCAGTTTAAATATTTTGCATTCTGGAAGTTATTAGCTTGAACTGTGTTTGTAGGACAAATAGAATTTTTAACAAGTTGGGAATCATATGAACTCCTGCTAAGCTTTGATTGTAAACAGAAAAATGTGTGTGTGTGTGTGTGTGTGTGTGTGTAGCAACAAAATTGGTGATGAAATAAATTCAATCAGAAAATTAGAAGCTAAAAAATGATAGCAGCATATGCAAAGACTTTGGATTTGGCAAATTCAATTCTCCCTATTCAATACTATTTGGAACCTTGCATATTATAGTCATATTCATTGGCCTGACATTGTTGCCCATCAGTTTTTTTCTAGAATAATTCTTGGCACTTAATATGTGCCAATAAGCAATTATTTGATAAACACATTTTAAACAATCATTTTGAAAAAAATTAAGTGAAATGGAAGTTCCTAAGTCTAGTTTCCTATAAAGAAAAATAATAATGCAACCGACATCCTGATAACATATTTGGATAAATGCCCAGGAGTGCAATGATTTCATTGCCTGGTTATACTCTGTTTAGTTTTTTACATAATTGACAAACTGTTTTCTAGAGTAGATATACCATTTGATATTCCTAACAACAATATGTCCAAGTTGCACTGTATTTTTGTTAGCATTTGGCATTGTCAGTATTTTCTATTTTAACCATTTTGATGGGTGTGTAGCAATATCTCATTAGGAGTTTTAATTAGCATTTCTCTAATGAGTAATGCTATTAAAAATCTTTTCATGTGCTTAATTACCATCTGTAGATCCTCTGGTGAAGTATTTATTCAGGTAATATGTCCATTATTAGAAAAGGATTGTTTACGTATTTACTATTAAATTTTGAGATTTCATTACATATTGTATATTCAATTCCTTTGCCAGATATGTGGTTTGTAAATACACTTTCTACATCTGTACTTGTTCTTTTCTCCCCCTTAACAGAGTTTTCACAGGATACAATTTTAATTTTTGTTACAATTTGCCAATTTTTTTCGAAAGCTAGCAGTTTTGATGTCAAATGAAAGAATTCTTTGCTTAGCTCTAGATCCCAAGTTATTTTCCTATTTTTTCCTAAGAACTTTATGTTTTGCATTTAAGTCCTTGATGGTTTTTGAGTTAATTTTGTACAGAGCTGTGGCTTTGGTTGGGTTTCTCTTTCTTGGGGGTGTCAGGTATTGATGTCCAGTTGTTCTCTCCTCAATTGATTTTCATTTGCTCAAAGTCACATAGCTGGTATATTTCCATGAGTCCTGAAGTGCTGGGGGACAGAAGGGATTCGCAACAGCAGGTCAGAAGGTAGGATGAAGGTGTGAGGGCATCTTGCTCTTGGTTCACCCAGCCAGTTGTTCTGATACCCACTTTATTGCTGGGGCCCACTCAGGCTGGCACTCACTGGGCCACAACACCAGCCCAGTTTGTGGTACCAGCCTGATCCCCAACTTTCCCTCCAGTCTGATAACCACTGGATCCCTTGGTCTCACCAGATCTGGAAGCAGTCCAGCACCCAACAGGGCCCTCCAGCTCCCCAAACCCCAATCCCAACCCCTTCCTAGATATCAATCCAGTCCAGGCATCATAGCTACATGGCCAGCCTGCAGCTCTCAGTGCCTAGTCCTAATCTGCCTGATATGGACCAGCTCTCTGTGATAGGCACACAGGTTCCTGCACTCAGCCCTCTGGACAACCTAGGAGAGAAGTGCCTGAAGTTTTAATAGGAGCTATTTGGTTTTTAGGTTGTATATGTTTGCATTGAGTGCTATTAATATTGATCTCTCCCTTAAACATGAGGTACTAGAGAACTTCAGGAACACTATTAGTCTACAGGGTAGAAATTGTACTACCAAAGATCCACACTGCTAAATGTGAAGACAAAGGAACAATATGAAATAAAGAAGGGAAAAAAGCATCCCAAACAAACCAAGATGCTCCAATAATAAAACCCACTGACAACACAGTAGAAGAAATGTCAGAGGAGTTTAGAATGCATATAGTTAAACTAATCCATGACATAAAGGATGACATAAGGAGTAAAATCAGAGATAAATTTTGGGAGGTGAAAGATCACTTCAATAAAGAGATAAAGATTATCAAAAAAAAAAAAAAAAAAAAACCAGACAGAAATCCTTGAAATGAAGGAATCAATAAACCAAATTTTAAAATTAAATGGAAAAGACCTTAAACTATGCTACAAAGCTGTAGTAACAAAAACAGCATGGTAGTGGCACAAAAAACTGATATGTAGACCAAAGGTACAGAATAGAAGGCACAGAGACAAAACCACATAAATAGAGTTAACTTATAGTAGACAAAGCCACCAAAAACACTAGAAAAAAAGATAGCCTCTTCAACAAATGATGCTGGGAAAACTGGAAATCCATATGCAGCAAAATGAAACTAAACCTTTATATCTTACCATGCACAAAACTCAACTCAAAGTGAATCAAGGACCTAGGAATTAGACCAGAGACCCTACACCTAATAGAGGAAAAAGTAAGCCCAAACTTTCATCACATTGGATTAGGCCCTAATTTCCTTACAAGATTCCTAAAGCACAAGAAATAAAATCAAGAATCAATAAATGGGATGGAGTCAAACTAAAAAGCTTACTCTCAGAAAAAGAAACAATCAATGAGTGATGAAAAGACAGAACTTACATTTTGAGAGAAAATTTTTGCCACACACACATCAGATAGAACACTAATCTCCAGGATATATATATAAGAACTCAAAAAACTTAACAGCAAACAAACAAACAACCTCTCAATCTATAAATGGGCTAAGGAGCTGAATAGACACTTCTCAGAAGAAAAAATACCATCAATCAACAAATATATTTTAAAAAGTTCAACATCTCTAGTAATTAGAGAAATGTAAATCAAAACTACACTAAGACTTTATCTTACTCCAGTCAGGATGGCAGTTATCAAGAATACAAGCAACAATAATTGTTGGCAAGGATGTGGGGGAAAAGGCATTCTCATACATTGCTGGTGGCACTGCAAATTGGTGCAACCT
This sequence comes from Xerus rutilus, assembly GCA_028644305.1. NCBI lineage: Eukaryota > Metazoa > Chordata > Mammalia > Rodentia > Sciuridae > Xerus > Xerus rutilus. Next base: position 40,224,038 of record CM053409.1, on the reverse strand, counting down.
ATCTGGAAAGCAGTATGGAGATTCCTTAGAAATCTTGGAATGGAACCACCATTTGACCTAGCTATTTCACTCTTTGGTCTATACCCAAAAGACTTAAAAGCAGCATACTGAAGTGACACAGCCACTTCACAATAGCTAAACTGTGGAACCAACCTAGATGCCCTTCAATAGCTGAATGGATAAAGAATCTATGGTATATATACACAATGGAATATTACTCAGCAATAAAAGAGAACAAAATTATGGTATTTGCAGGTAAACGGATGAAGTTGGAGAACATAATGCTAAGAAAAGTAATCTCCCAAAACTAAAGGCCAAATATTCTCTCTGATAAGTAGATGCTGATTCATAATGGGGAAGGGGGCATGGGAAGAACGGAGGAACTTTGATCAAAGAGGAAGTAGGGGAGGGGAGGAGACATGGGGGGAAGAAAGATGGTGGAATGAGATGGACTTCATTGCCCTAGGTACACATATGACTACACATATGGTACAACTCTACAACATGTATAACCAGGGAAATGAAAAATTGTGCTTTGTTTGTGTATGTGTACAATGGATGAAAATGCATTCTCCTCTCATGTATACCTAATTAGAAAAAGTAAATTTTAAAAAATTCAATGGAAAGGATCACCAATAAGATAGACCACTTGGAAGATAGAAAGTCAGTCAATGAATACAAAATATATAATCTTGAAAATAAAGTTGAGCACACAGAGAATATGGTGATAAATCAGGAACAGAATTTCAAGAATTATGGGATAATATGAAAAGATCAAATTTAAGATTTATCAGGATAGAGGTACAAACCAAAGGAATGCATGAAATAATACTAGAAAATTTCCAAAACCTAAAGAATGAAATGAGAAATCAAATACAAGAGGCTTGCAGAACCCCAAATGCACAAAATTACAACACACCCACACAAAGGCACATTATAATGAAACTGCCTAGCAAGAATAAGAATAGAATTTTAAAGGTCACAAGAGAAAAATATCAGATTACATATAGGGGAAAACCAATTCAGATCTCAGCTGATTTCTCAACCAAGACCCTCAAAGCTAGGTGGTCCTAATCAACATATACCAAGCTCTGAAAGAAAATGAAAGTAAATCAAGAATTTTATATCCAGAAAAATTAAGCAGGGCTTTTAAGATAAGATTAAAACCTTCCATGACAAACAAAACTTAAGAGAATTCACAACTAGAAGACCTGCACTATAGAACATTCTCAGGAAACTATTCCATGAAGAGGAAAGATAAACAAGTAAAAACCAGAAAAGGGAGGAACTACACTAAAATAAAAGACAATCAGAGGAGAAACAAAGTCAAATTAGAAACCAGAAATAAAACAAAATGAATGTAAATATAAATCATACCTTAATTAACAACCTTGAATATTAATGGCCTAAACTTCTCAATCAAAAGCATACACTGGCAGATTGGATTTTTAAAAAAGACTCAACAAATGTGCTGTCCCAGGCAACTTACCTCATAGGCAAAGACATCCACAGACTAAAGGTGAAAGGAGGGAGAAAAACATATCACTCACATAGACTGGTAAACAAGAAGGGAATTCCATCCTCATATCAGATAAAGTGGACTTCAAGCCAAAGTTAATCAGAAGAGACAAAGAAGGACATTTCAGATGCTTAAGAGGATTATATATCAAGTCATAACAATGATAAATGTTTATGCCCCAATGTGTATTGACATATACAAAACAAACCCTTTTCAATTTCTAGAATCAAATAGACCACAACAAAATAATAATGGATGACTTTAACATACCTTTCTCACTACTTGACAGATTTTCCAAACAAAAACTAAATAAAGAAACTCTAGAACTAAATAATGCAATCAATAATTTAGATTAAATGAACATGTATAGAATTTTTCATCCATCAATGGGCAAATACACTTTCTTCTCAGCAGCACATGGATCCTTCTCTAAAATAGACCATATCTTATGCCACAAAGAAACTCTTAGCAAGTACAAAAACATAGAAATAATACCCTGCATTATATAAGATCATAGTGGAACAAAATTAGAAATCAATGATAAAATAAAAACTAAAAGCTACCCTAACACCTGAAGACTAAATAACATGCTATTGAATGACAAAAAGGTAGCAGAAGAAATTAGGGATGAAATAAAAAATACTTAGAGGTAAATGAGAATACTGATTCAACATATCAAAATCTCTGGGACATTATAAAGGCAGTGCTAAGAGGAAAGTTCATTGCATTGAGCTCATTCATTAGAAGAATAGAAAGTCAATGAATAAATAACAACATTACATTTCAAAGCTCTAGAAAAAGAAGAATAAATCAACAGAAAAAGCAGCAGAAGAGAGGAAATAATTATCAGAGCCAAAATCAATGAATTTGAAACAAAAGAATTGACAAAACAAAAATGTGGTTTTTTGAAAAATACATAAAATTGATAAGCCCTTAGCCATGCTAATGAAGAGAAAGAGAAAAAATTCTTCTTATAGAAGATAATTAGAAAATATTTTGAAAATGTATACTCCAGTAAATTAGAAAACTCAAATTTCTAGAGACATATGACCTACCAAACTGAGCCAGGAGGACATTCACAATGTAAACAGATCAATTACAAGCAAGAAAATATAAGACACCATCAAAAGCCTACCAACAAAGAAAAGCCCAGGACAGATTGATTCTCAGCCAAGTTCTACAACCTACAAAGAAAAATTAACTTCAATTCTCCTCAATCTATTCTATGAAATAGAAAATGAGGGGACCCTTCCAAACTCATTCTTTGAGGCTAGTGTCATCCTGATACCAAAACCAGACAGAAACAGATCAAAGAAAGAAAATTTCAGACCAATAACCCTGATGAATATAGATGCAAAAATTCTCAGTAGAATTTTGACAAATTGCATACAAAAAAATATTTTAAAAAATAGTGCGCCATGATCAAGTGGGGTTCATTCCAGGAATGTAAGTTTGGTTCAACATATAGATATCAATAAATGAAATTCATCACATGAATAGACTTGAAGATAATCATATGATTTTTCAATTGATACAAAGAAAGCATTTGACAGAATATAGCACCCTTTCATGTTCAAAACAGTAGAAAAACTAGGGATAGTAGGAACATACTTCAACTTTGTAAAAGCTATCTATGCTAAACCCAAAAAACCAAAGGCTGAATATTTTGTCTGTTTAATGGATGCTGATATATAATGGGGCTGGGCATGGAGAGCCTGGGAGAAACAGAGGAACTTTGGATAGTGCAAAGGGAAGATAGGCGAAAGGAGGGGCATAGGAGTAACAAAAATGGTGGAATGATATGGACATCACTACCCTAGGTACGTGTATGAAGATACAAATGGTGTGACTCTATCCTGTTTACAACAAAAGAAATGGAAAATTGTGCTCCATATGTGTACTATGACTTGAAATGCATTCTTTTGTTTTAAAAATAAAAAAAGAATCAATAAATGGAATGGTATCAAACTAAAAAGTTTCTTCTCAGCAAAGGAAACAACCAATAGCATAAAAAGAAAACAGAATGGAAGAAAATCTTGACCATATGCTTCTCAGATGTAGCATTAATCTCCAGGATATATAAAGAACTCAAAACTTCAACCCTCAAAATACAAGTAACCCCAAAAATAAGTGGGCTAAGGAATTAAACAGACATTTCATAGAAGAATAAACAGAATCAATCAATAAACGCATCAAAAAATGTTCAATATCTCTAGCAGTTAGAGAAGTGCAAATCAAAATTACTCTAAGATTTCATCTCACTCCAGACAGAATGGCAATTATCAAGAATACAAGCAACAATAAATGCTGTCGAGGGTGTGGGAAAAATATATACTTATATATTGCTGGTAGACTGTCAATTGGTGAAACCATTATGAAAAGAAGTATGGAGATTCCTTAGAATACTTTTAATGGAACTACCATTTGATCCAGCTATCCTACTCCTTGGTTTATACCCAAACAACTTAAAATCAACATAATACAATGATGAAACCACATCAATGTTTATAGTAGCTCAATTCTTAATAGCCAAAATATGGAACCAATCTACATGCCCTTCAATAGATGAATGGATAAAGAAAGTGTGGTATATAAACACAATGGAATATTACTCATCCTTAAAAATGGACAAAATTATGGCATTTGCTGGTAGATGGTTGGTGCTGGAAAATATTATGCTAAGCAAAATAAGGCAATCCCCAAAACCAAAGGCCAAAAGTTTTCTCTGATATGTGGATGCTAATTCACAATTAGAGGGGAGAGGCTAGGTAAAAATAGATGTACTTTGGATTAGGTAGAAGGGAGTGAGGGAGGGAAAGGGGTATGTGGGTAGAAAGGATAGTAGAATGAATCAGACATTGTTACCCTATATACCTATGTGATTATACAACCAGTATGATTCTACATCATGTACAACCAGAAGAATGAGAAGTTATACTCCATTTATGTATGATGTATGAAAATGCATTCTACTTTCATGAATAATTAATTAGAACAAACAAAAAATTTTAAAAAATGAATAGATATATTAATAGATGTATTATATAATTAATAGATATATTAATATTCTATGATTTGATTAATATTAAATCATACTTTTTCACCTCAAAAAATCAGTAGAAACTACAGATACCTGAATATCGAGTTTTAATTAAAAGGAACAGACTGAGAATGAAATGTAAAAACAGAAACCCAAAATAGAACTGTAGGGATCCCCAATGGAAGTGTTTAAGGAGTAATAATGTAATGAGGGAGGGGATAGAAAGATTTATTACCTAAAATATTTATACACAAGAAATTTACTTTTTCACTTACATTTATTTACTAAGGGAATACTGGAAGAGAACATTTTATGTTGTTTAGTATATTCTAAGAACATTCTCAACGCTTTTAGTTTTCTTATGCCAAACAAAAATGTCATAATGTTGAAACTATTCTCATTTTATACGCATATTTGTTCAAATTCACATAGTCAATAAAGTGTCTGAGCAGAATCCAACTCCCTCATCAGTTTTAATCCAAAGGCTGTATCGTTCTTCCCTTATAGGCAAAAAAGACCATTGCAAGTAGGAAGCTACAGACGGAAAGAAGACAGAGAAAACATGAAACTGTAAATATGTACTCTTAAATAATTATTAATAATTGTGAAAAGACACAATGATTAATAAAATGGCTGTGAACCAAAAAGAAGATGTGGACTATCCAGTGAGATGGAAAACACATAGTGAATGAGGAAAATGTGCATAATATGCATGAGGCCAGTTACCACGGAATTGTAGACACGGAAGTGTTATTCCATTATGCAGCATAAATCTTGGCATTGGGGAGTTAAATTTATTTTTGTTTGCTTCTTTGTCTACTCATATCTTGAAAGGTAAAGTAGAAAGAATTAAAATAATAGAAATATCTAAGGTGATCACATCTAGACTAGTTGTTACAATCTAATGGTGAAATACATGTTTTAATATGTAATCTATTTGCCTGGCCCAGTGGTGCACATCTGTAATCCCAGGGGCTCAGGAGCCTGAGGCAGTAGGATCATGAGTTCAAAGCTAGCCTAAGTAAAAGCAAGGTGCCAAGCAACTCAGTGAGACCCTGTCTCTAAATAAAATACAAAATAGGGCTGAGGATGTGGCTCAGTGGTCAAGTGCCCTTGAGTTCAATCCCTGGTGCCATCCTCACTCCCCCCAAAAAAGAAAATGCAATCTAATTTTAGCCTGTTCTATAATTGGTCTCTGGAGTTATACAGAAATTTTCAGAAGTAATTAGGTCCTGAGATTCTGCCCTTGTGAATGGGATTGGTGTTTTTATAAAAGAGACTAAAGAAGCAAGTTTGTCCCTTCCATCCTTATTCCCTGTTCCATGTGAGGACACAATGTTCATCCCCTCTGGAGGACGCAATAATGAAGCTGCTCTTAGGTGCAAACAGTGGGCCTACAAGACACTTAATATGCCAACCCTTCATCAAACTTTTTCTTATAAGTAAGTTTCTATTATTTAAGAATTATCCAATATAAAGTATTTTGATGCAGCACCAGTAACAAAGCAAGAAATTTGTACCCAGAAGTAAGGTATCACTATAATAAATAACTATATTTCATCTAGGTATAAGCATGAAATCTGAATAAAATGATTTCACAAATAAGAGTGAATTTCTTGCCTTATGACAATTATTTAGGATGATTTTAGTGACCAAAGAGTGTTTAAAAAGATTTGAAGGATTTTTTCTTTTTTTTTCTGATAATAGGACATAGCACTCTACCTCTGGGACAGATTAGAGACATAGTACTGCTCCAGTCAAGGGAAGACTGTCAGGAAGGGCCACACTGGCAGTTGTTCTGAGGACCAGTCACAGCAAGCTAGAGTTTCAGGGAGCAGCTTATATATGCCTAACATGGTGGTTTGTACTAGATTTCCCTATCTCTCTGTTCATTCGATAATTTTTATAATTTGTAGGCTCCAAGTGAAGGGAATTATCCTTATGTATTGACATTTGGTCCTGAAGTTGATTAAGACAGGGGTAAAGACAGAATTTTCTTGAAACTATGTTACAAGGACCCACCTTGTCTAGTAGTAGGGAATGATATCTAGTGATAAACTGGAGATGATTGTTGAAAAATACTGTTGTGTTCATGATAGCATTTGGTAGAGATGACTATTCTGAATCTAAAATAAGACTTGGAAGGATTATTTGTTTATTGCTACTTATAGATGTTTGCTCTTTATATGATAATGTGTTTCCATATCCTGGTTAAAAAAGTAATGTGATTCCTCTTCCTGCTCCTCAGGTTGGCAGAAATATAGTAGTCACAGCATTAAGAGAAAACTTATTATAAAGAAAACTTGTGATGATGTTAAGTATTTTTTGAAGGATATCAGAAATAAAATTAAAAGTAAAATCAAAACATTCTCTTACTTGAATGTTTTCAATTGCAATTCTCCTTGACTCCTACTGAGTTGTTATAGTTCTTCATTGGATAGCAATCATTTGTGAAAAACTTCTTGAAATGCTAAGTTTATGAATTAACACGCCTTGCTTATTTTTCTTATTTTCTATTAAGGCTCTGGAAAATAAATAAAAATGGAAAGTGCTTAAAATGCCACTTTCCTATTTGTGATTAAAATAGTTAAACTTTAGAACATGTGGTCTAGTAATTTCAATTCTCTTTATGCACAAATCTCTTGATCATAGTCACTCCAAGAGAATAATATATGATTGATTGAGAAGATGGCCAGGAAAACCTGATTACATAAGTGTCAATGTCATTAGTGTGTAGAGGTCTGGCTTTTGATGATGTCTACATAATTGATGGGTTAACTGCATTTCAGGTGTTATTTTTTTCAGTTGTTAAATCTATAAAGTGTTGTATTTGCTACTCATCATTAAATTGCCCTACACACAGATTTTGTGAAGGTCAAAATTATCGGTGTGGGCCAAAATTGTTGATAACTGTCCCAGTTAAGACTCTTTCATGTAGTTGTAAATTAGATGGCATATAAGAGACAATGAAAGTTTTTAAAAAGGAATTTTACAGAAATGTTGAGAATAAATTCTAGTACTACTTTCTTTCTGCCCACCTGTTCCGCTTGGCCTCTCAACCTTTTCCCCAATCAATGATGATGATAATAACAACAGTGGTCCATGCCTTAACACAAACCATTGTGTAATCTCATATAACTACATATTGGTTGTATAAGGTGGATTACATGTAGAATTTATAGTCAATAGAATTCTGGAGGTAAGAATAAAATAGATTTCTTTAAGGAGCTAGAGAAATCTGAAATTGCTATACTATAGCAAATGTTCTTCATTCTTTTCTCCAGGGAATTTGATTTTTCTGATGTAAAGCCTGATGCTGAAAAGAGCTACACTGGGGATCATTTCTAGTGAGGGAAGATGAGTTTATGAAAAATTTGAAGCTATTAGAGGATTTGGATGCAGTGTGCAGTGTCAGCTATTGTAATGCTTTATAGTTGAAAAGCACATAGTATATATTACTGTTATAAAATGCCTTGTTGAATACATTAAATAAAAATAGCCTAGATAAAGTATAGATGTTACTAAACAGGACATGTGGATTTAAATAATATCATGCTTATTTCAAATGTGATAAAGATGTAGAAACCAGTCTTTATTTTTGTAGAAATAATAAATACATTCTAAGCAACTTCATCTTTCATTTTTTATTTTTCCTAAAACCATATTAATATCCATGAGGCTGACACTGATTCCTTTTGTTTCCTGAAGGTCATGGATATTACCGTGTGATTAAATGACCTTCTCTATAAGATTGTAATGTCGATGAGTGGGACTGCTTTTTCTTTGGGTTATAAATGTCCCTGGTTGCTTTAGCATGCATCATTGCTCTGCAAATTTACATATGGATTCAGTTAAGACCATGTTTGAGATGGATAAACTTTCTCCATTTTGCTGTTCAGTTAAATATCTTTAAAGGAAAAAATTCCTGGAGATTTCTATTGTTCTTCTAAGACTGAGTTTAACAACAAATACCTCTTTGTGTTTGTCCCCAAATACCTATAAAATTAGAAAAACAATTGGCTTTGCTTCAAAGACATGAGGCAATTATATTCTCTCTTTCAAGTCCTAATCAAACCTTAGTCAAGGTAAAACCTTCAATATTATACCCTTTTTTGCCATTCTTAAGGAAATCATTTAGATTGATTAGCCATGTTTGACCTCTCTGCTGTTACAGCTCCCTGTGCTGAGTCTTCTTCAGCTAAAGCTGGCCAATCATATGTACTTTACATATAACCACTTTTTGACATTTTAATAAGGTCATGTTAAGTGTTAGTGTGCATCTTTGATCAGCTTTGGAATAAAATTTATCTAATTTTCAGTAGGTTTTAAATTCTTCAGACCAGGGAGTCTGATATACATTTCTCTACATAATATCTAACACCTAACCTATATTTCTCCCCATGGAGAAGCACTCAGTAAGCATTTCTGGGTTGTTTTTCAATGAAAATGGGTCACACCTAGCTTTAGTGATAAGTGTCATAAACTGCATATAGCTGGCACTTCAATCTCCCAACCAAACTTCTTGTAATATGTCAATGTTCTTAAGAGTCAGGAAATGAATCTTCCTAAAATAGAAACGAAATAGCTCAGACCTATTGAGAAATTAACACTGAGGTTTTCATAGATTTTCAGTGAAGACAGAATGCTTTTAACTGAAGAGGCAATGTAGTTTGGAGGCAGCATGTGACTGAAGAATTTCTTTCACGATAAAATCAGGAAGGCTAGTAAAACCCGAAACACTAGGGCTTTGTGTTTTAGACAAAATAACTATAGCAGTCTGTTGAATTCAATATACTGAGTGAAATTTACTCTGACAAGAAAATTACCAAGCAAGGTGAGATGATTTGCCATCTTTTCAAAAGTGAGAAGCGATCCTTATGTAGTGTAATATGATAAGTATAAAGAAAATCCTCCAAATTTGACATGTGTGTCTGCATACATAAGAAATAAGAGTGATCAAGGCTTATCAAACTAGAAGGTTGTATAGGCATACCTTTGTGTGCTTGGTGTAAGTCTTAAAATATTATAGAAAACTTGTATATGCTAATGAGTACATCACTTACAGCTGCATCTGCCTACAAAAACAAAACAAAAAAAACCATAAAGAGGAGACACCACTGTGTTTTGCCAACTTCCTTCAGGGAAATCCAGAGTTGTTGCATTGCGATGTTCAACATTACCTGATTCAAGAGGGACATATTTTGATGAAAGTCTCAAAAATTGTGATAATATGACAAAATTAAACTCAAATCCAGTTATTTGTTTTACCTACAGAATGAGAAAAAAAAATGGAGATCTGTTCTTTCTTGGAAATCCAATCCAATAACAAGAATAATCTGAAACTTCTCCCAAATCAATTCCAGGTCTAATGGTATCTATCTTTTGCTCTTACTTTTATCTTTGTTTATGATCAAAAAAACTGTAAGGCTGAAGTAGTGCTGCATTTGTACCCTGAGAATTGCCTGTTGAGTCACTCTGGAATATGTGCTCTATTTAATTTTCAGGATTGCCACGTTTTGAGGGTCACTTACAGCCTGTGCAGCAGAGCGATTAAGATTCATGATCTGAAAACTAGGAATTTCTAAAAAATCCCCTTTTATACCATGTATGAAGAGCACATTGATTTGTTTTTAATGTTGTTCAGTTTTAAAATTCCATACCATGTTTATGAACGTTCAAAGAATAATATACTTGAGTATATTATATAATATATATAATATATTTGAGTATGAAGAAAAAAATGTACATTTTTTTTCAAGCATACTAATTTCTATTGGGGCCATGAAAGCAGTGCATTACCGTAGTGTGTTTCCAAAACTATCCAAGAACCATCTTGTTGTCTCAATTCGGAATTGCTTCTGTGATTGAAAGGAAAACCTAAAAACAAAGAAAACTAGTTGTGCCTTTGTAATGTGGAACCAGATGTTCTCAGGATTTAAACTATTTTAAGGGAAAAGACACTTGCTTATACTGTCTTCCAGTTTTCCTGGGGATGATTTAATGGTGACTTTAGTAGTTCCCTGCTTGTCGAGGTTTCACTACACTCTTGCCCATGGATGAGCAACCCAAATCCTTGCTTAGGGCAGCGTGAGAAGGGAGTCTTGATACCATGGGATTGGCAATTTAAATCCACACTGTACTTGCCTCAAACTGGTTTCTCAGATATTGTCACTATTAGTTTCTTGTCTGCATGATGCACATTGAAATGGAAAGGGATGGTGTTTATTGTGGGATGTGATAGCTACTGAAAAATGCAGGCATCAAGCACAAGGCATAAATAGTGACACCTATGATAGTAAGTGTAATATCGATGCAGGTTTAGCAGGGATTACAAATTTTGGAACAGACATAAAAAATTGTAGTATAATGTTTTCCTCTAGATGAACTTTTAAAAAAAAAACCTTATACACAAATCCTTATTACTTAATACCCTATTTTTCTTAATGATTTCACCATGTTGATTCCTAAATTAAATATCTCTAACAATCATCCTGTACTACAGGAGTACTGTGTAGCACTGCAGCAAGAACAGGGATTGTGAGATCTAATAATAAACATGAGATCTAGTTTGAGTTTAGCTATTACTAAGTATTTTATGTTTCACAACTTAAAAAGTCTCTGGACTAAGTTTCCTTATTTATAAAATAGGGTGCTGTATTACTTGACTCAGAAGGTTATGATGAGGCCTAAATAAGAAAACACTGTAAATATTTAGTAGGATTTTAGTACATGCCTCTGAAAAAATGTATTTCTAGCTAACTTCAAACGATGTAATTGTTTTCTTAGTCAATATTTTTACCCAAATGAAAGACCAAAATCTCTTAATATTACTATTTTTGTTAATCTGAATTTATTTAATTTGTTTTTCATTTTTTTTCTCAGTTGTTGATAGACCTCTCTACTTTATTCATTTATTTGTATGAGGTGCTGAGAATCAAACCCAGTGCCTCACACATGCTAGGCAAGTACTCTACCACTGAGCTACAACTCCAGCCCTTGGTTTTTATTGTGTGTAGTTATTGTCTATTGATTTTTCTTAATTGCTCCTTCATGATTTTTCCCTATCCTTCTAATATGATTCGCTTTCACTTTAGATCTTAATTGGTCCTCTATCCATTTACTATGTCCCTTTTATTTTATGATTTGATATTGTGAACATTTATTGGTCATTTTTTCACTATATCTGTTTATAGTTCTGTCCTTAGGAAGGCATTTCCATCTTCAAATTACATATAACGAAGTCATGAATAATTTCTTCTTACAGTTTAATAGTAACTTACACTAAGTTCCTGTGTGACTGATGTGATACCTTCCTTCAGCTGTCACACAGGATGTCTGCTCTAACCTGCAGATAAGGAACAGGGGTACCTGTTCTCATCACCTGGTGATTCTCTTCTCATCTAACTGAATATGGGGTGAGGTTCCTGGCCTAGCCTCTTAAAGAAAATCCCCAAAGTCTCCCAACCCTCTGTAGGGCATCTGATCTATACAAGATTTTTTAAAAACTATTTGCTATTATTTTACTTTGCTTTCTGTCTGTATTCTTTTCCTTTTGATTCCTTCTCTGTTTTCATCTTTCTGATTTCCTAAAACAGGGCACTCTTCTCTAGATAGATCATCTGTTCTGAACTCCTAGTGAGTGGAATTTTTCACTCTAGACATGGTTTATTCTCCCCATGGAATCTACAATTGAAAAAGTGTTACCAATGAGACCACTTATTTCTTCTAGGAACTGACCCAGACCTAGGGAACTTATTCTTTCATTTATAATTATGAATTCCTCTAGCTCCATGATTATTAATGTTATTTGACTATACTAGTTTAATTTCCTAACTCTTTTTTAGCCAAATCCATCAACTCAAGTGAAATTTAATGTCTTACCTAAAGCCATGGATACCTTTCTCCAAACTTCAGCTGAAATAATCTTTCCAGTTAAATTTAACTATATCATATTATTTTGAGATATCTTAAAAACTTAAAATTATTTACATTTTAAATATACATTTACTTTCTTTAAAAAGTGTGTACTTTGAAGATGTACTAATTGTTTTGGGCAGAATTATATTTCCTAAAATTCACATAGTGAAGTAATAACTCTTTCACTTCAGAATCAGATGGTATTTGTAAATTGAGTCTTTCCAAAATTAACTAAATTAAAATAAGTTCATTAGGTTGGGCCTTAATTCGGTATGATTTGTGTTCTTATAATAAGAGAGCATTAGAGCACAGACATATACAGGGGAAGATTATGCGAAGATACAGGAGATGGCTGTGTAGAGATACCAAAAAAAAAAAAAAAAATCAACCATGTATGATACCTTGATCTTGGATTTCTGGCTTCCAGAACTGAGAGATAATAAAATTCTATTATTTAAGTCATCCAAACCATGTGACTTTGTTTCAAAAGTTCTAGCAAACAAGCATATTTTATTTCTCTCTGCCTCACCTGAATAGTGTCCTATTGGTATATACTCAGCAAAACTGAACTTTAATTAAGTTGCTTAATTGATGGAAAAAAATGTAATAATCATTTGTTAATCTAATGGACACTTGCACTGTTATTTTGTTCTTGAGTTTTTAGAAATCTAAACTGCAAGACTTTAATCATCCTGACCTAATTGGATTTCCTTTAAAATTTATTTTATAAAATACCAGAATTAATTTAACTTATCTTTTTGTTTATTTTTCTCGTTATGATACAGATGCTAATGAAATCAAGTCTTTATGGAATCCATAAATGGAAAATGTCTCAGAAATGTTATTAATGGCTAAGTGAGCAGTCTCCTCAGGAGTCCCTTAAATGATGAACACCTGTCTTATCATTAACTTAACAGGTTCTCATTATGATGGGTATCAGCAAATGGTAATTGGTGACATTCATATATCATTGAACTAGTGGGAATACTGTAATGAGCAATTGACATTTACTTTTCCTAAAATTCTCTCTTTCTCTCTCTCTCTCTTGCCATGCTGGAGAGTAAAACAAGAGACTTATGCATGATAGGCAAGTGTTCTACCACTGAACTATACTTTCATCAGATACACACTTTAAATATAAAAGGTATAAATATAAAATATTTAAATATATTTAAATATTTAAATATTTAAATATAAAATATATGAAAGTAGTATTTATCTCTGATGTTGAAATCACTTTGTCAACAATTATATGTATGTAGTATGTTATTATACTAATACTTACATTTATAGCTGTAAAACCCAAGTCAAGATATAGAATATATCTAAAAACATTTCTCTAGTTTGCCAGAGTAGTTAATGTACATAAATGTGGGCACGCCTACTTGCTGAAATGTGAAAAAACGTTTTCTTATATTAGTTGTTCTCTTCATTTATTTCAGTTGTGTCTCTTCTCATTACCATACCAGGTTGATATGTGGATTATGAAATTTCTCCACTCTCGTTTTTATTGATAATATTTTTCCAGTGGTACATTTGTTTAGGTGTTTACATCAATAGTTGATGTAAACTATTTTATGCAGTTTTTATGTAGTTCTTCAATAAGTTTTTGCCAAGTATAGAATGAATATTTGGGAGAAAATAATAAAACAACCTCCAGAACTCTTCTAGTCTGTTCCTCCACACTAAAATACCTCTGAAGATAAGAAAGGGACATTAAAGACAATTGTAAATCAGTGAAAACTTGTGTTTGAGATCCTCCTATTCTCTGCTCCAGCTGCCCAATGGCATGAACTGCCACATGCTACAGAGCTCCTCTAAGTTCAGTGCTCACCTGGACTCTTCTATATATGTCATTCCCTAGACCTGTATTGTCCAAGTGGGCAGGAGGACTCACATGGCACACGTGGTCATTAAAATTTAAAATTGATTTACTTAAAAATTTTAAGTCAATGTCTTCATTATCATTAGCAACACTTCAAGTATTCAGTAGCCATATCCAGCAACTCTCCTCCATATTGCACAATACAGATATGGGGCATTTCCATTATCACAAAAGTTCCATTGGAAAACACACTGATCCAGAACTGTCTCTATTCTATCTCTGAACAAAATTCAGCAGGCCTCAATGTTTATGTCTAAGTACTCCGCTTCTTTGCTTTACCTGTTGTCTGATGCAACATTTGTGCTTTTTAAATTATTGAATTACAGAAAAGATTAAATGTAAAACCTTCCAAAGAAATTTGGAACCACTGTAGTACATGAGAATTTAATAGTAATTTTGTTTAAGTTTTATTGTAGAAAATTACTTATAAGCAATATAAAACTGTCTTGTAATACAAGTTAATTTTCTACTGTATTTACGTACAAAAAGTGAAAGTCTAAGTCATGAATCATATTTCCCAAAATGACAAAAATGATAACCAGAATGCATAATCTATAAGAAGAAATAATTGAAAAGTAAGTAACAAACACATAGAAAAACAAAATTCCTTAACAATGTCATGTTTCTGTGTCTGAAGAAATGAAAAACAATAAAAATATGAATCAGATATTTAAAAATGCTGATAATAGTAGTTGAATCTTATAAATATAAAACATAAATCTTATTAATATATCATGTACTATGTGTTTCTTTTCTATCTATTATATATAAATTACTTTTATAAAAGCAGGTACTTCTGATTATGAGATTTCTCATACAGTTTTATACTTCTTCCTTTGACTTGAGATACAGACATAAAACAACTAGATACAAAGCTGTTTTAGCATTTTTATTTCTAATTTGCCTAATCATTAGCATAACAATTAGTTCCCTTTCTGAGTTCTGGAAAGGAGGCATATGTACAGTTGAGTCAGCTGTGGTCTTGAACGTCTAAGAACCTGCATTTCAGCAGGGAGTAGCTGCATTCAGTAATAGTAAAACACATCCTGTAGAAAGTGCTGTAAGAGTTATTAGGAAAGGCTCTCAGAACTTTAGAACAAAGCATATTACATTTAGCTCATGGGATTAAGAAAGTTCTAAGAGGATTGGAATTTAGCTAAAAGGTATATAAAACATCACAGAAAAGGGTGCATTTATGGAAGGTGTTGATAAATACATGTATACAGTTGAGAGTGATAGGAATTAAACTTGAAAAGGTAGATTGAGAGCAGCTTATGGAGATTTTAAATACTAAAGTTGTGAAATTTATTATGTGGTTAAACAATGGATTTTCATATGAAACTTCAAGATGATAAACTATAGAAGTATTCAAGTCTAGGAAATCAAGCAACAAAATTTTTTTTTCAAATACTTGACTGAATTTGGGAAGTTGGGCCATTACATCATCAGATATAATATAAGCCCAGTTATTTGTTATCTTTATTAAAAGAAAACACTGCCACAGTTCTATGTCACTCATCTTTTCTCAAATGCAGGAATGCACTTTGAGTGGAGTTAACCCACCTCAAGTCTCAGAGGTAGGCCAAAGCGGCCCAAGTCATTCATTGAAACCTCTTTAGTTTTGTTAAGAGTAACTGGTTCAAGACTGGGTACCTGATTTCAACTGTTTTTATCTAAATGAAATCTTTTTATTACTTTTTAATGACAGGGAGAAGAATGTTCTCATGTTTCCCGTTGGATAAGAACAAGAGAAAGTGCAGAAACTTCTGTTTGCCAATTCTAATCCAAGGGAGTAGAGCTGGACCAAGAATCATGTTGAAGAAAGCAAAGAAAGGCTGAGAGTTGAGGGCATGATTACATTTCTTGAGCCAGGATAAAGCTCCACTGAAGCGGGGTTTGTCCTAGCCTCTTCAGTGATATAATTCTGATTCCTGATGCATGAATATGCGCACTACCTCCTTTCTGCATTCTTCCTACTCTAGAAACTGTGGCTTTCTTTTGTTTCTAATGTGAGGATTATCTGCCTGTCCTGGAGCATACTGCATCCTGCTCTGGTGTCAAACTACCTAAGTTTTAATCTGATTTTGTCACTTATTAGCTCTGTAACTTGAGGCAGTTATTTAATTTTTCTTTACCATATTTCTTCATCCGTGAAATAGAGATAAGAACAGAATCTAACTCTTGGGTCTGTTGTGAGAATTAAATGAGCAAATATACATAAAGAAAAAATAAATAAATAAAATATATGGTACTGAGATAAGTATTATATTATTTGAAATACCTAGAGTGGTTTCCATCTTCCTAACTAAACTGTGCTTACTTTAAAGCTCTCACCATGAAAAGGTTATATTTTATTTTATTTTTTAAAACAAAACCAAAATAGCTTCATTTTTGGTACATGTGCTTTCCATTTATGCTTTCCATTTATCTGATGTCATTACGGCTTGATTGTGTTCTCCCCCGCCCCGCCCCCCACCACACACATTTTTATGTTGAAGCCCTAACTTTCAATGAAGTTATATTTAGATAAGGCCTTTCAGGATGTAATTAAAGTTAAGTGATGTTATCAGAGTGGGCCCTAATCCGATATAACTGGCATCCTCTTTCTCATCCTAAGAAGAGAAAGAGAGACACCAGAGATGTGCACATAAGGGAAGATGTATGTTTACATGAAGACAGTGAGAAGGTGAACTTCACCAAGCCAAGGACAGAGGCCTCATGAGAAACTGAACATGCCAACACTTTATTCTTCAATTGTCAACCTATAGAATTTTGAGCAAGGAAAGTTTATGGCTTATGCTTCTGATCGTGGTATTTTTTCATGAAAGCCCTTGAAGATTAATGAAAACCTACTTATCTGTTGACCAATTATGTGTCTATGATCATGTCACATAATCAGCCCATCTTTCATAAGTGGATGATAGTATGGAATTGGGCTGAGAAAACACTGAGTTTGAGAAGTTAAACACAATGGAAGCTTTCTTGGGGAAAATCAAATAATAATCACAGATGGTGATGAGTGGTAAATCAACAAATGTGTGTTCTCTTCTTAATCGTTCCTGCTTCCAGGGGAAGGAGATTCTTCTACACCACTCATTAGGATTCTTTCTATACAACACATTCAGAAAGTCAGCCCTACTTGTTTATTGTTGGGTTTTTATTTTCAAAATACAGTGTCTAGAATCAAGCTTGTAAAGAGAAGCTTGCCTATATTTTTTGATCATCTTCAGAGCATATTTTTATATTCAAAGCAACAAAAAAGGGAAAGCAGAACCCCAGCCATAAAGTATGTAATAAAAAAAAGAAAAGCGTGAAGGAGATAAAAGGAGTTTTATGCCTCTTGTGTTTGATTCATTTGGATGAAGTAATGCTTTATCCAAGGGGAGAAATAATCTCTGACTCTTCTCTAGGCAGAGATGAGATTTATGCATTGAACCAGCTCAATGGATGTCATTGGTAGTATTTTGACTTGAAGCTTGTGGTTATAGTAATTTGGCCTTACTTGTAATTCTGGCTGGACCGGAAGGCTGCTGTGGAGGTGACTTGAAAAAGTAAAGGACTTTTGTCACACGAAATGATTATTAACCCTCTATACTCTGTGCCTCTGATCCTTCATTCAGATTAGTCTAAATTATATGCATAGTGACATACATTCATCTGCTTGAAGGCTCTCATTATCCTTATCATCAAAGGTATATGATGTTTATACTTAAGACAGAGGAGTGTTTTACGTTTAGTTGTAAGGAGGACATTAAAAACAAAAAGATTGATAGAAGTCATCTACTGGGTCAAAGCATATATTATAAAGCAATCTTGAAGAATGGACATGCTTATTCTGGAAAACTAGGAAAGAGAAAATAGATGCCTCTACATTTTGGATACTCTCATGAGGAAGAGATAATAGTTAGTCTGCATAATTTCAAAATGAAGAGTTACAATCAAAAAGCAAAAGTTTTAGGAAGATATATTCCAATTAAAGCTAATTATTCTAATAACTTAAAGGTCTAGTATTGATGAAAAATGTTTGTTTTGTAAGAAATTAAGGTTCTGAATACTGTAAAATTTTAAAGGAGAACAATATAAATTTTAGTAACTTTTAAAAAAATGTTGGGCTATATTAAAGCATATCCCAAATATAATTCTTGATGTATTTCTCTACTTTTCCCCATCCTTTCCTCTAGCCTCTCATGTCTTTCTCTTATTGATTTTTGTTTATGCTTTTTTGTAATGGCTGAGTATAAAGCTGAGGATCTTGTACATGCTAGGCAAGTACTGTACAACTCAGCTATGCCTCAGCCCCCAACTCTTCTCCATATTGGCAAATGACTTCCTTTTTTCTGTGAACCTATTAATGTCATCACAGTTGCTCATGTAGATGAAGGGTTAGCAAACTAGCACATATGGTCCAAATTCTACATATTGCTTGTTTTTATATGGGCTCCAAGTGAGAATGTTTTCACATTTTTAAATAGTTGGCAAAATAAAAGAGTAATATTAAATGACATGTAGTAATGATATGAAATTCAAATTTTCTTATCTATAAATAAAGTTTTATTAGATCCCAGTCAAGTGTATTTATTTATTTTTTTGTGGATTTTTTTTCTATAATGGCAGAATTGCATAGCCCTGACCAAGATTTGTATGGACATAAAGCCTAAAATAGTTAGCTTCTGACCCACCACAAGAAAAGTCTTTAATCCCTTATCTAGACCATTCAAGATGGCTTTTGCACACAATAATCCATTTTTCCATATGACCAACAAAGCAATCTTTTAAAAATGTATAGGAAGTTATTTTTCTTCTGTTTAAGTTTTCTAATAATTTCTTACCAAACCTTGAATAGTTTAATCCTCTTTACCCTGACCTATAAGGCCTTAAACAATCCCATCTTGCCTAGCTGGAGATTTTTGACTTATTATACAATATTCTCCCTCATTCACAAAGGTTTGCCACATTTATTTTCTCTATTTTTAAGCATGTCAGAATGTCAGACTTACTCCCCTTTGACTAGAAAGGACTTATCTTAGGGTCAACAGGTGTCTCCCTGTTATTCAGTTACAGAATAAATATGACTTTATTCCACCTGTCTGAATTCTACCACTTTCCCCACATCTATCATGTGGTATAAATCTTTCATGGTAACTTTTATCGTCATTGCTATTATTACCTCACCCACAAACTAGATATGTTTACAAAAGCACAAATGTTTTCTCTTATTCAAAAGAGTAGGGTCTCTAACATCTATATTAGTTGCTGACATTCAAGAAGCAATTGTTAACTGAATGATCTTATGTAAAATATGAAAGTCTATGTGTGCTAGATTCTGTAATGTTGCAAGGTGGAGAAGGAGTATGTCAAGATAGATAGCTTCAAAAGTCTAAACTCTATTTGAGAAGAAAACACACTTGCTAACTTTTAAATTCAGTACTACAAATGCTGGAGAGGCAGCATGGCCTGAGGGCTAAGAGTATGAGCCCTACAGCTAGATGGCAGGAGTCTGATACCTAGAGGTCACACTGCCCACTTAGACCTTACTTTTGGGGCTCATTGCTTAAAATTGTAACATGGAGAAAGCAGTATCTCCCTCATGAATTGAAGATTAATTGTGTATCTGATTGTAAAGGATTCAGGTCTTGTACATAGGAAAGCTACATCAATATGTGTTGAATACATAGCAGATTGAGCTACTACTAGGAGTACATTTTGGCTACACAACCTAAGAAGCTTTTGCTACACTACAAGCAAGCATTGAAAGATATGGAAATGACAATCCCCAAAACAGTGGCCTGGGAAGAAGGAGGGAGCAAGAAGGCAAACATGGATAACATTGATCCTTCCTCAAATAAATCCTTTCCCAGTGACAGTACAATAGACCCTGGAGGGAAAAAGATAAATACTGAATGCCAAATTCTGGACCCTCCATCCTTGCCCAATAAAAACAAATTTCAAATTCTCACAGACAGTTTCCTGAGTGCCCAAGCTGATATGTTCTGTTAAAGTCCTCAGTGGATAAATCACTACTCAGTGTAACCTATATAAGCACAGATTCCTCCTGTAACCAGTGCCATTTTCCATCCAGGAAGTGTGCCCATCCCATGCCTGACTCCAATGCTGAATAAAGACTTTGCTAAATCTATGAGGTCTGCATCCATCTTGGTCACTTTTGTGCCCACAAGCTTTTATTTTATTTTATTTTATTTTTAATTTCAGGGATCTGAGAATGGTTTCTAATGAAAGCTCATTGTGATTCTACTTGCTTTTATGAAGACAGATGCACTGCAAAGAACAACTGGGGAAGGGCTTGCAGCTGAAGGTAGGGAGGCATTTGCTCTAGTTCAGGGAAGAGGTGATGCAGGGTAAATTTGGTACCAGAAGCAGAATGGAAAAGCTGAGGGAACAGAACAGAGGGTTTCAGGACAGGAGTTAGTCACATCTGAGTTTGAGTCATGAATCTGCTTTTTCCTTGTTGTGTGATCAAGGGCAAGTGTTCTCAGAGATTCCCCAATTTATTCACTTCAACTACTTTCACTCTAATGTCTTTGTGAGGATTAAATGACATAGAATGCAGAAAATGCTTTGTACAGTTTTTACACAAAATAAATAATGCGTAGTGGTGGTATGGATGAGGGTAGTTGACAGTGTTGTTATCATTATTATCTTTTTCTTATCACATGAAGGATACTTGGAGAGTTAAAACTGAAAACACCAGGCAACTTATTAGATGGAGAAGCTCATGGAGAAAGTCACAGGGAAGTTGGCTTTAAAATTACTGTGAAGAAATTGGTACTATTAGTGAAGATAGGAACCCAGAAACAGTTGCAAATAAAATGCATACAATGCCACATCTTGGGATCTGAAATAGAAATTTGGCCAGTAGATAAAATTTGGCGACTTTTAAGTTGGAGGAGAATTTACTGACCTAAATGGGCCATTTCAACATGAAAAAGATGACTAACAGAAAAGGATGGGCTTCATGGGAAGCATTTATTAAAGAAGGTACAAATGGAGAATCCTAAGAATGAGATGGAAGAGAGTGAGGGTGCTGATTTATAAAAGCCAGGCAGTCTTGGTAGGAGGGAGGGTGTGCTCCACAGACAAATCAGTAAGAAAGAGCTGTGAGAATATGTTGTGGGACACCAGATTTTAGCAGGTCATCGTGGACATCTGAGAGTGTGTTTAGTAAAAAAGAGATGTGAAAAAGTCATGTTTAGAAATAACAAGGAGTTTGAAAATACATGCAGAGTGGAAATGATCTATGTAGACATTTATTAACATTTATTAACCAGAGAGCATAAGGTTCTTTTATTATTAATTTTAGGGGTGCCTTTCAGAAATTATTTTGGAGGCAAGGTGTGATTGAAGATTCAATTAGCAGATTTGTAAAATTATTTGAATTCAAGTGTTCTGAAAAGTAGTTGGAATCTGACAATGCTTTTTATCAATTATTAGCCAAATAACTTTGTTAAAGTTTTCTAACATCTGAGAGTGCTTTCCTTCATCTGTGAGTTGGAATCACACTACTTCCTTCTTGGTAGATGAAAATGAACTCTAAACACATTTTCTGAGGGCTGACATACAGGTGGTCATTAGGCCTGAAACTGGGGTACATTCTTCAAATACAAGGTTAAATCAGACAAACTAGGCCTATGTTGTAAAAGTTGGCCTGCATTGCTCAAAGTTTACCAAAAGGAAATTCTTGTATCAATATCCCAATATCTTTTAATATCACAACTCTCCTTTCAGTCTCCCAGACTCAGATCTGAGTCATTCTTGAGTGGTATTTTTTATGTCCCAGAACATAGATTTTCAGATTTGCAGTTAAGAATTCAGGTTTGGAGTCAAGAAGTTTGGACCCTAATCATGGCTCCTCTTGATATTGGGTTGTGAGACCTCAGTCAAGTTACTTAACTTCTAAGAACCTCTATTTCATCTTCTGCAAGATGTATATAACATTACTATCTTTGAGTATAGTTTAGTGATGATTAAGTAAAACAATCCATATGAAGTGCTTAGCCCAGCACCTGATGCATAATAACGGTTTAATAAGCATTAGTTACTGTGTCAATATTAGTGTCAGCACAATATTACGAATTTCCATGATGTCTTGCTTCTTATTCTCCTCTGTGCTTGATAATAGCTTACACAGAATTTTATAATAACCTGCTAAACTTCAGTCCTTTTCTAATGTCACCACTTCCAACTGATATGGTAATTTGCTGATACATTATAGTCCCTGAAGCATAATTCTATTGATAATGATATGCTACTTAACTACCCTTAGTTTCCCACAGACCACATATCGGAATTTTGGAGTGGCATTGACTGCCCTTCTCTACAAATCTCCATCTTTCTAGCTCTTCTTTTTATTCTTTTCTACATGTGACTGCCCTTCTCTACAAATTTCCATCTTTCTAGCTTTCCTTTTTATTTTTTTCTACATCTGATGCTGAAACTTACTGAACTAATCACTCTTCTTCTAAGACTTGCCAAGTCTGTACAATAGTTAGATGGATCTTCTCCACTTGAAGTTCCCTACTCATGTCCAGTATTACCTGTCAAAAACAACATTATCCCAGTGAGACACCTTTGAGTCCTGTGGGGAGTAAACTTCTCCTTTTCATGAACACATCTAACCTTTTACCTGAATGTCAACTGCACTTTTTATTCTATATTTATTTTTGTGTAAGTCCCCTTCATGCTAGACAATTATCTCCTTCACAATATATCTGAATGTTCTTAGCACCCTTGCTAACACGTATCTACCACTGAAGTCCCTGTGCAGCAGTAATGAGGGAAAAATCTTAGATATTTAGTTATGTAGCCGTTTTTTAAAATATGGTACTGAGCATTGAACCTAGTGCCTCACACATACTAGATAAGTGCTCTACCACTGAACTATAACCCCGCCCCTATGCAACCATTTTTAAACTGTCTTTACATAGTATTAAAATAATTTAGGTAGAAAAATAGTTAATAAATTATCTGCTACTATACAAGAAAAAATATACTCAAAACTTTTGTTTTTGACAATTTTTTCAATATGATAAAATTCTTTTGCTGGGAATTTTATAATTCAGAAAGATATACCTCTTAGAAATTATACATGTGTGCAGCTGGGTGCAGTGGTGCACGCCTGTAATCCCAGCACTTAGGGAGGCTGAGACAGGAGAATCGCAAGTTCAAAGCCAGCCTCAGCAATGGCAAGGCGCTAAGCAACTCAGTGAGACCCTGTCTCTACATAAAAAACAAAATAGGGCTGGGGATGTGGCTCAGTGGTTGAGTGCTCCTGAGTTCAATCCTCAGTACCAAAAAAGAAAAAAAATATACGTGTGTATGTATGTGTGTGTGTGTATGTGTGTGTATGTAGAAAAACTGTCGAGTAAGGTAAATAAAAATT
>CM053409.1:40178802-40200180 GCA_028644305.1 Xerus rutilus | reverse complement strand
CATAAGAGAAATAGAGAAACACTAGACGCGACATGGGGGAGGTGGGGGGCAGGAAAGGGGAATGGGTATAGTAAAGATGGTTGATAAAAATATATATAAAAATATATATATATATATATACTGTTCATTGAAAGTGCATATAAAGATGTTTAATATGAAGAATGTAATCTGCTTATAATTTTGTGCAAAGTTAGAAAAAAAAATTTTGTATACATACGCACACACATACACACATTCATCTGGTCTTGTTGGTCTTAACTTTTCATGGGAGGAAAAACTTAAAATAATGAAGTACAATTTAGAATACAATCAGATCCCTTCTATGACTATTAGTACTAAAAGTAATCAGAGAGCAGGAGAAAAAGAGTATGGGTCTGATAGATGTCTCCATAGCACACCATAGAGGAGGGCGTCTGTGCACTTCTCAAGATCCTCCTAGACCTTTTCTTACAATTACTCAGCAATGTCTTTGCAATGTATTACTTTACATCATGGTAGATTTGGTCTGAATCAGCATCATACATACCACTTTTATCCATTTTCTCGTAATAACAGTAGATCAAAGTAAAGATGAGCTTGTTCTGTAGAATTATTTTAGAAAGCTATGTGCCATGTATTTTTATCTTACAGTCTTCTCTATCAAAGTTTTTATGTAAGGATAATAGCTCTTTCATAAACATGTCTTGTCCTTGTGACTGAAATGGTATTAGAAAAACATCAGAAAAGAAATATAATCATTTCAAGATGATTCACATTTTAATAGCTCTATTAAATACAACATTAATAGCTCATGTGAATTGATTTGCACACACACATGAAAACATATTTTTGAGTTCAAGAAGAAATGTTTGATTGCTTTCTGACATTTAGGAGTATATTTTATGCAAGGAGCCAATGATTCTTTATTTGATAAACTTGTATTAATTCTAAAAAGTAATAATATTTTAGAGGAGTTATCTATTAAAAATTTTAATCAGGAATATTAAGCGCCCTTTTCTCCATTTTGAGATATATATATTTACCTTTTAAAGAATGTTCAGAAGATAATTTCTTTTCACTAGAAGATAAAAAGATCATTCTTTTAAAGAATCTGTATAAATTAATTCTTTAATCTTCAAGGAATTCTTCCAGTTGAACTAAATGAATAAACAAATGAAGAATTTGTCAGAAAATGTAAAATATAATGTGTAGATATTATTAGTTTTCTTGGCTAGTAAATAAATCAAATATTTTTTTAAAATAGAAGAATATATGGAAACTTGTTTTCTCAAGTTCAATGCTTTTTGCTAAAAATAGTTCATTCTTATGTTTGGTGAAAAGAGAGAAACTTTGCCTGATGTGCAGTTTACACTTGCATTTTCTATCTAATCAGGCAAACAATTTTAATTAATTCAGAACGTCGCCTGTATGGTGTCTGTGCCCTTTAGGGACTCTTTCATTACAGATGCAAATGTGTTCCTAAAATAATGAGAATGTCATTATCCTGCTGTATTCATTGAGGTGGTCAGGAAAAGAACAAAAAAATCATTTGATGGTGAGGTAATTTTTTAATATAGCGTAATGACATTAACTGTGATATTTCTGGGTCTCATTTTCTTGATCGTACTCAAACAATGTTCCTCTGTACACAAGGGTGAAGATGATGAGGGCGGGGATGTCAAGAAAAGATTAATTCAAAATCTTCACATTTCACATTGTCTAAACATAGAGTGGGGCTTTTTAAAAATTACATTTGATAAGAATGTTGGAATGTTACATAATGTGTAACAGAATATAGAAAAATTAGGATGCATTTTAATAAAGCATTTTGATTTTTAAATTTTAAACTCATTTGTCATTATGAAGGCTTACCATCGTTTGGCCTTTAAAATGAGAAAAGTCTGCATTATAAGTGGGTACAGACTCCATTTAGAAGACTATCCCACTTGGTTTCAGAATTCTTGAAACACATATCTGTCACAAGACAGACCTTTATTATGCAAAATTGCTCCAACATAATACTTTACACCTCATCTATTCATTAATTTATTCACTAAAATTTTCTGATAGGCTCATCAGGGGCCAGAGGAAAAAAACATATACACAGCAGTCAAGTAAGTTTGCAATTATCACAATAATCTCAATAATAAGTATATGAAGCTAAAATCTAGGTATCTAAGTATGGGAGCAAAATATGCAAAGACACAGAGACTAAAAAGAATATCACCCATTTGGGGGAATTGCTATTAGATTATTGAAATCTAGGTATCAATTGAGAATGACAGGAAGGTAGAGGTGTGGAAAGATAAAGATGTGGAGGAACTTGTATCTGGAGCTTTGATTTTGTTTGACAAGGCAGAAAGACTTGCTAATTAAATGTTAAATAGTAATGTTAAAATTTTTACTGTGAAATAAGTTTCAACAAGTAACTATTTCTCCAAGTGCTGTTCCCTCAACACATGTAATGTAATAATTGAAGTCAAGCCATGTCTTAAACCAAACACGTCATCTACTTCCAAACACTGACATCTGTCCTTCATCCCTAGCCTTATTGCCACACACCTGAATTTCCACAGTGTGTATCATCCAGTCTATGAGATTCTAGAGAACAGGAAACTATACTTTATGCTACAATTACACTAGTTCCTTTTAAAGCAACTTTTTCATTGAGCACCATATTTCAATGTTTACATCTAATCTAGAAGTCTTTATATTTTGTAATGTTTTATAATCTGTTCTGAGCTACTACTTCCAAGTCTTACCAATTACCATTCTCCTACCTACTCTAGGCTCCTTCCATATGTGTCTCTCATTTTTCTTAGCACTGCTTGCTCTCAGTACCCCTTGCTCTATTCTCCCCGCCCTCATGCCTCCACACATACATGTGGTTTGAATTTACTGTGAATCTTCTTTACCCAGACAAATTTTAAGACTCAGCTCAAATTATGTCTCCTATACGGAATTGTCTCTATCATCCTAAGGTAAAGTTGGTCTCTTACAGGATGCCCTAAGTATTTAGATTGTATTCTCAATGACAGTATCAACATATTGTTTTCATGCTCATATAGCTGTCTTTTCTGAATAGGACACACATCTCAAGGGTATAAACCTCAGACCCTGCACTCCTCTCTAGTTCTTGGTATGATACCTGGCTCCCCTAGATACTGGATAAATATGAAAATAATACATACATCATATACAAATTAAATTTTATCTGTATCCCCAACCCCTTTTAATAACTGTGAAGTTCCATTATCACAGTTGTAGAAACTGAGGCTCATAGATAATATTTGATTTGCCTACTATTGTATTGCTGATAATTGCCTAGGCTAGGAATTGAAACTAGGCCTAGTGATTTAAAAAAGGAAGGAAGGGAGGGAGGAATGGAGGGAGGGAGGAAGGCTAAAACAAATCTGAAGTCCTCAAACCTTAACAGTTTTCAACATGAATTAACAAAATTCAGCTGATGTTTCTTGTATGTAAGGGCTTATATTTTTAAGCAAATAATTTCCTTTTTTCCTTTTTGGGGGCGAGGGGTATGATGTAAGCTTGTTTCCATGATCTAACACTGTGACCTTAGTCTGATTGAGGAGCAAAGATAAAACTTCCGATAATGTCTACAAAGAATGAAGATCTCTCAGTGAATTTATGTACTGGAAACATATTTCCAATAAGTCAGATTTTAGATAAATTCAGATTTTAGAAGACCCTTCCTGAGGTTATTACTTTTTGTCCATAGGTACAATCTCTTCAAATTGCATATTGTTTGTTCATGCCTTCTCATAAAACATATTGAAGTACTGAGAGTAAAAAAGTAATATGAAAGTTAGATGTTGCTGCTTTTGTAAATGTGTTTTTATTAAATAATTGTGATATAATGAAATGAAGCTTGTGATTTTCATCACTGCTCCTCTTTCAGACACTAGGAAGCTTATAAGATTAGTCATCTTTTCTTTGAAATAGTCAGCTAGCCAAGCCCATCGAATTTGACTTTGGATGTGGGACAATATTTTTTATTCTGTTTCTTCAATCTGCTGGATTACAAATTCTAGGAAAAATAGATTTTAGCAGCACAAACAGAAAATCAGCATTGACTGTGTGTCTCTGTTGCTTAATGTTACAATATATGGGTTAAAGGGAATCTTTTAACTGGTCTTTGTTCCTTGGTATCCTGACACCTGTGGATCATTGCTTTGATTAAGCATAACAAGCAAAAAGGAAAAGTCTCTATTTTAGCAACATTATAAAACATATTGGTGCACTTTGTGAGTTAAAATGATACATTCTAATATATCAGCCTATAAGGAATTAAGATATAGCCCAGTTATTTTCAACCTTTATATGTGTCAAAGATTTAAAGATTTTAACAAGTTTTATCAAAGCAAGATGAAGTTTCAAACTACCAATAGATGGATAAGAGGAAAAGAACAACAAAGTGAACAAAAAATAAGAAGACATGTAGCAGAGAAGATAATTTTTCACAGCAGAAAGTGAAGAAATGCAAATTGTTAGGTCAGAAGTGGTGGGAATAATTTAAATATTTTATATTACTGTAAGATTAATGATTCCAGTTTTAGTCATATACCCAAAAGATTTGAAAGTGGGGTCTCTATACTCATGTGCATAGCCGCATTATTCACAGTAGCTAAAGTATGAAAACAGCTCAAGTGTGCATGGATAAGTAATGTAATGTATATGTGTGGTAGAGTATTATTCAGTCTTTAAAAAGAAGGAAATTCAGATATACTATGTTGATGAAACTTGAGGACATTATACTAAGTGAAATAAATCATTCACAAAAACAAAAATATTGCTATGATTTCACTATATGACTCAGTATAGTCAAAATCAGAGAGAGGAAGAAATGGAGAGTCATTGTTTAAATGGGCATAAAATTTCAATTTTACAAAAGGAAAAGTGTTAAGGAGAAAGATGGTGGTGATGGTTGTGCACTATTACATATGTGTTGAATACCACTATCTGTACACTTAAAAATGGCTAAGGTGATAAGTTTTGTGTTATGCATATTTTACCAGAATCCAACTATGTAAATGCTTTAACTAGTTGGTTAAAGCATTTTAACCCTCTGGTGAGTTTTTTTTTTTTCTGTTAGCATAGCTATTTTTTATATTAGTTAATTTATTTATTCTAATTAGGTAAATATGACAGCAGAACACATTTTGATTCATTGTACACAAATGCAGTACAAATTTTAATTTCTCAGGTTGTACGTAATGTAGTGTTGCAACATGTGTGCAGTCATATATGAACTAGGGGAATGATGACCATTTCATTCCACCATCTTTCCTGCCCTCATGCCCCCTCCCATCCCCTCCCCTTTGCCCCAAATTTCTCCATTCTTCCTGCAAACCCCTCCCCCCATTATGGATCAGCATACACTTATCAGAGAGAACATTCAGCCTTTGGTTTTTGGGGATTGCCTTACTTTGCTTAGCATAATATTCTCCAGCTCCATCCATTTACCTTCAAATGCCATGATCTTATTCTCTTTTAATGCTATGCAATATTCCATTGTGTATATATATCACAGTTTCTTTATCCAATCATCTATTGAAGGGCATCTGGGTTGGTGCCACAATTTGGCTAATGTGAATTGTGCTGCAATAAACATTGAAGTGGTTGTGTCACTGTAGTATGCTGTTTTTAATTTGTGGATATATGCCGAGGAGTGGAATAGCTGGGTCAAACGGTGGTTCCATTCTAAGGTTTCTAAGGAATCTCCATACTGCTTTCCAGATTGGTTGTACCAGTTTGCAGTGCCACCAGCAATGTATGAATGTGCCTTTTCCCCCACATCCTCACCAACACATATTGTTGCTTATATTCTTGATAACTGCCATTCTGACTGTAGTGAAATGAAATCTTAGATTAGTTTAGATTGGCATTTTTTTAATTACTAGAGATATTGAACATTTTTTCATAGATTTGTCGATCAATTGTATTTCTTCTTCTGAGAAGTGTCTGTTCAACTCCTTTGCCCATTTATTAATTGGGTTGTTTTTGTTGTTGTTGTTAAGTTTTTTGAGTTCTTTATATATCCTGGAGATTATTGCTCTATCTGGTGGTGTGTGGCAAAAATTTGCTCCCAAAATATAGGCTCTCTCTCTCTTTTTTTTTTTGGTACTGGAGATTGAACTCAGGGGCACTGGACCACTGAGCCACATCCCCAGCCCTATTTTGTGTTTTATGTAGAGACAGGGTCTCACTGAGTTGCTTAGTGCCTCACCATTGCTGAGGCTGGCTTTGAACTCGCGATTCTCCTGTCTCAGCCTCCCTAAGTGCTGGGATTACAGGCTTGCGCCACTGCACCCGGCTTAGGATCTCTCTTCATCTCATTGTTTCTTTTGTTGAGAAGATTTTTAACTTGACTTCATTACATTTATTGATTCTTGATTTTATTTCTTGTGCTTTAGGAGTCTTGTTAAGGAATTGAGGGCCTAATCCAACATGATGAAGATTTGGGCCTACTTTTTCTTCTATTAAGTATAGGGTCTCTGGTCTAATTCCTAGATCATTGATCCACTTTAAATTGAGTTTTGTTCATAGTGAGAGATATGGGTTCAGTTTCATTTTGCTGCATATGGCTTTCCGGTTTTCCCAGTACCATTTATGGAAGCGGTTATCTTTTCTCCAATGTTTGTTTTTGGTGCTTTTGTCTTATATAAGATGACTGTATTTATGTGGGTTTGTCTCTGTGTCTTCTATTCTGTACCATTGGTCTACATGTCTATTTTTGTGCCAATACTATGCTGTTTTGTTACTATAGCTTTTTAGTATAGTTCAAAGTCTGGTATTGTGATGCCCCTGCTTTACTCTTTTTGCTAAGGATTGCTTTGGCTATTCTGGGTCTTTTATTTTTTCAAATGAATGTTATGATTGCTTTTTTTATTTCTATGAAGAATAACATTGGGATTTTAATTGGAATCACATTGAATTTGTATAGCGCTTTGGGTAGTATGGCCATTTTAACAATATTAATTCTGCCTATCCAAGAGCATGGGAGATCTTTCCATCTTCTAAAATCTTCTTCAATTTCTTTCTTTAGTATCCTATAGTTTTCATTGTAGAGGTCTTTCACCTGTCTTGTTAGATTGATTCCCAAGTATTTCATTTTTTTTAAGGTTATTGTGAATGGAGTAGTTTTCCTGATTTCTCTTTCAGAGAACTTATCATTGATGTATATAAATGCATTTGATTTATGGGTATTGATTTTATATCCTGCTACATTGCTGAACTCATGTATTAATTCTAGAAGTTTTCTGGTGGAATTTTTTGGATCCTTTAAGTATAGGATCATGTCATTGGCAAATAATGATAGTTTGAGTTCTTCTTTTCCTATTTATATCCCTTTCATTTCTTTTAACTGTCTAATTTCTCTGGCTAAAGTTTCAAGGAGTATATTGAATAGAAATGTTGAAAGAGAGCATCCCTGTCTTGTTTCAATTTTTAGAGGGAATGCTTCCAATTATTCTCCATTTAGGATGATGTTGGCCTTTGGTTTAGCATAGATAGTTTTTACATTGTTGAGGTATGTTCCTACTATCCCTAATTTTTCCAGTGTTTTGAACATGACAGGATGCTGTATTTTGACAAATGCTTTCTCTGCATCAATTGATAAAATTATATGATTCTTATCTTTAAGTCTATTGACATGATGGATTATGGTTTTTGATTTCCATATGTTGAAACAACCTTGCATCACTGGAATGAGCCCCACTTGATCATAATGCACTGTGTTTTTAAATATGTTTTCATATGCAATTTGCCAAAAGTTTATTGATAATTTTTGCATCTATGTTCATCAGGCATATTGGTCTGAAATTTTCTTTCTTTGATGTGTCTCTGTCTGGTTCTGGTATCAGCATGATACTAACCTCATAGATTGAATTTGGAAGGGTTCTCTCCTTTTCAATTTCATTGAATAATTTGAGGAGTGTTGGTATTAATTCTTCTTTGTAGGTCTCATAGAACCTAGCTGAGTTTCTGTATTGTCCTGGGCTTTTCTTTGTTGGTAGGCTTTTGATGGTATCTTTTATTTCCTTGCTTGAAATTGTCTAAGTTGTGTATGTCCTGCTTGTTCAGTTTGGGTAGGTAATATGCCTCTAGAAATTTGTCAGTGTCTTTGAGGTTTTATTTTTCACTGGAGTATAAATTTTCTGAAATAGTTTGTGATCTTCTGTATTTCAATAGTGTCTGTCATGATGTTTCCCTTTTCATCACAAATTTCAGTAATTGAGTTTTCTCTCTTCTTATTTTTGTTAGGGTAGCTAAAGGTTTATTAATTTATGTATTTATTCAAAGAAACAGCTTTTTGTTTTGTCAAATTTTCAGTTGTTTCTTTTGTTTCAATGTCATTGATTTCAGCCCTAATTTTAATTATTTCCTGTCTTCTGCTTCTATTTCTGTTGGTTTGTTTCTCTTTCTCTAGAGCTTTCGGTTGTAATGTCTGGTTGTTTATTTGTTGACTTTTTATTCTTTTAATGAATGAGCTCAATGCAATGAACTTTCTCTTAGTACTGCCTTCACAGTGTCCCAGAGATTTTGGTATGTTGTATCACAGTTCTCAATTACCCCAAAGAATTTTTTTTTATCTCCTCCCTTGTGTCTTCTTTTATCCATGCATCATTCAATAATGTATCATTTAGTCTCTAGATGTTGGAGTAGCTTCTATTTTTTAATTTGTCATTTATTTCTAATTTTATTCCATTATGGTCAGATAGAATGCAGGGTAGCATCTCTATTTTTTTGTATTTGCTAAGATTTCCTTTGTGGCATAACCTGTGATCTATTTTGGAGAAGGATCCAGGTACTGCTGAGAAAAAAATTTATTCACTTGTTGAAGCATGGAATATTCTATATATGTTTGTTAAGTCTAAATTATTAATTGCTTTATTGTATTCTATAGTTTCTTTGTTTACTTTTTGTTTGGAATATCTATCCAGTAGTGAGAGAGCTGTGCTAAAGTCACCCAGTATTATTGTGTTGTGGTCTATTTGATTCTTGATGTTGAGATGGTTTGCTTGATATACACAGATGCCCCACTGTTTGGGGCATAGATAGTTAAGATTGTTATGTCTTGTTAATGAGTAATTCCCTTAAGCAGTATGAAATGACCTTCTTTATCCTTTTTCACTAACTTTTCTTTGAAGTCTACTTTATCTGATATGAGAATGGAAACCCCTGCTTGTTTGCATAGTCCATGTGAGTGATATGTTTTTTTCCCATCCTTTCCCATCCTTTCACCTTTAGTCTGTGGATGTCTTTTCCTGTGAGATGAGTCTCTTGAAAGAAGTATATTGTTGGGGCCCTTTTTAAAATCCTATCTGCCAGTTTATATCTTTTAATTGATGAGTTTAGCCCGTTCATATTCAGGGTTATTATTAAGACATGGTTTATATTCCCAGTCATTTTGGTTTGTTTTTGGTTTTTAAATTGACTTGGTTCCTCCTTTGATTGGCCTCCCCTTTAGTGTAGTTCCTCCATTTGCAGATTTTTATTGTTGTTTTTCATTTCCTCCTTGTGGAATATTTTGCCAAGGATGTTCTGTAGTGCAAGCTTTTTTACTGTATATTCTTTTAACTTTTATTTATCTTGGAAGGTTTTTATTACATCATCGAATCTGAAGCTTAATTTTCCTGAATATAAGATTCTTGGTTGGTATCCATTATCTTTCAGAGCTTGGTATATGTTGTTCCAGGATCTCCTAGCATTGAGAGTCTGGGCTGAAAAATCTGCTGAGATCCAAATTGGTCTTCTCCTATATGTAATATGATTCCTCTCTTGTTAAGCCTTTACAATTCTATCCTTATTCTGTTTGTTAGGCATTTTCATTCTAATATGTATTGGTAAGATCTGTTGTAATTTTGTACATTTCATGTCCTTTAAGCCTCCTGTATTTGATTTTCCAATTCATTTTTCATGTTTGGGAAATTTTGTATTATTTCATTGAAGAGATTGTGGATTACTTGGGTTTGATTCTTTATGCCTTCCTCTATCCTGATAAATATTAAGTTTGGTCTTTTGATGTTATCCCATAATTCTTGGATGTTCTATTCATGTTTTCTTACCATCTTCACCATGTGGTCAACTTTATTTTCAAGACTGTATATTTTGTCTTCATTGTCTGAGGTTTTGTCTTCCAAGTGATCTAGTCTGTTAGTGATGCTTTCTATTGAGTTTCTTTGGTTTGTTTTTTCCTTCATTTCAAGGATTACTGTTTTTTTGTTAATAATCTTTATTTCTTTCTTAAAGTAGTCTTTTGCTACCTGTATTTATTCTCTTATCTCTTTGTTTGATGATCAATTTTTGCCTGTATTTTCTCACTTTAGTCATTCCTTAATTCACAGATCATTTTAATTACTTACATTCTGAACTCTTTCTCTGACATATCATCTACTGTACTCTTAATGGATTCTATTGTGGTAGTATCTTGGTTTGTTTGGGGCACTTTCTTCCTTTGTTTTTTCATTCTGTCTATGTGTCTTCCTCTCTTGAAGTGCAAATATGAGGTGTTGCAGCTTTAACTCTATAATCATATAGTGTCCCTGAAGGTTACCAATACATCACTTTTAAGGGAGATATCAATGTTTACAGCACTCAATGCAACCAATATGTAACCTTAAATCAATTAGCTTCTATTTTGACATTTACAGTTTTGTCACTATAAACAGAAATTATAAGTTCAGTTATCTTGTATCATATAGCCAATAAGTTTGCATAAGGATTTACCATTTCTAATGTTGTATCAGGTGGTAGGTAGGCTATGATGTTTATGAGATAGAATGAGGGATATAGAGGTATTAGATTATAGGACTAGTGAAAGGGTAATCAAAAGTAGTTGACTGTCAGCAGGAGCAAAAAGAGAGTGAGGTTACCTCATGCAAACCTCCCTGTTGTCTCTGCAACAGGATGGTGTCTGTTATTACACTGAAGAGAGATACCTCTGGTGCAACTGGGCCCACAGGGACCTCAATGATGGTTTTCTAGGACCTGATTGCTGTCCCTAGATGGAAGCAGCCATGCTCCTATTTGGTGGCAGCAGTAGCATCAAGCCTGTAGGTACCTTGATGTTCGGCTTATAGGGCCCAGTTCATGTCCTAAGGTGGAAGCTGCCCCAGCTAAAGATGGCAGAAGTGGCAAGATAGGTAACCCAAGATGGTAGTTGAGGTGTCTCAGATGGAGGCAACCACTTTCAGAGATGAGGCTGGAAAGATGGGCTGTATAATGGCATTGGGTGGCCTATTTGTTTATTCTGCAGTGTGGCATGCAGTGTTGCAATGGGCAGCTTGCTTCCTGTCTGATGTCCCATGGTGGAAATTACTGGGGAGGGCTATGGCAGTGGCTGTAATGTCACAAAATGGAGGTGGTTTGGGTGGAGCCACATGCTGATAAATAAAAAACCACAATGCGGGGCTGCTCTCCACTGGCAGGGTGTGGGTAGGACCTCTCTGGGATAAGTGTGGTGATAGTCTTCTGTGTCCTGGCTGTTGTCCCTACATGGAAGTGGCCATGACCATGGTTGGTGGCTGGGTAGCATCAAACCTATAATAAGCACGTTGGTGTTGGTCTTCCAGCCACGAGACAATGTCCCAAGATAGAAGCTGCCACAACTAAAGATCATGGTAGCAGCAGCAGGGATAAACTGAGATATTGTTGGAGGTGTCCCAAGATGGCAGCGACCACTTTTAGAGATGAGGCTGAAGGGCCAAGCCCAAGGATGGCTTTGGGAGGCACTTTTGGAGGTTCATCACTGTGATGTGCAGGCATGGTCCTCAATGTGGTGGGCAGTCCTGTGTCTGGACCTAGGCCTGGGAGCCTCACTGGTTGGCGGGTTGGTCCTTGGCCTGGGCTCCTTGGGGGTTGCCAGGACTATACTGGGCCTGCCTGGTGTCCTCAGAGTCAGCAAGATTGTTCTGGACCTCGAGAGTGAGATTTTTGAAGATAATTTTGCCTATCCTTGTTCTATTCTTTACTTGGTTATGCCATTACTATTAGTGTTTGACTTTTATGCTCATAAAATATCATATTGAAATAGACACAAATTTCTCTAGTAGTGATCAATTACTGCTAAATGTGTTTGTCAAAATCATTATTTTATTGTGCTTAGGATTTATTTATAAGCAAGGAAATAAAATTAAGGCAAAATTGGCTTAATGCAATGTATTGATAAAAAGTGTTGTAGTGGCAATGAGACAAACAATATGGCCAATGAAAGGCCATATTGTTTCCCTTAAGGAAGAAACCACTAACTGAAATGTGTGATTCCATCGTTATCAATAAAAATAATTGAAATACCTCATTCAATAATTATTTTTATAGTATACAGGATTAGTACATTTTATTGTGTGATACCAAGCTTTCCAAAGACATCTATTAAAGTCAGGCTAATAAAACAACATAGGATTATAGAACCGTATATTTGGGGAAAAAAAATCTTAATCAAACATCATAAGAATATGATGAACTGAAAAGCATATATTTGTATTTATTTTATCCTCAAAAAGAGCTCTATGGTGGTTTTCAAAAAGATTTCAAGTGGAGAAAAATATTGCCAGAGAAATGTAATTCAAACAAAAAACCACTTCAATTTCACTTGCCGTATCCCAACTTTTCTGTGGTTTAAAAGCTTATTGATCTGGCATTCATTTGCATCAAATTCCACTCATCTCAGCAATCTGACTTTCTTACTGAACTTGCCCACTTCATGAATGTCTAAAATTCAGGAGTCCTACTGATGAACTGTTTGTGTTCTACCCACTCAGGCTGCAGTTATTTGATTCCACAGAAGGAAATAGAAGGGAAAATGCAAACAGAGAGTTTGATATAGATAATGCTTTTGTGAATACTAGATTAACCTTTTTTGGGGTCACATTATTATTTTTCTTTGACAGTCTGATATTGCTGATTTAATTGGTAGAACTGATAGTTTAGTAATTGAAAAAAAACAGGACAAAGTAAGCAGGTATTTTGAGTTCTATTTATTTAGTTCTGCTATTTTTTTGTTCTATTAAAAATATGGACTTAAAATAACTTCTTTTTTGTCACATTTTGAATGAAGAAAATATTAAACAAGCTTAATAGTCAATGTCATGAAAAACATTTGGGTTCCTTGCAGAGTTATGGTATGATCTTCTAAATTACCTGTGCTGCACTTGGAGCAGATGCTTCTTCCATCACTAGCTACTTGGGAAAAAAGAGGAAAGCAAACAAAAAAGAAAATAATCAGAAAGGATCTAATACGCTGCATTGAAACACATCACAATAGACAACTGAAAGAGCTTCAAAGTATTTTTCAATATCATCTCCAAATACTCAGACCCCTGCCTCCTCAGTTACCTGTGTCCTTGGGTTTGATCTAAGCATTCCTCCTTTTTTGAAGGAGAGTGTGGGAAGAGGGTAGCTCTGAGCAATCCCTGGGTAAGAGTCAACAATAGCATTGACTTCTATTGGCACAACTTGTTTTTCATTTGCTTCTAAGCTGTAAATCCTTTGTTCTTAATTTATTGATTTGAAATTCATGAGCTTTGCAACATCTTCACATCAGGACAAATAACCCCCCTGCTGTTGAAATCACCTGCATAATTTATATCTTTCAATACTGGAATTTCATCACGGCCTCCTTTGCAATCACCCTAAAGTCGTCTTTCACCTCATTGAAAAGTCTTTAATTTTTCTTGATACTTAAGCATTTCTAAACTTCTAATGGAATTATTTTAATGCCTGAGAATCCTATTGCAATCTATCATTTATATCCATTTAATAGTTTATAAGTATACCTATATCCAGATTATGCTCAAAGTTAAAGTCAAATTGTCACAAGTTTAACTTACATGCTAATTTGTACTTAAAATTTAATAATCATTTCATGACAAATCTCATCAATAGTTACTAAAAAATCCCTATCAGACCCTGATTTTATCATTCTTTCTGCAAAGCCTGCATAATGTCATGGATACATTTCTATTTTAACAATTATGATAGTAACATTTCCTGTTTGAATGTCTTTTATTTGGACCATGAGCTCCTTGAAGGTCTACTGGATAAATTTTAATTATGTGTTTATTCCCAATGTGTAGTATATTATCTGGCATGTACTAGTTACAGCATAAATAGTTTGTTGGTTCATTTACCAAGTTTTTATATATCAAAGCAAATGGACAGCTCTTGTATTATAAAGAAAACAGTAGTGTAGATGTTATTTTATGATCTAATTAGATGTACCTTAGCAATGTTCACTTGCATGTGTCAGGCCTGAAAGATGAACATCTGACCTCTTCTTAAAGTTAACATTGAGTGGCAGTTCACTCAAGATTTATTCTATATTGGTTAAATTGCCATTTCTTTCACCAAGACTGCTTTCCATTTTTGAAGCATTATAGAGTGAGTGTGAAATATTATTTAAAACAGTCATACTTCCTTCTTTATCTCAGCTTTTATCTAAGTATACTCTGTTCTTTTCTTATTATAAAATGAACTCCAGACCTCTTTCCTTCTTGTCTACATCTTCCTTCTTCAGCAATTCATCTTAATTAATATTTTGGTCTTTGATCAAAAGAAAGAAAAACAATAGAAAACAGGAAAAAGCATATGAAATTTGTAATGATCCCTTTATATTTTTTTCACTTTTTCCTACTAAAAATGTGTAAATTAAAATGTGAAATTCCCACTGTTTTGTAGCTCACTTAACGTAATCATGGTTGACATTTTAAGCTGGATTTTCTATGTTGTCTTTGCTTTTCAAACATACTCAAGAACAGACACACACACACACACACAAATTTTGAAGTTCTGTTATAATTTCATTAACAAGAGGTCATGTTATGATATTGCTATGCCATTTTCCCTGCAAAAATATCATAAGTCTTTATTCTATTTTGGTTACACTCTAACTTATAAGTGAATTTCTTGAAATTTTATCCTTAAGACTAAATATAAATTTAGGCATAATTAACTTTTTAAAAGCATTTAATAGATGCCAGGCACTATATCTGAAACTCAAAATATTATATCATTTTAATTTTTAAAACAACATATCAGGTATTGTTCCAATTTTACTTACAAACAAATATATTCAGAAAGATGCATTACATTGCTCATAATCACTCATAAGTAGTCAGTTGTGAAGTTGTGTATTTATTTGTTTACTTATTCCTCAACCTGATTCATATAGTATGTCATGGTTTGGATGTGAGGTGTCCCCCAAAATCTCATGTGTGAAAAAATGCAAGAAGGTTTAGAGGAGAAACAATTGGGTTATGAGAGTCTTAAAACAATTGGTGAGTCAGTAACCTGATGGGATTAATTAAGTGTTAGCTGAAGGTAAGAGGGGTGTGGCTGGAGAAGGTGGGTTTGCAGGTCATGGCTTTGGGGTATACATTTGTATCTAGCAAATGGAGATCACTTATTCTGCTGTATGATCATCATGTGAGCTGCTTCCTTCTGCTATACTCTTCTACCATGATGTTCAGCCTCATCTCAGGCCCCAAGGAATGGAGCTGGCTGCTATGCATTGAGACCTCTGAAACCATGAGCCCCCCAATTTTTCCTCCTCTACAATTGTTCTAGTTGGGTCTTTTAACAACAGCAAAAAAAACCAAAAAGCTTACTAAAACATAATATTTCAGACAATTGGTAGACTACAAAAATGTAACTATATGGCTAAAATATGAGAGCAGATAGAAAAAAATAAGAAAGAATACTCAAGACTAAAAATATGAAATGAAGTCAGAAATAAGGTTAGCAAAAGTAAATAGATAAATAAATGATCATGTACCTGTTATAGATAGATGATATGGTATGGATATTCTTAGCCAGCAATGAAGTTTTAGGTTCCTAAAGTCTATAAGAAGATCTTTAAAAAGCTAAATTATTTTTAAAAATACCCTAAACTTGGCACTATGAATGAAGAATTTCTGCTAAGTGTTCTTAGAAAAAGATTCAGAGGAATATGTGGAAATGTCTATTTTCACAAAATATATAATGATAAATTCTGGGTTTTTATTTGTAGTGTCTCTTGATATGGCCAAAGTTCTGACACCAAAGTCAAAATTGGAAGTCATTTCTCTGGGAAATTGAGAATTATATGTTCTGTTTACCCAGAGCTGAGCTTGTTTGTTTACTGTGTGAATGACAGAGTTGAGAACATCTGTAGGAATAATTGATTTCAAGTCTTTCAGTGATAATCCATATATAGATAATAAAAGGGTGGTTGTTAAAATCTATGTATCATTATGAGGGCAGCAATTCTCTTTGGGAGTTAAGTATAAACCAAAGACTTAGAGGTGGAATCATGATAAATATGTTCTTATTGCAACTCCAGTGCTCTTCTTAGTCTGTGTGTAAATGTAGACTTCTCAGTACAGATTATGAAGGAGATAATTATTTGAATTGATCTGGCAATTATACCTCCATTAATATTGACAAGGTTTATCATGGATGCTTAAATATGTTCCACTAAGTAGCTTCTACCCCATTTAATTTCTGCTATTTCTCCAAATCTTATCCCCTAAGAAAAATACCCAGTATCATTTCCCATTACAATTTTTCAGAGGCCAAGAAAAATTTGATATTAACTATGATAAAATATCATTGTAAGTAAACATACCTGAGACCACACTATTTTGTAGTTTTTTTTGTTTTGTTTTGTTTTTTGATGTTGCATTTTTGTAAGCATATTTGAATGGTAAACAAACTACTGCAGGAATTCTGCTGGCCTAAAACATTTTTTATTATTTTTTTCCAGAAATATCTTACTTAAGCTTACCATAAGATCAGAATGTATTGGTGTTCCTACATTAAGAATCTGTTCGTGGGGCTGGGGTCGTGGCTCAGTGGTAGAGAGCTTGCCTTGCACGCGTGAGGCACTGGGTTCGATCCTCAGCACCACATACAAAATACATACATAAATAAATAAATTAAAGGTTGTTTAAAAAAATTAAAAAAAAAGAATCTGTTCGTGACAACTGCAGCAGAAAATCTTGTATAAACTATTCTTTCCTTGTGTATAGAATTACATGCTTACTATTGATGACAGCTTCAGAGCTGTCCAATTTTTCTCTCCTTTTCTTGAGGAGAAAAGGTACAAGTGGGATTATTTTATCCTTCTATAGCCAACAGTGAGGCAACCCATTTCCATTATTGGTTACACTAAAGATCGGAAAGGCAGCAGATCTGATAAGTGCAGAGGTAGACTCATCCTGGTACGTACTCTCATGGGAGGACTCAGTGGTGCTCGTGGGGCCAGAGAAGGCTGGAAGCACAGTCTCTACAGACAGGCACTCAGAAACAGTGTGGGCAGCAGGAAGGCTGCAGAGAACTCACGGCTACCAAGACCAAACTAAACATCTAAGCCACATCCCAGA
Source organism: Xerus rutilus (assembly GCA_028644305.1). Classification (NCBI taxonomy): domain Eukaryota; kingdom Metazoa; phylum Chordata; class Mammalia; order Rodentia; family Sciuridae; genus Xerus; species Xerus rutilus. The sequence goes on along the minus strand of CM053409.1, from coordinate 40,182,820 downwards.
ATACACATAGAATAATAGCCACTCAGATCAGGAATTTGTACAAATGAAGGCAGCCAGGATCTACTTCATTCTACTTACTTCCTAACAACCACATTTTAAAAATCATTAGTCTACTCCATAAAATGAAAATATTATATAAAATATTTTAAAGAACTAATTTTTAGTTGATGGTTAAAGACAGTCAACTTTCTATCCTGTAGAAATTTTGAGAGAAAAAGAAAAAATATGAAAGTACTTGGAAATTTTAAGCTAAATCAAAATCGTCCTTTGGTTTCTGTTGCTTTTGAAAATGATTTTATAGTCAAAAACATTCCATTCAGTCTAATCAGATGAAAAGGAAATAATTTGTTATATAGAAAGTTTGACAGAAGAGTTGAATCCTAATCCTATTTAAAAGTAGTTCCTAATCCTTATTCTGATAACAGGTTTTACGGCTTTGGGCAGCTCACTTCACCTTTGGCACCCCAGATTATTCCTTCTTCCAATGAAAGTTAGTATTAGGCTTCCCTCCACAGACTTTTTAAGAGCACAAATGTATCATTCTATCATATAAAGAGTCACATCTAAACAACCAAATAAAGAAAGATTTATTTTTTCACTCATTTTCTCAATTTTATATCCAAAATAGAGGCTGATAATTTTTCTTAAATCCTTCAATCAGTGGGATTACTTATTCCCAGTAACATTTACCATTAAAGAATATCCTCTGTAGAAACTTAAGAAATTGAGAAAATTGGGGTCACTTTAATCTCTCTGCTGTGAACCACCAAGCTGACGCATGTAGACTTACTCTGGCTTTGCCATATAATGCTTTTCAAAATATTTTATTCTTTAAAGGTACAGAAAATCAGTTGAAAACTATTACTTACCTAAATAAGAAAAATGAGAATCTAGGCATACTTAATAATTTTTATTGAACATTTTGTTTTCCTTGCACATTAATGCCCATGATGATGCTCATTTTTCTCTTTATTGTCCAGCTACTGCAAGATAGACATTTTACAATTCTCTGTCTGCCTTGTAATGTCTTTGATATTTACAATATAGGAAAGACTATGATTTTCTTGTAATCAAAAACTACTGCTATTTTTCCCCTTAGAGAACAACATTGATGCCCACACTGTAGTGATGGTCTTTATATAGTCTGAATAAAGTTTTCAACATATCATTTATAAAATTAAGGTGTTCATAAAAATATTGAGCAAACTGAGGAATGCTTATATTCACTTAATGAATTTTCATCTTTCACTGTTCTGATTGCAGTATATTGAAATGTAGAAATTATTCAAATTATCCCTGTGTTTAGATGGGCTTTGCATACAAAGTTGTTTCTTTAGTTTACAAGATTAGGTAGGAAAAGGTCTTAGAAAGGATAATAGAAGTTTGTTTTAAAGGAAAAATAACCATGTTTTAGTTATTACAAAATGTATGTGTTATGTTCTTAAAAAGTAGATAGTTGGTTAGGAATTCAATCAGTGGAACTGTCTATGCATATATGGAAATGTCAAACTAACTGCAGTAATAAGCACAATTAAAATGTGTTAATAAAAAAGATCAAGAAAGCAAGAAGGTAATGGATCCTACTTATTAAATATCAGTGCTCTTTTCTACTAATGAACCCTATTTATGTAACTAAAAATCGGTGGTTCTATTCATTCAAGAAATAATTTAGTACTACTTATGTGAAAAAAAATACAAACATGATCGAGGTGTAGCTCCCTTTCAAGGAATTTCCTACAAACGTGGGACACATCTAGAAACCACTGTACAGGAAAAGGGTAGGAAAAATGAAGCACTGAGAAGAGATAAAAGCAATGACTGGAATTTAAAGAAATATTTATGTAATTCTGGTTGGGGTAACTCTCAATGGATAAGGAAAGGAGAAGTAGGATTTTGATGGGCAGAGAGGTTATCCATTGTGTTCTACTCAGAACCAACATAAGGGTAAAATAAGGGAGATGTCATAGTAGGTTATTCCAGAGATTTAGTTAAGTTTTAATGGTATGATCAGTGATCCTGACAAACGAGTTAGTGCACTGGAACACAGCCACTAGAACAGTGATTAAGACAAAATCATGGAAAGTATTGAGCATCATCATAGGATTGAAACTTGTTCTTTAAAACAGAGAGTTAAATCAGATGTTTTCCAAAAAGGAGTGTTGTGATTCAACTGTGTTTTGGGAAAATATTATAATGGCTGTTGGTAAGAGTATTTACACCTAAAGCATAAGAAATAAAATCAAGAATCAATAAATGGAATGGATTCAAATGAAAAAGCTTCTTCTCAGCAAAATAAACAATCAATGAGGTGAACAGAGAGCCTACAATTGGGGAGCAAATTTTTGCCTCATGCACATCAGTTGGAGTACTAGTCTCCAGGGTATATAAAGAACTCGAAAAACTTAACAGCAAAAAAAAACAAACAAAATCAATAAATGGGTTAAGGAGCTGACTGGATACTTCTCAGAAGAAGATATGCAATCAATCAACAAATATATGAAAAAATGTTTAGCATCTTTAGTAATTAGAGAAATGCAAATCAAAACTACTTTAAGATTTCATCTCACTACAGTCAGAATGGCAGTTATCAAGAATATTAGAAACAATATGTGTTGGCAAGGATGTGGGGGAAAAGGCACACTTACACATTGCTGGTGGTACTGCAAATTGGGGCAACCAATCTGGAAAGCAGTATGAAGATTCCTTAGAAAACGTGGAATGGAACCACCATTTGACCCAGCTATCCCACTCCTCAGTCTATACCCAGAAGACTTAAAAACAGCATAGTGCAGTAACACAACCACTTCAATGTTTATAGCAGCACATTTCACAATTGCTAAACTGAGGAAGCAAACTAGATGCCCCTCAATAGATGAATGGATAAAGAAACTGTGGTACATATACACAATGGAATATTACTCAGTGTTAAAAGAGAATAAAATCATAGGATTTGCAGGTAAATGGATGGAGCTGGAGAATATTAAGCTAAGCAAAGTAAGCAATCCCAAAAACCAAAGGCTGAATGTTCTCTGTGATAAGTGGATGCTGATCCATAATGGGGGGAGGGGGCATGAGAAGAATGAAGAAACTTTAATGGGCAAAGGAGAGGAGATGGCAGGGAGCATGAGGGCAGGAAAGATGGCGGAATGAAATGGACATCATTACCCTAGGTACATGTATGACTGCACATATTGTGCAACGTTATATCATGTACAATCAGAAAAATGAAAAATTGTGCTCCATATGTGTACTGTGAATTGAAATGCATTCTGCTGTGTTAAAAAACAAAGAAAGAAAGAAAGAAATCCAGTATGGATTTCAAAAGGACAAATATATATTATAAAATCAGATTAATTTTTATTAAATGTTTTATATCTTTATTTTCACAATATAGGAATATTTAGCAGTTTATAAGTTCAAAAAGTGGAAAGTTTAAAAAGCTGTGTGTTTTAACTCAGTAGGAGAGTATATTAAAATTTTCTTTGGAAAACTAAACATTGATATAAAAAATATGGAAGGGACTTTCAATGCTGACAAAGCAATAGCAGGTAGCTGCAGACCATCTCTATTACAACATAAAATCCATATTATTTGCAAAACTTATGCTTTTTAAAACATCATTTGTGAAAACAGAGATTAAATGAATGGGAATCTCACTTATTTCCTTCCTGAGATTCATTTGCAAATTTCAGTCTTGGGCTGAGGATTGGACTCACCCATGGAGAGGAATGTTACTGAAGGAAGAAAAACAAGCAATACTTTTGTCTTTTGTTAGGCACAGTGTGCAAAACATCTAAAGAAGTCTGAATTCTCCCCACCATATGTGCTTCAATCTGGGTCATGTAGGATGTAGTCAGCTTCTAGAAGCTGGATTTGAAAATTTTCATTCTTCCATTATTTTAGAAAAAAAGTCCCACTTCAGAAATGGTGCTGCCCTCAAACACATAGCTAGTCAAACCTTCAAAATATGTATCAGCCTTTAAAGAAGGATACTAATCAAAGAGCGAAGCCCCAAACA
>CM053409.1:40155980-40178702 GCA_028644305.1 Xerus rutilus | reverse complement strand
ACCATTCGGCATTTGGTTTTTTGGGATTGGCTTACTTCACTTAGCATAATGCTTTCCAATTCCATCCATTTGCCTGCAAATGCCATAATTTTATTCTCTCTTATTGCTGAATAATATTCCATTGTGTATATGTACCACAGTTTCTTTATCCATTCATCTATTGAAGGACATCTGGGTTGCTTCCACAGTTTTGCAATTGCCCCAAACATTTGATGGAAAAATTAAACCTCTCATAAATATTCTAAGAAGTGTAACACAGCATAGGAAGGCAATGCCTGAGATACAAAGGAGAACTTGAAGCCTAATTCCTAGTTGCTTATCCAAACAGCCTAAAAGGAGAAAACACAAGCTCTGGAGGAATGAGGTTGGTAGTTCACATAGTAAATGGGTCTTACTTTATAAGAAAATTCCAAATTGTTTTTGCAAAGTGCCTCTACTACTTTACACTTTTATTGTAACATGAAATTTTTAGCGGCTCTTTACTTTTGCCACTACTGGTAGTATCAATATTTCTAATTTTAGCCATTCTCATGAGTGGATACTGCTGTTTTCATTGTTTCATTTTGCATATCTCTGATAACTGATGGTGCTTAGTGCCTTGTTACACTGTTACATGCCATTGTGAGATGTCATTTTTGAAGTGTCATTGCAAAACTGTTGCTATTGTCATTTGTTTTATATTCTGGATACTACTCCTTTATTGGATATATGTACAGCAAATATTTGCCTGCATCCCAATCTGTGGCTTAATTTTTACTATCTTAATAGTGTTTTTAAAATGCAAAACGTTTTAATTTTGACTAAGTTCATCTTACCAGTTTTTATTTCTATGGCTTTTGTGAGCTATCTAAATAAGATATCGAGTCTGAAAAAGCAATCCAAAATGGAGAAAATGTTTGAACTATATATTCCTAGTTCATGACACTTAGAATTTATTAAGAGTTTATACAAATCAGTAAGAAGAAGACAATCTAGCAGGAAAATGTTCAAACATGTTGTTATGGTTAAGAGTATTTGTGTCCTCCAAAATCTCATATGTGAGACAATGCAAAAAGTTTTAAAGGTAAAACAATTGAGTTATGAGAGCCTTAACCCAATTAGTAAATTAATCTGACAGGCACTAATTGAATGGTAACTACAGGTTGGTAGGGTGTGGCTGCAAGAAGTGGGTCATTGGGAGCATACCTTTGGGGTATATATTTTGTGAGCTGAGCTTAGTGTTTCTCTCTCTGCTGCCTGGTCTTTCTCTGTCTGCTCCCTGATGTGATGTCTTGAGCTGCTTTCCCTCCATCACACTCTTCTGCACAGATGTTGTGCTTCAGTGCAAGCTCTGGGTGATGGAGTCAGCTGAATATGGACTGAAACCTCTGAAATCATAAGACCTAAAATAAAATTTTCCTTCTCTAAAGTTGTTCTTGTCAGGTCTTTTGGTCATAGCAGTAAAAAAGCTGACTAAAACACAGTCAGCTTTTGTGAACAAACACTTTTAAAAAGGTGATAGTCAAATGGCTAATACACATTTATAGTAATGCTCCACATCATTAGTCATCAAGCAAACATAAATTAAAACTAAAATAGGTTGTCACTACATATTTACCAGAATGGCTGAACTGAAAACAAAATTAAGGAAATGAAAAACAAGGAGAAACCTAATTGAGGTTAGTAAAGATATGGAGCAATTTGAACCCATATACATTATTGGTGATGTAAATTGCTAAAGTACTTTTAGAAAACCTATTGCCAGCATGTACTATAGCTGACAAATATAGACTCTGTGATTCATCATTTCCTTTCCCATGTAAATGCCCAGCAGGAAATGCAAGTATATGCTCACCCAGTGATGAATAGAACATTCATAGCAGCATTATTCAAAATATCTCAAATGAAAACTACCAGAAGTTCCATCTATTATTTCAATATGGAAAGACTGAATGTGCTCTGATCACTCAATGGAGTATCACATAGTAATGAGTATAAACAATTTAGAACTACAGACAAAACACACATAAATCTCTCCAACATAATGGCAAGTGAAAGAGGGCAGACAGAGTGCAGATGTACATCATAGCAAAAATAAATAAATAAAAGCATTTATACCAGAACAAAAACAGGAAAGCCAATCTAAGCTGCTGGTAAGCTGGATAATGTTTAACCTTGACAAGCAGGTGAGTGCGTGCTCACTATACAGCCATATTGTTTGCGAAAACACAGCCAAAGGTACAACTACCATATGGAAATTTATTTGCATTTATATTTTTTCAGTAAAAAATTAAAAATAACTTAAAATATTTCCTCTGTAAAAAATTGAGCAAGGGAAAGATTAAGATCCTAAAAGATTCACTTTGTTGTGTATTTGGTTCTATTCATTTTAATCTTATGTATTTATATTTGATAGCAACTCAATATTTCAAAGAGATTAGTAACTTTCAAGTAAATAGTACTCATGTCTTATTAAAAGGTTCTAATACATAAATTGCTTTAAATATTAAAAAATATTTCTTATTTTATTTTAAAATATAACAGACCAATATTACTTATAAAAATTTTACACCTTACTTACCTTTTATTTTTTGATCCTAATAGTATATTATTAGGAAAATTATAATAAAGAAAATTTTCTCCAACACAACAAGAAAGAGACAAGAAGAAAAAACTTTTGAGACTTGAGGAGAAATCATATTAATTCTTTTTGTTGTCCTTTACTAATTATTAGCGTGGGCTGGAATTGAGAGGATAATTACAGGGTAGTGTTACCATTTATCCATCATTCTTTCTTCTAACTTTATTTTACTTTACTTGGCAATACTTATCACAGCTTGAACTGATTCTTGGTTCCGTTTGTTTGTTGTGCTTACTCAGCCCCCTACAAAGGTACTAGGTGTAAGTTACAGGAGCCAGGAGCTTTGGTTTGTTCAGCACAGAATTTGATCTCAAAGAATCATGACGTTCATGAGAAAATATCAATAAATATTTATTGAATAAAAAAATAAATATCATTTCAACTTAATAAATCGGTAACTTGGAATTATCCTCTTCTTTTTCAGTGATGCCCTAGTGGTTAAGGTCTGAGATCCAGTCAAATCTTACCAAACTGTATTAGGAGGAGTTTTTTCCTAACCTCAAAAATCATCAAAACGCATTTAATTTTTATTAGAACGCAGAATGTAAAATTTTTACTTTTTTATATTTAAAAACATAGATACTTTTGATTCTAATAATATATTTGGTAATTTTAACATTATAACTGGCTTTATTTGAAACCTAAGTTCCAAAATATGTTTGGACTGAATAATTGGAGGAAGAAATTTCAAAAATGGTATTCTGCTTTGTTCTGCCTGAAAAACATTGCTTTTTCCTAAAATTGATTTGCTTGCATATGGAACATAATGAAGTTTTTAGATTGGGAACTTAATCCATAAAGTGACTGGGTGCCAGGCATTATCCTATTTTGCCTTCTATATGGTTTATACTAACTTGTATTTAACTGTTGAAGAAGGCAAAATATCAGTAAGTGTGAGGCTATGTGAGTAAGAAAAATTAATCTTGGAATGTCTCAAACAGTAAAGCTTTCTAATGAAGTCAATAGAGGGATAGGGCTTGGTGCAGTACTGCACACTTGTTATCCCAGTACCTTGAGAAGCTGAACCAAGAAGATAGCAAGTTTGAAGCCAGTCTCAACAACTTAGCAAGGACATGTTTCAAAATAAAAATACAAAAAAATAAAAAATAAAACAAAATACAGAAATAAATAAATAAAAAGAACTTGGGATGTTGCTCAGTGGTTAGCACTCCTAGGCACACCTAGGCTTAATCTCCAGTATTTATATATATATATATATATATATATTTATACATATATATATATATATATAAACATATATATATGATTGAATATGTCTTGAGGAATAAAATGGGTTGTTGTGTTAAATATTCTTTTGAATAACACTTAAGATTGAAAGGACATTTTTTTTTTAATATTTTTTTTAATTGTAGATGGACACAATGTCTTTATTTTATTGCTTTGTATGTGGCGCTGAGGATAGAACCCAGGCCTTCATGCATGCGAGGCAAGCGCTCTACCACTGAGCTACAATTCCAGCCCAAGGACACTGAACTTTTTTAAAGGATGTTATTTTGAGAACAAAACTATAATTTATGAGAAGATTGCTTAACCTTAGATTCAATAATTACTTTTAATGATTTATTCTCCATTTGAAGAGTTCATCCTATTACATAACTTATCAATGAAAGAGAAGAATAAAAAGCACTTTGCTATTTATGTATATGGAATACAACATAAATTGATCCAACAAATTAAACACATTTCAATTCATCTATAATTATAGACTAATATAGTAATTGAATATGACCAAAATCCAAGTTTCTTAAGAAATCAATTTACTCTAAAACTGTATTTAGTCAGGAAAATATGTAGTGAAATGTTAAAGCATTTAAAAACCAGTTGAAAAGATAATGTATTCATCCTAAATATTGACTTTTCCTGTGCCACAATGTTCTCTAAGACAGATTGGGTACATGAGGAATAGGACTTAGAAGTTTTTATGATCACTCAAATGGCAGAGCTTCCTATAGGCTTTGTCTGGCATTATGTTCAGGGATCTCCCTTACCAGCTTGATGTACCATCAACATCCAAAACATCTGTATAAAAGTAGAAATAGTCTCCATAAAGAAACCTCATGAATAACCAAGGGTCAGAGGCATGGGCAAACATTAAGCTATGGATAAATATGGTGATTGCAAGTTATTACCTTTTCCTCTGGGATGGGTGGCTAAGTGCCTGCCAGGAGATAATCTTTCTCCAATGATGTATGAGTTGAAAATGCTACTTGAAAGAAGTAGTTAAAAATGTTGACAATGTGCTGCATACAATCTGTAGCAGTCCTGGAGTTTTGATCTCCCGTCAAGAAAGAACATGTTAATTACCTGTAAGAAGATAACTTCTGCCTCCTGCTTAAGAATCCTTAAGATTTGCCTTAGCTTTTCTGAGACAGCCAAGATCTTCCTGGTCAGACCTCTGAGCATGGCAGTGATAGTAGGGCCAGGCTCATTCAACCCAGCGCAGGTCCTCCCCGATTGCAGTCCTTATGACTCCAATTAGACTGGCCAACACTTCACCAGATTTTTTTCACGGTCAGATCTCTCCCTGCCTGATCCTGCTTTCTTGTTCCATTCTTTTCATAGGTGTCAGATCTATATTATGGTCTGAAGATTTTCCCCATCAGATCCCATATCACCTTCCTCTCTTGATCATTGTCTGTCCCAATTACCCTTATAGTCTTAATGTCAACTCATCATCTGTTTCTTGCTTTAAAAATGTAGATTTGCATTTGTATAATTTTCTTTGAGATTATTGCATATTATTCTGGTTAACTATGTTAAAGGCTTGCCTCACAGAAAGCTCTATCCCTTTTGCCTTGCCCACAAGCATCCAAGGCAGTCACTGTAGGTTACTGGCTAGTGTTTGATCTATAAATTTTGAAGTAGTATTGTGGTATTTGACCTGTTGAGCTATAGTAGACCATTTGGATCCCATCTAGCCCAGATCATTGATGATTTCTCCTGACTTCATAGTAGGTGGCATTCAGGTAGTTTTTAAAAGAGATTGATGCCAAAACATCACTTCAAAGATTCTTATGTAATTGGTTCAGGGTTGAGCCAGACTTAAGAAGCAATAACATACCCTCAGTGTTGAGAAAGAAAATCCCTCAGTTCTTATCCCCACTCTATACTAATCCTAGCCTCAGAATTACACCATCCTATAACAGCAAGACATATGGAAAGACAAACACAGGAAAGATCATTGGCTTTAATCTTTGCCTATTTCTACTGACCTTTATAAAAGTTCCATATTCTGGAACTGAGACTCAATATTTTTATTTACAATTTAAGTTTATATTTATACTGATACAAAAGATCATAAAATGGCACATATTTGTGAGATAACATGATGATTCTAAACATGTATACACTGTGCAACATTGGATCAGGTTAAACATACTTATATCCTAAAATATTTATCATTTTGAAAAATTTCTTTCAGCTTTTTGAAATATACAGTACATTATTTTTTCCATATTCAATTTGTATATTCTTGACATGTTATGAGAAGTCCTAATAAGTCGGGGCTTGGACTTCTCCAGAAGTGGGACTTTGACACTAATAATGTTGATCATATGCCAGGGAACATAATATAACCTTTGGAAAAACTGATCTCTCCAAATCAATGTGGAATTTTCTTGTTATTAAAGAACAAGAAAAATAGAGTATTTTTTCTTTTAACATTATTCACAGTAATGTGTTTAATTTTTCATCTTTTATTTGGATTTTTCTATTTTTGAGTTTGTACTTATGTTTTCATAAGTTACCTCATATCATTTTTAATTGAGCAATAATAAATAAATAATTGAGCAATAATAAAAATAAATAATAAAAGACAAGGTGTAACTTTAAGCACAATTCAAAATGACCTAATCCTTGGAACTCTGCTCAAGCCATCACATCCTGGCTAGGACTTCCTTAAGTCTGCTTACTACATCAGCCATCAATATCAGCACATTTACAGAGCTATGGACACCACAATGTTTAGTAGCTTAATTACAAGGAAAAAATACGTATCTTAATATGTAGAATCTGTTCCTAATAATGGATGAGAATGGGATGTTTATTAACATATTAGCAATTAAAAATTATTTTCCACTTATTTTTTCTTGAAGTTTATGTGGTATAATTTACATGCTCATTTTATGTTAGGAACAAGAGTTGACAAATTGCTATTAAAAGACAGGGATTACAGTGAGAGTTGTAGTTTACTAATTCAATTTTATGAAACAATAATGCACAGTAAAGAAATAATTTAAAAGGGACTAAGGCAAACATTTTTATAAAAACACACTGCTACTGCAATTTTTGCCTAGTTCTGATATAGTGAAACATTACATGAACATAAATATGAAAAATAAATTTCAGAGTTCATCAATATCTACTTCCAGCTATTATATTTCATTTGGATGGATTAGTTGAGTATGATGTATAAATAGTACACAATTTCTTGTCTCTAGAGATTCAGTATGGGTCTACTACAACTTATATTTGATTAACAGCAACACCAACTGCACAGATTTAATTGGCCTATTATTGAGCCAAAATAAATAATATATTTTTTTAAATGCTACAAATGTTTTCTTTCACCTAATGAGCAGAAGCCCCAAAATACAGCTCACTTTTTGGTGATCAATTCATTTGGCTTAATACATTACTGCTGTGTAAGTAATAGCTTGTGTAATGTTGTCTACATTAGGTGTAGGATGAAAGCCACAGTGGCCAGTGAATGGGATGAACTCAGAATGCTACCTCTCTATTTTCTGCTGGAGCAGTGTTTTTAAAGTTTAATCTGTTGTTTAGTTTAAAAATAGATCAATGTCCCATAAAATAACCCAGACTCTGGCTTTATTTGGAAAAGCAAAACATTTCCCAAATGTTACACCCACATTCACCCAAGGAAACAGAGTAAAGCCAAGCATACCTGATTTTTTTCGCTTGTAAAATAATGAAACAAGTCATTCAACCTGCTTATATAGACAGTTAGAAAAAGTTTCTAGAGAGAGTAGGCATTTACTTAGGGAAAAAAAATCTATCTTCATGAATATGGCAAAGAAATGTGCCACTTCTGACAAAAAGATCTCACCTACCTGAATAATTTTTATTTGGACAACTGAAGTCATATACTTTATCACGTCTCCTCTCTGACAGCTAAGAAAGTCAAAGCCAACACAAGCCTCTAAAATCCTGTCCAAATCTGCTCTTCTCAAAATCTTTTCTAAACCAATAAATGGAATATCCTTTCTTCTAGTTGCTTAAAACAACCACCTTGGGGTCATTTTGCATCTTCTTTTTTATTCTCATGATTAACTTTTAAACTAAAAATGTCACTTTTCACTGGCCTCTAGATTATCAAAGAGTAAAAAAACACCAAGGGACCAAAGTTGAATGCTGACTGGAAATTTTTTACTTCTGGGCGGGAGAAATAGTACAGCTTAGAGGATGGAATCTGGGGAGATTGGACATGGGATGAGGCTTTTAGAACTGCAGTGGCCTCTGCCTCATTTTAAAAGAGAAACATTTCTAAGCACCACTGATTGCTGGCAATACTGGCCTATTGATTAGGCATTGTGTAACGGCTGTCCTAGTTGACACTGGTTTCTGCTCTATCATGGATCACCTGTCTTAGAATTGTATCTTTCCATCTGCCTTTGCTGCACTAATGAGGTACCCAATCCAGCAATATTGTACTCAGTTGTCACTTTAACCGAAGTGATCTATACTACTGTCTACAGGCTAAAATACCCTGTCAGGGCTCCCTGGCCCTTCATCTAAAAGACCAATGGACTTCCTCTTTCTTCTTCTGCTCTGTTATCCACATACTCACAACACTTCCTATACCCTTTCCAGAATTAACACATTAAGTAGTTTACTTATGTATGTTGTTATTGTTCATCTCTCCCATTAGATTGTAAGCTCCATGATACACATTTATGCATTTTTTCCTGATGTGTCTTCAGCACCTATAACAAATTCTGCTTAATAGTGTCTCCCCCTATACATACTTGATGAATCACTAAATATAATCTTTTACTAGCAAATGTACCTTCATGCTGCATTGCATTGAAATAGAATGGGGTATAAATTAATAAATGATAAGAACAAAAGATTTTAAAATGCCTGAAGATTTTTGCACATTAGGGGCAGAGCAGTGATATGCTATTGGTTACTGTGGAAAGGAGAGTAATGGCCCTTGCAAATCCCATGCCCAAATCCCTAGAACTTATGACTATTTCGGTTTGCATGGCAAATAGGCAATTAAGGTTGCAGATGGAGTTAAGGCTGTGGATTAGTCAACTTTATGTAACAGAGGTTATTTGGGATTTGCAGGTGGCCTAATGAGGATCCTTATAAGTAGAATAGGGAGTCAGAAGAGGTCAGAGTGAAGTGATTTGAGAAGAGCTAAACCCACTGCTGCCTGGTCAGATCAGGGTGGAGGGAGAAGCTCCGGGTCAAACAATATAGGCAGAATCTACCAGTTGGAGAAAGCAAGGAAACTGATAGCTTTCCCAAGCCTCCAAGAAGGAACACAGGACTGTCCTACTCTGATTTTACCCCCAAAGGCCTTGTCAGACCTCTGATCTATAGAACTGTAAAATAATAAATATGTGTGCTTTTGAGCCATTTCTGGTAGTTTGTTACAAAGCAGCAACAGAAAAATACAGTGGTTACTTTAAAAATTAGTAAGTTTATTTCATTTTAATCACTAATCTCTTCCAGATCAAAGGACTATTATTTATATATTTTTCATTAAAAAGAAATATACCTGCTTGCCTTTCCAGGGATTGGAGTACTCTTCTGAGTCACTGGATTAAAAATCAAAGGATAAAATGTAAATTATAAGCCCTGAACTAGGTAGCACAATGTACTTCTCTAAATGAATACTCAAATTAAAATTTTCAGTTGTTATGAAATTTTGTCATTAGACAAAAACCACAATGTAGCTGTCACAGGGAAATATTGAATAATTAAAACAAAGATTGAAAGAAACAAAAACCAATGAACATTTAAATGTTTATTATCCTAACTGTTCAAGTATTCTCTGTTCATCTCTAACAATTGACTTTGAAGCTGGCAGACTTCAGCTGATGTCTCATGCTGCTGCCTTTATTTTTGTTTTTTTAACTACTTGAAAGCTTTTGCTGTATCTTTCTGATTATTAAATGATGTTTTACTTCACATGGAGATAAAATGAGGCTTTTTGAATATCCCTTATTTGAAATAAGATGATTTTCCACAGTTGAAAGCCAAGGCAGTTATTCTATTGCTCAAGTTCCTAACACTTGTTCGTTTTCTTCCTCCCGCCAGAGATAACATGGTCTGAAAATTATTTGGTCAGCTTTCCTTCCACTGACACATCTTAGAACTGCTGGGTTTTTTTGTTTTGTTTTGTTTTTTCTAGGAACACTGACTAATTGTTTTTGCTCTCAGTAGCTGAGTTTGGGAACAAATTTCTACGTATGCAGAATATGGGAAGGTGTTTTTAAAACTCATATGTAATATACTGTTCAAGGTAAAGGAAAGCTTTGTTTTTCATTGTACATGAACTTCTTTCCTTCTTACTGTGTATCTTTGCATTTTGCAAATGTTCCTCTCTCAGTTTAGTATTACAATACTCTAAGTTCATAGAAGAAACTAAACAAAACAAAATGCACATACATTTGAACAGAAGTTTCAGATTTCCATGTGTAGCAATCATCTGTTGTAGCTCTATACTTACACCTGGGGACGTCTGGAACCCTGAAACTGACTCTTGTACAAGATCGAGGTGAAATGTGCTAGCTAATGATTTATAATGTGCTCAGACCAAAACTCCTCTGGAGGTATTCTGTACCAACTTGTCTAAATTATTTACTGTAAATGTATAGAATGATGGTCTAAACCTGGTTTATCTGGTTGCACAGCCTGGTTTGGTCAATAAGGTTTCAGCTTCAGTGACTTCTTAGCAAACCTGTACTCAGATCCTGAGACCGAAGCCAGCATACTTATTTTGGCAGTTTGATCTGAAGATGAAGCTTATCCTTTGTGACTGACAAGAGGACCCTGCAAGCTATGCCTGGATGCCTCAGACCTGCCTGAGGTTTTCTCTCTCTTGCTGTATTGTATCCCTTATTTTTATTAAAGCTTCATGTTTGCATGCTCTGTGGCATCTCACGAGTCTTTCAATTATATGACCCTTGGTAATTGTTGTAATGCCTGACTTCATTAAATGACTCCAGGCATCAACTGGTCTGGAAACTATGACCTTGAAAATGATTTGGCTTCTCCAAATACCAAGTTTTCTTTTCTTAAACAATTTTTAATATTTTCCTATCCAGCTATATATTAAACACATTTATAACCTTTCCAAGGAAGTGTGCACATAATTGACGTTTTCTCCCTAATGCTAAAAGCAGCAATTTTAGAAAATATTGACTTTCTCTATTTTTCCCATTGGTGGGAGCAATGTTCTATAAGCAGCAAAGTTTGGTAAGTGTCAGGTACAGATGCTGCAACCTAAACTACTTCACAGATGTCAACAGAGTAATAAGAACTACAATATAACAGAATAGAATTTCAATCGGCAGAAGAGGTGAGACTACTTGGATTCTGAAATTTTATTCATTCTAGGTGGATTAGGATTTTCCAGAGAGTCAGAACCAATAGACTATAGATAGGGAGACAGAGATATGAGGTTTATTAGGAAAATGGCTCACACACTTACGAAAGCTGAAATGTACCATGGCACACAGGTTATCTGCCAGGTGCCCAGGGATACCAGTCATGTGACTCAATTCCAAGACCAAAGCCTCAGAACCAGAGGCACCAATGGTATAACCCCCAGCTTTATCCTGAACACCTGAGGGAGGGCTCCTGGTTCATGCTCTAGAATACAAAGCTGAAGTTCTGATGCCCAAGGACAGGACAAGGGCATCCTCACACAAAGACAGGGTGAGCAAATTTGCCTTCCTCTGCTTTTTTGTTCTGTCTGGGCTCCCAGTCAAAAATGGGTGATGCTGTCTGCATTGAATAAAATCTTCCTTTTCCAGTCCACAGACACATGCCAATCTTCTTCAGAAACACCTTTACTGACACACCCAGAAATGGTACTATTAAGGGCATTAGTCCAGAACAAGATGGTTCAGAATGCCTCAATAAGTACAGGTTATATTTATAGCCAGAGAGAAGGAAATGACATATAGAAACCACCTGTTGGCTGTAATTGGCATCTGCCTTTTATGGGCATAATCTTGTAATCTGATCAGTTGGTAACCTATGATTGGTTGGAGTTGAACTGCTGTAATTGATTGAGATTCAGTCTCTTAGTCACAATTTCCAGGTTACAGTTTGTTTACACACCAAGATAGAGGACAGTTCATGTTGTGTGGAGGCTACTTTGGGCCAAACTTTATGACCTAAGTATGGAGACAGGTTAATACCAAATGTATTTTACTTTTAACACCAGCTATCTAGGTATTTCTTTATTCAGTTAAGCTGATCCCTAGTGATCATCAAACTTTGTAACCATTCCACAGAGATTCGTAAGAGTCATGTATCATTCCCACAAATTTCTCTGTCTTGATCAGTTCATACCTAAAGATCTCAGCCATTGCCTTTTATTTGACTTCATTTTCTTATACTCTTATTGTTACAAGAACATAAACCTTATTACCCACCTCTTTTCAAGTTCCTAATGGCTAGCATGTCAATCTGATGACTTTTTAATGGTTTCCTAGTTTTATTGGTAAGGTAGGCTGGGTGAGAAACAGAGAGTAAAGCTGAAACCAAGAAGGTGTTCTCCAATGGCGTTTTTCTTTTTTTCCTGGGCACTTGGTTGGGTTATGTCTCCTACCCTTCCTTTCAGTTGTGTGAGTTCACATGACTGGGTTCAAGTAAAAGGAATACGAGCAGAAGTGATAGCACTTCGCAGCACCCCACATACAACTCCTTCATGCTGCCTTCCTTTTACAAGTTTGAGATAAACATAGAAATTGGAGAAACAACAAGTGAACAATGGCTGTCTCAAGAAAGAGGAAGACTGACCATGGCCCTGAGGAGGAGAGCTGCCTGGTAATCAGCAGCACTAATTTCAAGATAATGGACTGGTTCAATTTTTTTTTTGTTACTGCCTTGCTAGGTAACAATTCTTAAATACTTGCTATATTCCAAGTGCTTTCCTAAGCACTCAATGAGTATTAATAATTTAATCTATATAAAATATGACCTTCATTTTATTAAAAAAGAATCTCAGAAACTTATGACATGAAGCTACTTTAACTGTATACATCTGGTAACTGGTAAAGCTTAAATTTATTCTATATCCCAAACCCAGCTTTTAACTACTGTTTGAAGTTGATACAGTTCTTTCTAGGGAAGAATCTGAAGGAAAAATCTTTGGGTCTTGCTGATAACAAGCTCTTCTGCACATTTGCAGGGAATTCTTCTGTTATTTCTTGTCTCAGAGTTTAATTTGTCCTGAGAGTGGAGGAGCAGGAGACAGATAGGGGACCTAAAAGTCAATGGAATACTTCACCCATTTTTCTTCCTGAAACTATATTGAGGATGCAGAGTTACTTTCTTTTTGAAAGTGAACTTGTGGACAACATATTAAAATGACTTTCTTGGCATTCACAAAGCAAAGAACATAGTTTTAGTCAGAATCAAGCTGTTCTCTAAATACAGCCAAGAAAGAAAATTTGAAAAGAGGTCAGAGAAGTACAAGGTGACATTTTATTGGTCAGAATTCATATTATAACCTCTCACACTCATGGCCAAGTAATCACATTTCCTGTGCAGCAATAGTCATGTAGCTACAGCTTTATAGATGACCAAGTGTTTTCTCCTACATGGCTTCATTTTATTCATCAAATAAAACTGCAAGATAAGCATATCTCTTATCATTTTAAAGATAAACGTTCTACGGATGGATAATATTCTTGCACAAAGTGCATATTAGAAGTGCAGAGCTCTTTGGATTTTCACAACATAAACACACCCAGGGAACTAACTCAGAAATTGAGAAAAATAACATTGACAGCACAATAGAAGCCACCATCCTATAAACCAATCACTTTCCTTCCTAAAATTTAATTACTCTGACTTTTGGCACCACAAATTATTTTTGTCTAAGTTTAATTTTATATAGGTGGATCATGATGTGTGTATTATTTTGTCTTAATGAACTACTCAACTGAACTACTTAGTGAACTACTCAAAATTCATCTATGATCTTAATTAAGGTGGCTATAGTTCACTGATATGCAGTAATCAATTGTATAAATATATTTCAATGTATTTTTCTTTTGATGGACATTTAGATTGTTTCTAGTTTTGTCTATTATAAATAGTGCTTCAAGGAACTACTTCTTGGTATATTTCGGTGAACATAAGCATGCATTTCCATTAAGATTTTATCTACGATTGTAATTGCTCAGTCTTGCATATACATACATATATATATATGTATGTATGCATGAATGCAAGTGTATGCCATACCCTACATGCATATATATGTGTGTATACATAGATATATTCACATATATATTCAATATATATAAATATATATTCAGACAGTTGATTCTGAGGTTCCACTTACGTTTACAGGGTGATTACATCAATATATACCAGCAATATAAGTATATGAGAGTTCAAGTTACTACTTTCTCAAAATACTTGTCAATCTTTTCATTTTATTCATTCAGATAGGCTTATTTTGGTGCCTCATTTTGTTTTTAATTGACTTTCTCTGATGACTAATGAGGTTTGCAATTACTTAGAGGTTTATTAGCAATTTTGATGTGTTTTTTTTTTGAAGTGCCTGTTAAATTATTTACTTGTGAGAACAATTACTATTATTTACTGTATTGACTTCATTTTTGTTGAATTTCAGGAATTCTATATTTAGATGTCCTTTGTCCGATGTGCGTATGGGGTGTGGCATACTCTTGCTCTCTTGCTGATGTCTTTTAGTAAATGAGCATCTTTAATCCTAATGTAAACCTGTTTAAGATACTGCTTCTTATCAGTGATTTTTGTGTTCTGCTTAAGAAACTCTTGCCTCTTGTCCAAGATAGTAATGAAAATAAAATTTCGTACTGTTTTCATCAGTGTCTTGTTTTACTTAAGCAGTTTAGACCAACTGTCAAACAAGAATTGCTTTGTGTGTGCATTGTGGAATCAGAATTATGATTCATTTATAATCAATTATTTTATATGATTATCCTACTGTCATTTATTGAAAGTTTCTCCTTTTCTACTGCACAGCAATGTCCTCTTTGCCATACTTCAGCTAATGGACCATGTAAATCATTTTCTGGACTTGCTACTCCGTTTCACTAGCTGCTCTTCTCTGTTCCAGTACCATATTGCCTTCCTTCTCTAGCTTTGTCATAAGTCACACTATCTAATGGCAAAAGTCTTCCAGCTCCCTTTTCTTCAATATGGACTTAGATATTTCCATTTTTATACCCATTTTACAATCAGCTTGCTAATTATCTCCATGAAATTGCAGAGATTATGATTATACTTATATTCAAACTATAGATCAATTGTGGAAAAATTGATATATTAGTGAGACTTCCAAAATTAGCATATTTTCTCCTTTTTGGGCCAGTTTTGATGTTTTTATAATATATTCCTCAATATATTTCAATTTTCTTTAATTTCTTTGGATACTTTCTATTATTTTCAGAAAAGATATCTTACATATCATTTATTAGAATTAATCATATTTCAATGTGATTTTAAGGTAATTTTAAGTTTTTATTTTCTATTTGTTTTCAAGTTATATAAGTGGAATTGTTTTTTGTTCATTGATCTTAAATCCAGTGATTTATATGCTTAACATTAATTTTAATGGTCGCTGTTATATTCTGTATAAACATATTGTCTAAAAATGATACAAGTCATAGTCATTATCTTTTATGTTTCCTGACATGTTGTCTCACTATTACCTTCATTACACTGTTGAAAGATGGTGGTGACTGAACATCTTTGTCTCATTCTCAATCTTGGGATTTGGCCTTTCAGTGTGATATTTAGCATGCATTTCTTCTAGAATGTCTTCATGAAATTGGGGAAGATTTTTCTATTCCTGATTAAATGTGTATTAGATTTTTCAGTATATCTGAAGTAACTTTTTCATTTGTCTCCACTTTGAATGTAATTGAGTGTCAAATGTTACACTACTTTATATATCTGAAACATAATGTCACTAATCATGGGTTATTATTTTTCCAAAAATTACTGTATTTTATTTGGTAGTGATCAATTTGCTGGTGTTATGCTAATGAGAAAAAATTGTCACCAATTTACATTCTCACTAAAATTTGATGCTGACAAGTTTTAAAGCTGGTCTTATAAAATAAGTTGAAGTGGGAGAGATTAATTTATTCTTTCTTTTGTCTTCAGAAATTTGTTTAAGATTTGGTATTTACATATATATATATATATATATATATATATATATATATATATATATATAATTTTTTTAGTTGTTGATTGACCTTTATTTCTTCATTTATTTATATGCAGTGCTGAGCATTGAACCCATTGCCTCCCATATGCGAGGCAAGTGCTCTACCACTGAGCCACAATCCCAGCCCCCCTTATATGTTTACTCTAACTCTTGGGTGATGCTACCTGGGTTTGTATATATTTTCTTGAAAAAGTTTTCTTGTTATCATTGTTTAGAATTTAGGGATTTAATTTGTTTAATAGATGTGAAATTAACATATTTTCTACTATTTGTGCCAGTTTTGATAAGATGTGTTTTCACAAAGTCTTTGTTCATCATATCTAAAGTTTCAAATGCATTACATAAAGTTTTGCAACAATAAAACATTATTTATTTAATATTGGTGGAAACTATACCAACAATCTTAGTTCCAGATATTAAGTGTACATGCTTTATTTTTCTTGCTACGTCTGGTTGTGTTTTATAATTTTTGCTATTATTTTCTAAGAACTAACTCCAATTGATTGATTTCCTATTGTCCATTTGTTTTTTGTTGTTGTGTTGATTTCTTCTATGTTTATGATTTTGTTTTTATTTTTATGTTAATATATTGTTTCATTTCAAGATTCTATTCTCTGATTTCTCCTTTTCTAGTGTATGCTATATCAAACATTATTTTGCATTTCTACTGCTTTCCTAGGTATCCTCTGTGGGAGCATTGTTCTGCCACAAGTATTGCACATTTTGAAGCAAAAATACATTATTATCATATTAGTTTATACAATATCCAACTTCCTCATTCCAAGAACCGCAGTCAATGCTTGAAACTCCAGAAATACCAGACCCAATAACTTAATGTCTTTTTCATCTTAACAAAGAACGTATTACACAATGTAGATTTTGCAGTCTTAGGCTGGACACAAAACCAGCAATTAACTTCTCGTCCCTTCTTCACAGTTTTACAGATAGGAGATTTATTCCTGAAATTGATCATAGAAACCTCAACATACATTCTGTTTTCTTTCCTTAAGTTGATAACTTTCAGCTTTTCACTTAAAGAAGGACTCTATGGCTTCTTTTTGGCATATCCAAATTGCCAGCAGCACTACTCTTACACTTTGAAGACAATTATTAAGCAAAATAAGTTACCTGAACACAAACAATGCCATAGCAGAGATGACTGATAGGGCTAGTAGGTGACAATGGATGGTAACCTATGCAGCGTGTTATGCTGGGCAAAGGAAAGAAGCTTCATTTCTCAGGCAGAATGGAATAGGATTTCTAGAACTGGCACAAGATTATATCACACTGTTCAGGATGACATGCAGCTTAGAATTTGAGAATTGCTTATTACTGAAATTTTCATTTAATATTATTTTGTATTGTTTGTTTCTAGTACTGGCGATTTAATCCAGGGGCAATTTACCACTGAGCCACATCCCTAATTCTTTTTTAAAATTTATTTTTAATTTTAAGACGGGGCCTTGCTAGGTTGCTGAGGCTGGCTTTGAACTTTCAATCTTTCTGTCTCAGCTTCATGTAATATTGTTTGGATTATGTTAACTAAAACCATGGAAAGTGAAACCACAGGAAAGGGATGGACTTTTGTTTTTCCCTAAGCAAAGGAATTACATGTTAATTGTTAGAATTGTTGTAGTATACAATTACAGACATATGAATTTGTATATTTATGTAATGTATTTTAAAAGTAATTAAATCAGATAAAATACTAAAAATGTATTACTGTTGAAATTTATACTTTAAATTATGGCATTTATTATCTCATTAACTACTTTAAAATACGATTTTTATTGCTTTACATTATTCCACTTAGTAGCAGTATCATTATTTATATAACAATTTCTATATTTATGAAAATTTATATTTTTCTCATTTTTGTTAGTCTAAATTTTAAAAAATACCATATTTATATATCTTTGTGAAATCATGAATTATTTCCCTAAGGTAGTCTCAGAAAATTTGAATTAGCAGGTCAAAATGGGTAACTTCTTAAAGGCTCTTTATCTTTTATGAAGATAACATATTTTGCATTAATCCTAAATAAACTGAGGCCCAGGGAGTAGCACTGGGAACGAAAAGCTAGTTTATGTTAGAGGAGTTGTTACAGTCTATGAGAGAGAGAGAGAGGGAGAAAGAGAAAAGGGATAGATTCAATCAAAATAGAAAGAAGATCAGTGGAATAGATGAAGTGGATTGAGGGGAAGGGATAAGGGATGGGATATAAGGGAAGAACAGAGGAATGAATCTGACCTATTTCCTACGTACATCTATGAACATTGATTATTTTTTCAGAACAGTAGAGACAATGAATATAAAGGGAATAGCTGATGTGTCTCTCAGTTCATTTTCAGAGATTTTCAAATATGACTATATCTTCCTGACCATATCAATATTATTTTTAAAAGCTAGACAGTGAATTTGAATTATCTGCAGATGGCAAGTCATTTACTAAAACAGAAGAAAAGTATGGATCCTGGGGGATATCATGACCCAATAACAGTGAGAGGCAGACCTACATTGAATAATAATTTAGAGCTATTACTAAGATAATTAGAAAGCCAATCTGCTGCCAGAGGGTTAGAACTTAGCTTATCCATTTATTAAAAAACAGATTCTGATCTGTGAATGAAAAGAACTCCAAAGTTCACTAATATCATAACCTCAACATCTGCTTACCATAAAGAAGATAATGATTTAATATAAATTAATTTCAACTCTTCAGGTAATGCAGATTTTATCAGACAATTACATCACTGGCATTTATTTTTGCATTGTATTACTTACAATTTAAATGTTTCTTGATATTTGTTTCTAATAGGTATTAGAAGAAAAGGCATTTTAGGAAAATTGTTTTTCTCTACATTTTAATTAAATTTTTTATACAAACCTCTGTTTCCAGTTTTCACTTTGCTCCATTTATAAGAGCACTGTAATGTTCTGAACAAAGGCAATTTCTGTATAAAAATAAGTACCACTATCTTGGCAGAGAATTTGTCAAAAGAACTTATGCTGTTGACTTTATTAGGACTTCCCCATTATCTTTAGAGGTCAATGAAAACAACTTTTTCAATCCATATTTCCATCTACTTTATCCCAAAACCAAATTTGCTTTTTCACAAACAGAGCTTTGTAAGAAACAGCTAACTACTTGCCATTAGCTAACCTAACATGAAGAAAGGAGGGAACCTGAGATGATAGACATAACCTCTTCCTCATACCCACTCATCTTTCTCTCATACACACTTTCATTGTAGACATAGCAATTTGTATTCTCCAGTTGTTCCACTGGATATGTTAATAGCAGACTAGGGATGAAACATTCACCTGTTCATTGTTTTCTAGATTAATATTGTCAAAACTGATATTTTAGTGAGCTCTCTTAATTTCCTTGAAAACGGTTTTGTACATGTTGTTGCTATTTTTTAACCATATTATTTACACTTATAATGGGAGATACTATGAAGTCAGGATGATATCCAAATGGGCAATCAAAGTAACTAGTCCTAATTCAAGCTTCTCCACTGTGCTCTGTGACCTTGAGTTAGCAGTTCATGGCCTGGGAAGTTATTTTTTTATTTACAAATGGAATGTTTGAATTACTGGATCTCCAAATTTCCTTCCAGTTCTATAATTCTATGAATCTTTATTAAGAGTAAAAAATACAAAGTGTAAATTTACCAAGTATTTAGATATCACTCTGTATGAATCTCTACTCTTCAGTAACTGTGAGCAAGAATTTTATTTTGCTCACAGTTTTATTTTTAAGTATTTTAATTGTATCATAAGCAATCTTAGGGTACCAGAATTGGGACATCTTAAGAAAGCATTATTAAAGCATTAATATTTCAAGTGAAAATTAGGATATATTTGAATGGTATACAAAATAGAAAATCATACCACCAAACTGTGATAAGTTCCTGTTGATTAAGTACAGTTAACCAACCCAGGAACCAATTTAATTTTTTGTAGTTTGTAAAATAAAGATTTAAATTAAGCTTCTCAAAGTAACTAGTACAAGTGAATTCATATATTAGAAGAAAATATTTTCCCCTTGCTATACAGATATGACTAGAAAACTATTTAGCTTGTTCTAATTCAGAATGACTTAGCATTACAATTCAACTACCGAGTTGTAAAAAATTATTGCTTATATGCATTTTGTGCAAATATAATTTATGGTTCAATTATATCTCATAAACAAGAATGCATTATAACTTTTATTCTTAAAATTAATAACATTAAACATAGCCTATAGGAGGAATTTCACCCTTCCAAAGGAAAATAAACCCATAATGACTTCAAGCAGATATCCAAAAGACAGCTTATGAAAGTATTCAAATCAGAGGTGGCATAATTATACTCGAGAATCCTAGACAGGCATATTTTCCTTCCATATTCTGTAACTCTTCCTACTGAACATTATAATGCTGAGTATTAATATTTACATTTCAATATTAATTTATTTATACTCTAGCAGGAGTAGCATTCCAGTAGCTAGCCCTATGTGAAAGGCAATGTATGGTTATTTTTATTACTAATCTAGCTACCAGTTAGTTTCCTAGTCTTTGTTATGAATTTAGAGATAATTCTACTGTTAACATTTTCTTCAGTACTGTACCTGATCCTGAGATATATGCAAGTTCTTTGAATATGATATAAGGTGTTCAGAAGCTGGCTTTAATCATTAAAATGGAATACTGGAAGTAGGGAGGTATTTTAGCTAATGAAGGAGATAAGGAAGGGAAAATAAGAAATATCTTAGTATAAGGCATATTTGAGATGTCCTGAAACTTCACTTATATAAGAAATTATTTGGTACCTTTGGTAGCTTTAAATCACACCCCAAATGCAAGAGCAAATTGATTAGCAATTCTCTTGTACTTAGTGATCACATTATCCAGTGTAGACTATCACAGATATTGGTGAACTGGTCATTGGATATTTCATATTATAAAGATCTTCTCCATAAAATGAAATATTTTCCTATCTGAATTATAAAGCCAATCACCAAATTAGCAATAGCTAAAAGCATGTTACATATTGACATAATAGAAAATATGAATAATATGTTCATTCTAAAATAATACCCTGTGCTATGTACCATTTTCTGTACTTTTTAAATATGAGCTCTAATTCCCAGAACAGTTCTTGAAAGAAACTCTCAACTGATTTTAGCCATTTACAAACTCAATTTCAAGAATTTTGAGTAACTAACTTATGGCTAAATAGCAATCAGAGAGCAAATGGGGTAATCCAAAGAAATCTATACAATCCAACAATCTATGCCTGATCTCATAAACCCTACTAGTTCATTCAAGTTCTGAATGTTACTGTTTTACAATGTAATGACATAGAAGAGTGGGTTATATATGCTTTACAATGTGTTTTGAATTATCTTGAAATTTATTATGTATACATTATAACAAAATTACATAATAAAATTGTTTCCTATATGAAATTAGTTCCTATATAAAAGTGTTGAAACTTCTCTTTCATTCTTATGAAAGGTTATGTCCATTGCTCCCACTCTTCACATACACATATACATATCACTAACATAAGGGAATGAAACCATAACTGATATTGTTGTAGGGACAGACAAGGCAAGACACCAAATAGGAAACAGGAAGCAGGTTTATTTGACTGCAGTCGGTTCAGAGGGTACAGCTTTCACTGTAATTAATTAATTCCCCTGAGCCCCTGAAATTTCCCTGAAATTTCAGAAATTCATAACCTGTGTATAAGGAGAGGAGCTCAGAAGTTCACAGTCTACAGAAGTCCACACAAAAGCAGCTTTTTTTCTTTACTGTTCTGGGCAAGTTAACACTTCAAGGACAGCACCTGAGAAGGGGAGAGCCGCTTCTCCCCTTTCTTTTTTTTAATATTTAATTTATTTATTTGTTCTATTTAGGCTTACATGATAACAGAGCACAATTTGATTCATTGTACATAGATAGAGGATAACATATCAATTCTCTAGTTGTAAGTTGTATAGAATTGCATCATATATGCAGTCATACATAAAGTTAGGGCTATGATGACCATCATATTCCACCACCTTTACTGTCCCCATACCCCCTCCCCCCTTACACCGCAGTGAACAGAGTTCCACCATTGTTCCCATGACCTTCCCCACGTTATGGATCAGCATCCAGTTATTAACGAGTACATTTGACATTTGGTTTTCTGAGATTGGCTTACTTCACTTAGCATGATATTCTCCAACTCCATTCATTTACCTGCAAATGCCATAATTTTATTCTCTTTTGTTGCTGAGTAATATTTCATTGTGTATATATACCACAGTTTCTTTATCCAGTCATCTATCGAAGGGCATCTAGGTTGGTTCCACAGTTTAGCTATTGTGAATTGAGCGGCTATAAACATTGAAGTGGCTGCAGCCCTGTAGTATGCTGTTTTTAATACTTCTGGGTATAGACCGAGGAGTGAGATAGCAGGCTCAAATGGTGTTTCCATTCCAAGTTTTCTAAGGAATCTCCATACTGCTTTCCAGATTGGTTGTATCAATTTGCAGTTCCACCAGCAATGTATGAGCATGCCTTTTTCCCCACAACCTCGTGAACACTTATTGTTGTTTGTATTCTTGATAATTGCCATTCTGACTGGTGTGAGATGAAATCTTAGG
>CM053409.1:40071650-40155480 GCA_028644305.1 Xerus rutilus | reverse complement strand
TTCACCATCTTTGGTTTGATGTCCACTTTATTAGATATGAGGATGGAAACTCCTGCTTGTTTGCGAGGTCCATGTGAGTGATATGTTTTTTCCCACCCTTTCATTTTCAGTTTGTGGATGTCTTTTCCTGTAAGATGAGTCTCTTGAAAACAGCATATTGTTGGGTCTTTTTTTTTTAATCCAGTCTGTCAGTCTATGTCTTTTAATTGGTGCATTTAGGCCATTTATATTCAGGGTTATTATTGAGATATGATTTGTAATTCCAGTCATTTTGGTTTGTTTTTGTTTTTTACCTTGAGTTGTTTTCTCTTTTGAATGGTCTTTCCTTTAGTGTAGTTCCTCTCTTTGTAAATTTTCATTGTTGGTTATCATTTCCTCCTCATGGAATATTTTGCCAAGAATGCTGTGTAGTGCAGGCTTTCTTGCTGTAAATTCTTTTAGCTTTTGTTAATCATGGAGGGTTTTTATTTCATCATCAAATCTGAAGGTCAATTTTGCTGGCTATAGGATCTTGGTTGGCATCCTTTGTCTTTCAGGGCTTGGAATATGTTATTCCATGATCTCCTGGCTTTTAGAGTCTGGGTCGAGAAATCTGCTGAGATCCAAATTGGTCTCCCCTTGTATATAATCTGGTTCTTCTCTCTTGCAGCCTTTAAAATTCTATCCTTATTCTGTATGTTGGGCATTTTCATTATAATGTGCCTTGGTGTAGATCTGTTGAAATTTTGTACGTTTGGTGTCCTGTAAGCCTCTTGTAGTTGATTTTCCATTCCATTTTTCATATTTGGGAAATTTCCTGATATTATTTTATTGAAGAGATTGTGCATTTCGTTGGTTTGAAATTCTGCGCCTTCTTCTATCCCAATAAATCTTACATTTGGTCTTTTGATGCTGTCCAATATTTATTGTATGTTCTGTTCATGATTTTTTACCATCTTCACTGTATGGTCAAGTTTATTTTCAAGATTGTATATCTTGTCTTCATTATCTGAGGTTCTGTCTTCCAGGTGATCTAGTCTACTGGTGATGCTTTCTATTGAGTTTTTTATTTGGTTTATTGTTTCCTTCATTTCAAGTATTTCTGGTTTTTTTTATTTTTCACAATCTCTAGCTCTTTCTTAAAGTAATCTTTTGCTACATGTAATTGATCTCTTATCTCTTTGTTAGAATTATCGATGGTTGCCTTTATTTGCTCACCTATTTCTTTCTTGAATTGATCAATTTTTGCCTGTAATTGTTCACTTATGTCATTCTTTAGTTTGCTGATCATTTTAATTATGTACATTCTGAATTCTTTCTCTAACATTTCAACAACCGTGCTGCAAATGGATTCTGTTACAGTGATATCCAGGTTTATTTGGGGCACTTTCTTCCCTTGTTTTTTTTCACGTTGATTGTGTATTTTCCTTTCTTGAAATACCAATCTGAGGTATTGCGGCGTCTATCCTATAATCTTGTATTGACACTCCAGATTACCTGTGTCTCACCTTGGAGCTACTTCTGTTCCCCCAGTGTCCCTAGATGGGCACTACTGCCACTAAAGTTGGTGGCGGAGGTAGTGGACATACCTCTAGAGGGCAGTGGGAGTGGCCTTGGCTGGGCTCCTGAGGTGGTCCCTGAGGGCTGTTTTGCCCCTCTCTTGCACTCCTGCTGGTGAATAGGAACTCTGGAGCAGAACTGGAGGCAGGCCCAGGTCTCAGTTAGGCAGGGTCACAAGCTGGAGAGTTTGTGTGTGACCCTTACAGTGAGTGTGAGCTCCCCTGGGGCTGGAGGCTAGAAGGCTCTGGTCTGCCTTCATCTGGGCACCCCTGGCATTCCCTATGGGTGGTTTGGGGCCTTCTGTCTTGCCTAATCACAGGAACTCGCCTAACCAAATGGAACTGAGGTGGGCCCAGAGTGCACTTGGGTGGGGCTTCTTCAAGCTGGGATTTCTGCAGGCGACTTTTACCCTGGATGTGCCTTTCTCTGTGGCTGGTAGCTATTAGTCTCTGGTTAACCCTTAATTGGACACCTGTGGAGTTTCCTGAGGGTGGATTTGGGCCCTCTGAAGCTTCTGCTAGTCCGCAGGAACTCTGGAGCAGAACTGAGGCGGGCCCAGGCTGCTCTTGGGCAGAGCTGCCTCTGCTGGGTTCTCTGGAGCAACTCTTACCCTGAATTTGGGCTCCTCAGTGGCTAGTGGCTAGCAGTCCTTGGTCTCCCGTTGGCTGGACACCCATGGAATTTCCTGAGGGTGGATCTGGGCTCTCTGCTGCTCCTGTCGGTCCACAGGAAGTCTGGAGCGGAACTGGGGCAGACCCAGGCTGCCCTTGGGCAGGGCTGGCTTGTGCTGGTGTCTCTGGAGCAACTCTTGCCCTGAATTTGGGTTCCCCAGTGGCTAGAGGTAGCTGTCCCTGGTCTCCCTTTGGCTGGACAACTGTGGAGATTCCTGAAGGTGGATCAAGGCCCTCTGCGGCTCCTGGAGGTCCATAGGAACTCTGGAGTGAAACTGAGGTGGGCCCAGGCTGCCCTTGGGTGAGGCTGGCTCTGCTGGAGTCTCTGGAGTGACTCTTACCCTGAATTTGGGCTCCCCAGTGGCTAGCGGCTACCAGTCCCTGGTCTCTCGTTGGCTGGACAACGATGGAGGCTCCTGAGGGCGGATCTCTTTTCTCCCCTTTCTTTCCTTCCACTGCTAGCTGTTATCATGGAGCCCAATTAGTAACATCTTCTCTTATCTCTGAAATGTAAACATCTCTGTGAAGCTCAGGCCCAAGGCCAGAGGCCTTGTTAAAGGATCTGTCCTTCTTGTTACACTTTGCATTTGCAAACACACTTTTATCAAATATTATATTGTTACTATACTACATAGTTCATAAATGTTTCTGAAAAAACTAGTAAAGGGGCATTCAGCATCTGGCGTGCTGATCTCTTTCATGCCAGTGGTCAAGTAAGATAGAGCAGCAGGATATAGGAAGTTTAACTACACTGAACTTTTTGGTAGAGACTATTTTGTTGATAGTCCTAAGATCAATTATGGTGCATATTTCTGAAGAAGCTTAATTAAGATTTTCTGTGGAGAAGGGGGTGCCACTACAATATAAGATATTTACTCTTACTAAGATAAATATTTTTGTCCAAAAGTTAGAGTAGAGTTTAACAATCATCACAATATCTGGTTCTTCTCTACTTCTGGGTATCTGGATAATTATTTTCCTCTGTTCCTTTGAGAATAGTTATGGGCAGATGACCAGTATGGGACCTTAACGTGTGGGCAGATTTTCCATGTCATTTCCCAAACAATGCAATTGGTTAGCAGTGCTCTGTTCTCCATTTTTCTCTTCCTCTGCCCCTGCAAAGTCTGAAGTCTCATAATGAGATGGCAGAACTACAAGATGGAGAATTCTCACCCAGGAGCCATGCAGGACAACAATGAACAGAGGCCTTCTGGTGACACAGGGCATGGACCATAAATAGAAGGTTGATGTATGAAATTTTCATGTGGAATATTAAACTTAAAAGAAATATGTAGCTTATAAAAGGCAGTGTGAGCTGTGATTATCCTACCTTTGCTATTACATATGTATACTTCTTTGCCCAAGTTACCTTGCATTGAGAAAAAAAAAGAAAAAGAACTGGTTTTAGCTGTATACTGTTCAACTGTGCTCCTTCCCTCATCATGTTCAAGTCTCCATAATAAACTAAGAAGGGAATTTTTCTGTTTAAATATTTTTTCTACTAAACAGATGTAGATGGGATGAGAAAAAAGTCTTGAGTATTGATTCAAATTAGTCAAAAAAAATGGTACTCTAAAAATAAAAAGACAAGAGTTGATCCACATTTATGTATTGATCCAGCAGATAATTTCAGCACACAAAAGTGTTATTTGAAGAGAGCATTGCATCTTTGTGAATTCGTTCCCATTCTGGGTCCAATTTCTATTTCAGTGTTTTTCCACTTGAACATGCTTGCGGGTCGTGTTTTTGTGTGCCAACAGCTAGTGAAAACATATCTTGATTTTAGTGGTTTGAGGAAAAAAATGATTTAAAAAGTCATCCTAAACTTCATATCCTCTGGAGAAACAACTTAAGTGGCTCTAGACATTATTTGATTATTTTCTCATACATGTTTGGTGGGGAATTAAGTTTCAGAGTATGAAAGATTTGGGCATGCAAGTTTTATTTTTTATAATATTTATGCATATTGATATAATAGTTTATATCAATATTTTATGAGTTGCTTTCTAAAGTCATTTATTTAAAACCTTAAAGCAACATTGTTTAATTGTGATGATATAAGGCAATTTCATTTTGCATATCAAATTAAGGAATGATGACACTGTTTCTCTCACAATGTAACGACAGTTTGCCTCCTTTTGGGCAACAATACAAAACTACTTATATTCATACATATATGATTTTTTCTGCATTAAAAAGGTTCAAACTTTAACAAGGGTAAAGATATTATCCAGAAATTACTGTAATGTAAAATGAGAAAAGGAAGTGAAATTTAAAGGAATTACATCAACATACACAAAAAGATGTCATGTAATACCTATCTCTAAAGTATGGATCATCAAACTATTAAAATAATATTCTGTATATTTTATATTTACATTGACAATGGTGATAGTTGTGCTTTGAGAACTGAAGATAAGTTTAAGGTAGTTGACTATGATGGATAAAAAGATGTAGATTTAAATCCATTTTCAGTCTACTGTATTCATTTCTACAAATGATGTAAATGCAATTAATACAATCTGTTTATTATGCAGGAGGAAGTCATCTCAAGATCAAAGAATGAAACCTGATGCAAATTATGATTAACATGCTATAGCTATTTAAACTTTCAGTGCCTTCAGTTCATTTTACATGATCATTCATTTAATTCATTTAATTACCATTTGTTGTCTGTCTCTGTAGGTGACCAATTCCGGTTATAAACCATAATTTCTACAGTTCTTTTATGTTGTTGTGTTTTGAGCTAGAGTTATTAATAATTATACTACAATATGCCTTTGGAAGGATGAAGATGTTTTTATTTTTGTGAATTCAAGAGCAGCGAGTAAGATGCACAAAAACTGGACGAGTTGTTAATTATTTACTATCTCTTTGTCAGTTTAATTATTTTTCTCCTATCTAAGGCGATTTTTTGTTCTTTTTAAAGACTTTATTAAAATTAGTTGCTGGAAAAATTAATTTTCAATCATCTTTTGAAAGGATACAACATTATGTGAAATTTATCCTTGTTTATTGAATTGCATACCAATGATACTGGCACTTTTCTCTATCTAAAAGTTGAAACAAATATATATGTGCTTTTTAATATAGTGGTTTAGAATATTCTCATATAAGGATCAGTTGTACATTTTATTTTATTTTATTTTTATTTAGTACTGGGAGTTGGATACAGGGGTTATTAACCACTGAGTCACATTCCCCAGCCAATTTTATTTTTTATAATGAGACAGGGTCTCACTAAGTTGCTTAGAGCCTTGCTAAGTTGCTGAAGTTGGCTTTGAATTTGAGATTCTTCTGCCTCAGCCTTCTGAGCTACAGGCATGTGCCACTGTGCCCAGCTTTATTCTATTTTGTTTTTATATAATTTCCTGAGGCATACACAGTCTGGGAAACTGATTCCAAGGTTTTGTGTGAATCTGCCATTCTTTTTAGCAAGATCTCTAGGTAGTTTTTTTCCTCTCTCAGATTTGAAACAACTCATAAACTGAGATGAAGCTGAGGAAGACACCCAGATACCTACAGCTAGGAGAGTTCATTGATGAACATGAATTACATTACAGTTTAGCAATTTGACCACTCTGTTTCTAAAATAAAAAGGCCTGGCTATCAGATAAGTAGGAGCAGAAGAACAAATGAACCATGGGATAGACAGATACAGATGGTCTCAATTTAGGGTAATTAAACTTACTATTTTTCAAGTTTACTATTATGTGGAAGATACAGCATTCAGAAGAAATCATAGCTCAGTCTTTGATTTTTGATCCTGAGCTAGCAATGTACAGAATGGTCCTCTTCTTTACTCTCTAGGGCAGCAGCTTCTAGTCAACCACACAACAACAGGGGTAAACAACTGGTACTCTGCATCTCACTGTATTCCTAAGCTATGATATTCATTGTGTTATGGGCATTTAGTGCGTTTTGAGTTTCTGACTGAGGATGCTGTGTTTATTGGGACATAATCCTAACATAACTCATGAAGCACCAGGAATGGGACACACTACCCTGATACTGAGTGAATTAGCTAGCATCTGCATATATCTCACAGATACCATATTCAGAAAAAAATTGCAAAAACGTATATACATTATATAATAAACAGGGTTCAAAGGGCAAAAAATCCAATCTATTACTGAAGTATATATAAATAAGCACATAGGAATACTATTTATTCTGGTTGACTATTTATACCTCTTGACTAGTTAAATCTATTGGAGAGCAGAGGCAAGATACTCAAGTGATCTCATACCTTGGTAAAGTTACTTCTTTTATTAGTGGTAGGAGTAAAATATGTGTGTGTGTGTGTTTTGTTGTTGTTGTTACAGTAGTCTTATTACCATTTCTGTCTAAAATATTTCCTAACAAAATACACAGAATGTTTGATTGTGGAATATTGCCTGATTGATATTTTCACATATGCAGAGGAGAGTAAAGAGAGCATATATGTTATATATTTTCATTGTAATAAGTTTAACAAGTCAGAAATCTGTTCACTTATTTTTTAAAGAATTGAGGAACAAACAGGAAATAGTAAGGAAGTTTTGTTAAGTTTCCTTAACAAAAGATACTGAATTATATCTCCCTTTATCTGATGGATTCCTGGAGAGGTTTAGTCATTAAAGACAGTAAGCCAGGCATGCTAAATAAAACTAAAAGTTCTGTATCTATGTTTTTACTAGTTTGCAATGTTATTATTTTTAATTAATTCTCCATTTTTTCTTCATTCTAAAAAATAATAATGGAAAATGCATTTGGATTCACAAATTAGACATATGATAGGAAAAAAATTTACTTCATGTGTGCCAGGACTTTCTTCCTGTTATCCCTTGGATCTGGAAATGTCCCTTAAAGTCTCATGTTGAAGGCATGATCCCTAATGCGGCAAGGTTCAGAGGTGGGACTTTTAGGCAATGAGTTGATCATGGAACTCTGATATCATCCATCATTTGGTGGATTGATCCATTGATAGCTGAATGCACTACTGGAAGCTGGGAACTACTTGGAGAAGGTGTGCCCTGGAAGAGTTTATGAACTTCTTGTCCCCTTCTCTCTCTTTCTTTCTCTGCTTCTCAATTACTGTGAGGTAAACCACATTCCTCTGCCATTCCTTTTTGCCAAGCTCTTCTGCCTTATCTTAGGCCCAAAGGAATGGAGCTGACCAACCATGGACTGAATCTTCTGAAATTATGAGCCAAAATCAATTTTTCCTACTCTAAGTTGTTCTTGTAGGATATTTTGGTTACAGAGATGAAGTTGACGATAACATTTCCAGCCCCAACATTTCCAAAATCACATAAATTAATGGGAGTGTTTGCAGATTAATTTCCAAAAAGGAGGAAATACTTTTATCCTCATTCTGAGTTTAGATTTATCTAAAAACTCAGTTGAACTCTTAACTTACAAACAGGCTATTGTGAAATTTCACCTCCAAGTAAAATTAATCAGGTAAGTTTTTGCTTTGTTCTGGCCAGAAAAAAAATAATTATACATACATAAAATCCATATACATACTATGCATTAATATATTCTGAAATCATGCAATTGCTCTAGACATTTATTTATTTAGTAAAAGTGCAAAACTATGTTATACGACTTTCATTTGCATGTATAAAAAATTGGCTTGTGTCACACTCTGCACTTTTACAACATAGAATTTCCTTTGTTGCCACAATAAGACTATTGCTTGCTTACCAAAGAAATTTGGTCTGGACACTTTCATCCCACTGTGTGTAAAGAAATCTGGGAGTCTTCAGTGAATTCTTCTTCATCAGTTTGTGATTTTACTTTAAACCAGTAATAACTGAGGGTCCTCTCATATTTTCTGAAGAATGTTATGTCTGCAATTGATAAAAATAATAATCTGTGATCCTATGTAGTCCAGAGGCTGAGGATGGATAATAATGAGTTTGAGGTCAGCCAGGACAATTTACCAAGACCCTATTTCAAAATGTTTTAAAGAGCAGGAAGCTGGTGATGCTGCTGAATGGAAGAGTGCTTGAAGAGCATCCATGAAACTCTTGGTTCAATTCTCAATAGGAAAATAAAAAAGTAGTTCATTGAGGTTGCACAGGCTTGTAAGCCCAGTGACTCAGGTAGCTGAGGCAAGAGGATCATGAGTTCAAGGTCAGCTTGGACAAATGAATGAGATCCTATCTCAGAATAAAATTTTTAAAGAAGTGCTAGGAATGTTAGTGCTAGTTGCATATTAGAACACTTGACTAGTATGTATGAAACCCTGGTTTTAAGCTCCAACACTGAAAAAATAGTTTTGAAAGGATATACTACAAATGTTAAAAGAAGTTCTCCTCCTCCATGCCCTAGGAAAAGATGTTTATTTTCTGATTTATATCTGACATCTTTATAATTTGATTTTAATGCATATTTCTGTAGTCACAGAAAACAATAAATTTATTTTCATTAAAAATGTGTACTACTTAAATAAAATATGACAAAATATGTTCCTAATGTGTTTGAAACAATCACAGTAAAATATTGATTTTCTATTAAATTATCAACAAATTATTTGCATCAATTTTGCACAAGTTTCTAATTGTTATCATGCCATGCAAAATCTATGCACATTGGTTAATATTTTTCTGCAAATATATGACCCTTTAATGACATTTAATACTTGAATTTTACTGTATATGTAATATTTTCAGTTTATTCAAACCTTATCACTCATAAGAATCTGTATTATATAAGTAAATGGTAAGATTTGAAGAAACAAGCTTGAATTTTATACTTGTGTAATAGCTAAAAAAGGAGACTATTTTATTCTCATATAATATACCCAGAAGTCTAATTGCCAAGATAGTTTTATGTACTTTCCTGCAGATGAAGACATTTCTCATTAATCTATGTTCTGAAACATCATAGGTGTCTCGAGTTAAACATTCAGTTTAACTGTGAGGCTGAAACTTCAGAGGTACCAGAGGATTTTGTAATTTAAATATGAAAATTAATTCATAAATCTTTTTACATTTATAGCAGCATTGCCAGAGCTTATCAAAAATGGGCTGTCTTACACAACTATCAATGGATTTAAAATATGATCTAATATTCATGGCACCAGAGACAGACTAAGTGGAAAGACAAACTTCATCTTTTTATTGTTAGAGATATGTTGTTTTTTTAATAACTTTCCCTTGTAGATTTTGTCTTTTCATCTCATAACTACTCTAACAAAAGGATTGTGCTATCAATTTTGTATATTCCATTATTCATGTGAAAACACAGTCAGTGCAATATGCAGAGAAGAAACTACCTAACAAAGTTTAATATAAGCCATATCTCCTCTGCCATGTGCATACTAGGGTTTATATTTTGCTTGTGATCTTTGTCTCAACAATTGTCTAAGACATTGTTTATCATAGAAAAGAATGTACATATGTACAATTTAAAAGGTATTAAATGTATTGAACAAAGATAATTGAGATGAAATGAGAATGTATTCCCTTGTATAAATTAATACAGTCAATGAAATCCCTAAAGGAATAAAGGCAGTAATTTTTTAAAATTAACAAGATTATGCTATAAATGTGTATAAAAATCAAAACTATATTGTTGTAAGTCAGAAAATAAATTAATTTTTCAAAATAGAAGATAAAGTTTCAGTGTTCTGATTTCCATTCTCCATTCTATAGCTGAAAATAATAAGCACACCAACCACTGAAACATTTAACAAATTCACACAAATTATAGCATATTAATCTGAGCCTGTATGTTAGGCTTACATTTATGTTTCCTTAAATTCTCTGCATGTTTCTTATTATAATCTATTTAAAGAGCACAGGATTTTACAACTCTAATTCTTATTTGTACTAAAATATTGATAACATTATTCATTCATTTCACAAATATTTGTTAGGCTCCTATTATTTTGCAGGACTAAAAACACATTAGAGAATAGAGCATTTATGTTCCTTATTCTCGTGATACGAATAATAAAATGATCAGCAAGCTAAAAGGCATTTCCAAATTATAGTTGCAACAAAGAAAATAAAACATGTTGGCATGCAGGAGAGTAACTGGAAGGGAATGCTACATTAGTACAGTCAGCTAGGGCTGCAGTCAAGACATGAAAGATGAAGAGGAGCTAACCTTGAAAAGATTTTGCACTAACCAGTTTCAAGTAGCAAGAATAGGAAATGCAGAAACTCTAGAAGAAAAATGAGCTTGTGAGAAACTCAAGTGGATTAAGTGAGAGTGGAAAAATAAGAAAGTATGAGGATGATAATGAGGAAAAGTCTTTTAGAAATGGTAGTAGTTTGGATTTTATTTTATGTGCAAAGGGAAGCCCTTAGAAGATTAAGATATGAAACTAATAACCTTGATCTCCATGAGAGTAATTGTTCTGATTGCTGATAGATAATAGATTGCCAAATAGTAAGAGGACTATTGTTGTTGTTTGTATTAAATCCTTCTTTCGAGAGTAGCCATACTCTTTTTTGAGGACTGAAGCTTGATAAAACACTCAACAAGAACAACTACCAGTACAATCACTACTTTAAAGCATAGAGACAATTAAAGCCACCAGGAGTTTATGGAACATAAACCCAGAAAAAAAGGGAAAAGCACTGAGATAAACCAGTATTTCTCCTGCATTTTCTCTTTGGGTATTTGTCAACTCCCATTTTAAGGGAACAAAGGCCAAGTGGGCTCTGACCATGCACAGAGCAGATGGAAAGACCGAAGCATTCTAGATGATCATTCCAGTGGGGACGGCATTAGTAATACTGTCATAAGGCTGTATTGTGGGAGAAAACAGAACATATGTAACAGGAAATGAAGTAAAATATAACCATCAAAACAGAGAAATTTGTAAAAAAAAAAAAAAGTCATAGAGCCTCCTTTGATGGACTTTCAGCTAACAAACTTGAGAATGTAGATGGAATGAACTCCATGATGTGTGGAAGCACACAGTCACACCTCTGAGGATTTTTGCATCTGGCCCCTTAACTAACAGCTTTCAGGAAGCAAGACAGCTACAGGAAGGACTTAAAACACATTGAGAAGGCAATCAGTCGATATAAAGCACTGAAAATTCTGGACAGTCCTTATTCTGATTTATCTAACAAAACAATGACATTTATAGGTGATATGGAATAGTAGAGTAAAGGAGACATAGAGTTATACAGGAGTCCGGTGGGTGGGTAGCTCAGTTATAGAGCACTTGCTTAGCATGTGTGAAACACCAAAAAAGTGAGGAAAGACAACCAGATGCTGCATGCAGAATTTATTTGTAAACCAAAAAAATCAAAGAAGTCAAACATAAAAAGGCATTTCAGACTATGAAATTTGCATATGAGCTATATAAAAGGTGATATTTAGCAATTATTGTTATTATTAATGTGATAACAGCATGATTATTATGTGCAGAATGATTCATTTGTTATGCATGCATACTAAAGCATTAATGAGTGAAATGGCAGAAAGTATCTGATTTTCTGTTTTAATACTTCAAAAAAACTTTCAGAAAGAAAAGAAAAATAGATTAGACAAGCACTAATATATTTTGTTAATTCTTTTATATGGGCATAAAATTGTTTATTACATTAGACTCTATTCTTGTGTGATTTTGGAATATTGCACAATAATTTAAAAATCCTGCCCCCAAGTTGAGTTTGGGGTAGGACCATTGCATTATTTTAGGTAACTTAAGATTAGGATGGCAGAAACAGATGGAGAAAAGTATGTGCAAATGGGGGATGATTTAGAGAATCTAATAAGACAGGTAGCAAATGTAAAGGATATTAAGAGAAATAAAGGAATTATACATGTCATTGATATTTGGCCTAAATGAGTGATAACATTTTTTTTAATAAGACCAGTTTTGAGGGAAGAGAAAATTTGAGGTCAAGGAAATAAATATTTTTGATTATGATAGTTGGTATGATGCTCATAATATAAGGAAACATATTCTGGAAATTATGTCTGTTCAAAGTCAAATCTTGAGATATAGATGCAGGAATCACTGTCTAAAAGTATATTATACATTTTAATGACTGGATAAGATCACTGAGAGAAATAAAAAATTAGCAATAATCACTCAACAACTAATATATTATCCAAATTTTCTCAATAGTTCTAAGAATGCAGGAATGTTTTATAGCTTGTTTATTTTTACTAGGTTTGATAAAGGATTATGCATTAACTAAGTTTATAAGTCTTTAGTTTCATTTAGTCAATTATAATCCCTTTCATCATTACAGAAGGGTTTACTTCCCTCTAAATTTTTTCCTTTCAATATTTTATTTACTGAATTATTTTTATAAATATAGTATTATAGTTCCTTGTTCAGGTGAAGATTTAAACCAAGTATGTTTTAAATTTTGGTGCTTATATTTCAAGAACATTTTTGCTTTGCAGTCATTTATCACTTCTTATTTTGATTTTTATTTGATTAATTTTGTTGAAAAATCCTGGTCTTTTCTACTGTAAAAACAGCATATTATAGCTTTGACTCATTGCTCAGTGCATTAACCTACTACTCTATGTCCCTTACTCCTCTTTCCCCTAAATTTCCTGTAATTTGACTTTTAGATCCAAACAATATATTTGAACTCCTTTTTTCTTTTCCTGTGAGGCTGCCATCAATTATTAGATTCAAAGGAATCAGTATCTCATGTAATGGTGAAAAGCAGTGTGGCAGGTAGACCAGAGATGACTGAGCAGTTCTGTCACCATCACCATAACGCTCCTCTGGGTTGTTCTAGTTATTCCCATGTCCCAGCCAACAGGAAAGAAGCAGTGAAAATCCAGGGTAAGGACAACAAGGAAACAATCTACTTATTTTTGTTAGCAATATCTGCCTCCATGGGAGGTGGAGAGTGTGTCTGAGTGGCTATATTCTCAACTAATATTAAGTATGTTCTATTCTCAAAGGGAAAGTAGACAGCCAAGGGCACTCTTCAGTCTTTATCACTCAGATAAGTACATGAAGTGAAAAAGAGGACTGGAAATCCATCTTCTGGCCCAGCAAATTCATAAGGAAATGGACTTACATGACCTTCTGATACAAGGAATATGAGGATTTACACATTCTGAAAATAAAAAACAAAGATATATTTTGCAATGTCTGAGTTTGTAGAAATTTTATGTTTTAATTTCTAAGTTGGATCATGTTCATTTATTTTGATTTCAGAATTTTAGCACCATAAAGAACGAAAGCACTAGAACTAAATTAAATTAGGCAAAAATGGTAATTTCTCAATCATCCTGCATTTAGTCATTTCCAATGATAGATGTACAGCTGGAAATACTTTCACTCCATTCCCACTTTAGTGCCTTCACATCATGAGAGACCTTAATAAGTGATAATCCAGGAAGTGTTTATTAAGCCAGTGAGGAATAAGGGTTCTGAACACTACATCTCCTAGCTTTTCACCCTTCCACACCTCTGCATCCTTTACTAGAACCTCCTTTCTTGTCCAGATAGTCTTCCACATTTCTAGTTGCTCTCTTACTATAATTAGTATTTGTCTTCCAGAGATGGGGCAGTAATTTTGCAAGAAATTCATCTGTTTGGGCCAATTTATCATCTTGCAATGTTCATTTATTTATCTGCGAACATATGAACTAATCAGGTCCTTCTAATCTTAGTGTAGATACTTTTCTCCTTAATTTCACTTGCTTTACAATTCCCTGAATCTCTATTATATTCACATCTATCTGTATGCCTTAGATAGAATATAGAGAATAAACTTATGTGTCTATAGGCCTTTATATCATCACTTGGGTGCTATTTTGAAGTTCTTATAAAAGACTTAGAAATTTTAAAAATCATATTTGCCTCTGAAAATTAAATTATGGACTCAAGATAATGGACTAGAGTTTAGATAATTGAATTCTCTTAAAAGGAACACACTAACTCCTAGGCTCTGTGGCTTGAATGTGTCTTATGTGAATGCATTAAACAATCTCAAGAAAGTGTATATCAACTGAAAGACTGGCCCATAGCATAAAGATGCAATGAATAAATCAAAACTATAGAGCAATACTGCCAATAGCCCCCCTAAAAAATTGAAAGAAAGAGATATTAACAAATCCACTTTGAATATTTCCAGTGCAATTATCAACCTTATCAGAAATGTGAGATGCTTGCATCTGACAATGTTCATTTTATAACATTAAAATTCAATTTAGTTCTCTGTTTTCCTGATTTCATATTTATCCCAGATTCATATTTTGATTGTTTTCTGATATGTCTTGGGATGAAAAGTACTCATATGCACGATATTTGTACCGACCACTTTCTGACAGTTAACATGTGGACTTCTGATGTAGTTTATATAAAAAGCTAGTTTTTAGGTTTTGACCATCTTGTATTTAACAATAATTCTTTGGGCCTTCAAATTAGAGAGTAGATCTGGAATGGGATAAATCATTGAGGTTCAACTTGGTGAGGGTCTTCCTAGCTCCAACAATGCTTCTCCATGCTTCACAAATCAGAGTGCTCACCATAGTCATCCAGACTTTAAGAAAATAATTAGAAGACTTAAGAATAATTCAGGTATATGATTCTAAAAATTCTCACATTTTTAAAATTATAAGATGAATTTTATGTACCTAACCCCAGACCTACCAAATCAAAATATCTATCAGTAGAATCCAAGAATCTCTAATTTTTATAGACCCTCAGCAAACATTCCCGATGCCCAAAT
This sequence comes from Xerus rutilus, assembly GCA_028644305.1. Lineage (NCBI taxonomy): Eukaryota > Metazoa > Chordata > Mammalia > Rodentia > Sciuridae > Xerus > Xerus rutilus. The sequence continues at coordinate 40,140,605 of CM053409.1, read as the reverse complement.
AAAACCTAATGACCCTAAGTCATTCAGATGTAGCTAATTTAACAATAGGTATGTCATGTTCGTAAAATCACTGTAACAGTCTACCATGCTATAGTTGTCATTCTTTTATTTTCAAATAATTTCTGCAGGTCTTAGGCAAACTTGATATATATGTGTCTCATTTCAAGAATTATGTATATACATATTGTTAGGTTAGAGGCAGACGTGGAGCAGCGGTGCCGCCACAAATGGGCGAGCAGCGTGCATGCACAGAACACACCAACATGGCCACAACCGGTCGCATGCACTGAATGCAGCACGCATGCTCCGAACATGCCAACATGGCCACCCACAGCTGCCGATATGGAGGGACACTGAGCATTCGACATGAAAATCGCCATGACCCCCCGGCTCATCCCGGAAGGACTCTGACCTCACCAGTCTCCCCTAACCAATCTCAGAGGACACTGGACTCTAGATCAACACCTCTTCCTGCCCCAGGCCCTTCCCTTCCTGCCTTAAGTCTTCCTTTTCCGGACCCCCGGGGGGGGGCGGGGGGGGGAAGGACCATTTAAATTCTGTATGGCACAAGGCCTCAGCGCCATTCTGCCCGCTCAAGCCTGCTGATGGTCGGGGGGGGGGCCCTGGAGCGTTCTTCCCAAAATAAAGCCTGTTCGTGTCCTGTTTTACTTCCTTCTGGTCATTTGGCTTTACACATATATAGGCTCTTACATACACACATAGATAAAACACACATGTATGCAGTTTAGGTAGTTATTAGTTATGCAATGACCAGTACTCATCTCCAGACCTTACACATAGTAAGTTCCATCAATGATTTTACATAGGGATTGACTGGAAAAATGAGAAATTTCACCACTATTATTTAACATTTTTATCTACTGTATTTACTTGTGAAATGATAATTTTCCCATGTTGACTAATCAACTTTTATTAGGTACTTCCTGTGCTTTGGAATTTGTTATATCTTTTCTACCTTGGAAATTGGAGACAACATAGTTAATAAAAACCAAAAATACAGTAATGCATTCAATAACTACACAAGTCATATTGATTTACTTAGTCCTACCTATTGAATAGAAAATTATTTAATATTTCTTAGAGAAACAGAAAGAAAGTAGTAGGAAAATGCATTCAAGATGATGGATATGAAGGTATTTCGAAAATTGGAGTGCTAAGGTAGAGAAATTCCTGAGTCAGGTGCATATGCAAATGGAAAGGTCTCAAGATTCTGAACACTTTACCCAAGAAGGTTCAAGTTAGCAGCACATTTGTCATTCAATACCTGAAAGAAAACATTGATCAATTCAGCAGAAATTCATTGAAAGACACTCTTTTAGGTGCTGAAGATGCAGCAATAAATAAGGCAATGTCCTCATAGTCTTAGACATGGTGCAAGCCAATGAGTAGATACCAAAGTAATATCATACTGATCAAAGCCTACATAAGATGGGCATACTGCTGCACATATATCCCTATGTCCCATATTCCCTTGGCCCACTGAACCTGACCATTAATTTAATGTCGTCATACAATCTACCACTTCATCTTACGTGGCCAACTAGCACAACCTGCAATTTAACAAACTGTGACATGCAGCATTACTAAACTTGAGAGGAAACAAGAAATAGACTGAAGTTATAATTAAAAATTATAATAATATAATGTTGCAATGGCAATCATTAAAATAACTAAAAACAAAGCTACAAACAATGGCTGCCTAAAAATTGTGGTTTATGTAAGAGAGTGATTTATCATTTTTCTGAACTTCTAGTACTATTTGAAAAGAAATCTTATCCATGTACAATTTCTATAATATTAAAAATTTACTAAAATAGGTTTTGAATTTCTAGATCCTCTGTGCCAATATAAATAAATAAATAAATAAATAAATAAATAAATAAATAAAATATTGGGAATGAAAATCACAGCAAAATGCAATGCCAAATATTTTAGTGTTTAAAGTTATCATTAATGTTAAAAAAAATGATGGAGGCTTCTAAGTTTTTAAGCTCCTACTCTGAGCCATGCACTGGGAAAAATATGTAATTTCTTGTGATCTTTGCTTAATCCCAATATGGAATTAAAACTCCTGTGTAAGAATAGCAGAACTTGAAGATTATTGTACAAAGTGATTGATAGTCTGTGTGAAGAAATCAAAGTCACTAATATATTGCAGACATTATATAACTCAATTTCCAAAAGAAAAAAACAATCCATTTCCTGGGAGAATCAAAAAAACAATGTTTAAACTTAGGAGTAATTGCAGCAGAAAATTTTCATTTGTAAGTCATTATAAAAAGGATAACATATACCAACATGCATGCAGTAAATGAAGAATGAGTTCTTACCCATTCCTACCCAGCTGTTTTCTTATTATTTTAAAACTATTTATTGTAATAAAAACAAACAGACATATATAGAAAGTGGACATTCCTTCTTTTTCCTTTCTTATCCCTCCTCCAAGAATTGCCACCACTCTGAGCAGATCACTGTCTCAACTCTACATGGTTGGTAAAGTGCTTTTCTAAATGTGACTTTATACTATTTTAACAACTTGATATTTTTCCAAGTTCTATCTTAGAAGAAATTCTGTGAGTCTCAAGTAAGTATACAGTTCTCTGATATAGTCTGCCTTTACACAAAGATAAATTCTGTTAAAGTACAGCTTGAATGACTTAATTTCAATCCTTTCGATAGTCCTCTGTAAATATTTCATCAATCAGTAAAATGGTTATAGAATACATATTAGGTAAGACACACTGTGGTCACTAGGTTCAATTTATTTTTGCATTGCTTTCCTTAAAATATTCATGCATTAATCTAGACAGCATTTAAATAAAAACAGTACTGGCTAGGATTGATAAGAGCAAATAAAGAGCAGTGGATAAGTGCCCAGAAGTTTAAAGGAGAGAGAGATTTTTTTCTAGTTGATTGGGTCAGAGATTAATGGAGAAGATGATGAAATAAGAACTGAGTTGCATTCATTTGAAGAATGTACTGTAGGGAAAGAAAAAGAAAACAAATCAAAGGAAGAAAAGATAAGGGGAAGAAAAGGAAGATTAGTGGGAATTGATAAAGAATTGCTAACAAGACCTTTAGATACTTCCTACTTCTGACCAGGCTCAGAGCTATTACTTTTGCACCTTAATAAGAACACCTAAATTGCCCTCCCCCTTCTATTTTCTTTTAAGGTGGGAAGGTAGAGATCTTTGGTTTAAAGTGATAGAAACCCTTCTTCAACTTAAGAGGACAATAAAGGATAATTTATCAGTCTAAGAAGCTCTAAGAAGGGTAAGATTGCAGCTAAACTTTAGGGAACTAAACCAAGGATTGAAACGTTCCAATTTCTTGTACTTCACATGTCTGCTTGTGATACGGAGCATGTAGCTGCTTCATGTTTCTCAAGATGGCTGCCATCAGATAGACATGTATGTATCATCTCACAGTATCCTTTTAGAGAAGGACCACTGAGGTCTTGTTTGAAAAATCACAGGGATATTCAGTCTCTATGACAGATGTCTGAGCCTAAGACAATTATATGGCACCAAAAGAGTAGGTATAAAAAAAGTGCCTCCCATTTCTATTCTCCTATTCACTCAGTCCCCTCTGTTTACACTGAAGTCTTCTCTGTTCCTCTAGCTTGCCAGGCATGTTCTTTCCTGAGCACTGGCATTAAGTATTCTCTTTGCTCACAACACTGCACACTCTATGAAATGGAATAATAATGCAGTTGAAGATTTGCAACACTCCATGGGTTTGAACTACCTATCTGAAAGCTAGGTTGTAACTAAGATAAATCATAATGGTTGTGATCTACTAAAAGTGGTAATGTCTTTTATTAACATTCTTCTGATTGTTAGATTAGCAGAATGCCTATTGTGGGTGATCTGATCTCTTAGAATTCTGTAATGGATTCTACTATTAATATATAATTGGTACAATGCCTTTTATTTAGTGCCCTATCTTTGTGGTATTTCCTCATGTAATAAACTCATGCTGGAGATATGCCAGGCTCTATTCTACATCTTAAGAATCCTGACATGGATAAGATTGAGTGAGGAAGGGGTAGATGATACATACACACAAAAAAGACACATAAAAAATACTAAATGGTTATAAGAAATAGGATGCTGAGATGACAAGGGACTGATAGTGCTCTCAGATTGTGCTGTTAGGGGAGTCATTTTTGAACTTTTGAAGACTGAATGACCAGAAGAATCTACAGTTTAACCATCACCATTAGTTCAGATTGCTATAATAAATTGCCTTAGACTGAATGTCTTATAGATAACTGAGGTTTTTACTCAGAGTTGAAGGCTGGAAGTCAATCAGGGTAGAAGCAGGATCATATTCTGTGAAGGGCCCTCTTCTGGGCCTTTCTGGGGTGCAGAATGCCATTTGTATTATCTACAAGTGAAGAAGAGGTGAGAGAGCTCCCTTGGAAAAGGTCACCTATTCCATTCATGAAGACTCCACCTTCATGATCTTGTTATCTCCCACAGGCATTCACTCTATTGTTTTTGCATTGGGGGTTAGAATTTCAACAGACATTGTGGGAGGACATAGGCATTCAGTCCATAACAGTGACAAGGAGGAAAGAACATTCCAGACAAAGGGGCCAGTTATTGAAAATGTCCTACAGAGGAGAGAGCATTCATACGTGTATTTTACAAATATCCTTGACTCTTATTATATGCTAGGCCCTATTTCAGCATTAATATTCAGCAGTAAAAACACAAAGAACTGCCTTCCTGGCACTAAATTCAAGAGGTGGAGTAGGGACAATAAATATTAAACACAATAAAGAAATTTATATTTCATTTTAGAGGTTAATAACTACTATAAAATAATATATAAGAGAGGATTGAAGGACAAGGGGTGTGGTGTGGAGGGGCACCCAAGGCAAACCACAATACCAGGCAAGATGGTGAGGGTAGGTGCCAGTAAGAAGATATCTTGAACAAAATCTTAAAAATGGTAACAATATTGTGTGGTTCATAGAATCTATGAGGGAATATGGGAGGTGGAGAAAAAGCTAGTGCAGGACAGAGGTAGGAATCAAGTGGCAGCAGAGAGCAGAAACACGGCCATAGCATAACAGCGTAGTAGGAAAGGAACTGATAGCAATGTTGCTATTGATGAATTTTTGCCATTGCCACCATAGTTGAACTCGGTGCCATATTTGTGGATGATTTCTTCAACTATCTCTGGGTTTTCCCATCACTCCTATTAGATTTGAAATTTCAAGGAGAAACGAAATTTTCATGCAGTTAAGTTTTCAAGCCTTTTTCCTACCTCAGATGGGGCAAAAAGAGACAGCTGAATTCTGTTGTTCTGCTAGTGGGAATCAGGAATTTTCTTCCTACTGAGAATCATGATATAAGAGATTTTTTTCCAAGTGGAATAATCTTCAGACACTGGACAGAAGATAAAGTGACAGATATCAGCTAAAACCCTTTACTATTATAGTTTGTTAAATCTTTAAAAACAGTAGGAAGAGCAAAAATTTAAATTGAGATAAACTGATTCATATGCAAATTATAGACCTAATTTAGGTTCTAATATTTACCCTGAAATTTGCAATGTTTTTATTTAATATTAACATTTGGCAACAGTTAACTTCTTTTACATAAATAACATTTATGTTAACCTATTTAACAGTTTCTATTTTCATAAAATATTTAAGAGCTCCTCTATTAAGAAAAAATAATACCTGATTTTCAAATTTCAGCTTTAAAAAGTCCCCTCTGAAATATCTGACCTCCAAAAGCATAATACAAGGAAAGTAAATCACAAAACATATTGTTATGATTTTCCCTGTGTTGGACTATCAAGTTTCCTTTGGTCTTGAGAGATTCGTTAACTTCTCAAAGTTTATATATAATGTTATGCTTTCCACTGGAGACTCTCAGATTACAGTAATCGGAGCTCGTTGCCAGGCCCTCTCTGATAACTTCCTGAAGAATATCTGAAAATCCATTAACATGCAGTGCAATGAGCTGCTTCAGGGTTTGCAACTGTATTGGAGAAACAGAGAACAACTTATACAATTCCTCTGGGGTGTGTATAAATCTTTTCAACTCCTGATATGTATGCTATATTAATAACCAAGCCATGCAGGATGGAGCAATTGCATAAGGAAAAGAATATTAAGTTCCTTCTTTTCTGAACATTTTTTCCAACTACCACAATCTCCAAATCTTCATCTTACAGTAAATACAAGACTCTTTTGTTTGATATTTCACAATTTTGGCTACTTCTCCCTTTTTCTTTCATTAATTTATCAGTTAAGTATTTAAATATGATTATATAAACATATTTATCAGTTTATCAATGAAGTGTTAATAATTTAAATATATTTAAAAATTGCTTGTATTGTTTTTCATCAAACAATACATGGGTAATAGAAATTATTTCTACTTATTAATAATTAGGGCACATTCAAAATGGAAGCACACCTAATAAACTACTCACCAAATGAGTTTATATACCAATTTGCAACAATCTGTAAATGCAATTCTTTAGAGAGCTTTCCTGGAGGTAAACAGGAATTGGCAAGCAGAACAAATAGGTAAACAGAAATAATCAAAGGGATCTTAAAAGGGTGTTCAAATGACACTGTTATATAGCTGAAGTGTTTCTTTATATAAACTCCTCCTGTGATTGCAATTTTTAAATTTCTAACACACTCTCTTCCTATTTTATCTATCAAATAGGCATGCAAAGGTGAGCCCTACAGAAAATTAACTGTCACAAAAGTAGTCGATATTTCTTGTACTGCTATGTGTCAAGGTACTTTGCAAATAATTTTTTATTGTCTTTAATTCTTTCACAAACCTACAAGGTATGTATTATGACAGATACTCTATAGAAATTTACTAAGGCATGAGAGTGTATGTGACTTGCCTAGTGTTCTATATAGCAATAATAAGAATGGAATTTAACTTATAAGAGTCTAATTTAAATTCATGTGGTCAAGTACCATCCATTGTTTTGTGTTTAATATGACTGTATCTATATTGAGATTATTTGTGGAAATAAATGGGGTCCAGGATTTCCACTGCATAAAGGGGGCAAGAACAAATATATTTGTTATCACAGTAACCTATTGTTTACTTTACGGACTCTTTTGCCCAGTTTAGATGGTAAATGGACAAGTGCTGACAGCATCCTGACTTCCATCATGAAGGCCATCATGACCAGGGTCATGTCTCCAGGTATTAGCAGAGGCACTAGGTAATATTACCTGGAATTTACAGCTGGGTAAAGGGGAAGAGATCCAATGAGCATCCATTGGCTGTGGCAGAGGTTTCGTTAGTGCCATTGACCTACCTCTGCCAAACTTTCCCCGGGGAAGAGTTCTACCAGGATGCATTCACATATGTAAATCAAGTTGTGCAAGAGGTATAGAATGTGGGAGAAACTCCAAAGTGCCACCTGGATAGCTCTTGAGTGATGAACTTGTTACCCAGTTGCTGGCATTGTCGTTGGCAGTTAGCCTTCAATGGAAGGTTCATACAGGAATTAGACTCAATTTAAGATAGCTACCATTTACCTTCCCAGGACAGTCCACATCTGGTGACTTACTAAATTAGGATTATAAAGCCTGGCCATTGTAGCACAACTAGGGACAATACTGAAATTATACCAGACCTCACCATTGGTTGAGGGGCAGCATTAGCTGGAAGTCACCTTGTTACTCTTTGTTATCTCCTTCCTTACCCTCCTTTCTGCCATGTGTTAATCACAAAGACACTTCATAGTAAAGATTCTAAATATTAGACTCCATCTCAGTCTGTTTATTGGGAACCCAATCTGTGACCAATACAAAAACAAAAACAAAAAACAAAACATTCTGTAAAATCATCTTTCAGCACTTTGTAGTATTGTGAGATCAGACATGTAATCCCAGAAGTATCAAGTATTCATACTTGGCTCTTGTAAAATATACACTATAAACTACAATAAACAAATACTTTTTTACATTCCGAAATTGTGTCTTTTGGGTTTCTTCAGATTTCTGCCTTTGAAATTACAAAAGAAAAAACAAAGGGCCATTATAATGGTTTTCTATGGAAAAGAAATAGTCTTCCTCAAAAATGAGTTCAATTTATTTCCATGAGTTAAGAATTAACCAGTCAATGTTTATTTAATTTTGTTTGAAATTTTAGTTTTATGCCTTTATTTATTTATTTTGGTTCGGATTTGGGCATTGACCTCTGCAAGCCATTCTATGCACAGAGATAGGCAGAGGATTTGTTAAACTCGACAAACATAATTAATAGCCACAATCTGTCTCATATAGCAATATTACTACATTTTGTGTCTACAGTCACTATTAATAAAGTCTTTAAGGGAAAAAGCATGGAACCAAGCACCTGGAAATGAATTTCATGTGCTTCAATGGGATACAGTTTCTTAAAATATTTTCCCCCATTTTTTGAGTAAAACCTTTGCAAGCTTTTAGCCTGTCATAGTTAATCAATATTACAAGGGAAGAACTTTTTATTTCTGCTTTTTACCTCTTGTGGCTAAATTGGTAAGAAAAGAGATAATGAAGTACCTCTGGGACTAAACCCCAGTTGTGGTAGTAGAGACAGAAATGAGAAGACTCCAGGAAGAAAGGAGGAGGCAACTTTATAGAAATTGGAAATTTATAGAGGCACCTAAATATTATAAGGTGTGATAAAAATGTCAGGTGCCATTAATCTTAAGATTATCATCAAAATATATGGTCTTCATAACAACTGAATATTAATAAGACTTTCAATCATCAAGTAATAAAATTATTAATATTTTATAATAGTTGTTTGAATCAAACATATGTTTGAGGCCATTTTAAATAAAACCAAATTTTGTCCAACCATTTAAGTATATAAAATTTTTGAAATGAAAAATAAGAAAAGGAGGAAAGAGTATATTAATGTTATTTTGCTACATGATATGGAGTTGAGTGCTTGTCATGATGTCTATCAAAATGTCACTCTGCTGCATCACTTCTTTACAAAGAAGAAATCTATCATTGTCAGGCTTTACTGAAAAGACTATCCATAATTTTGAGCAAAGTCAAATGATTCATTTTACTCAATCTTTATATGTTTTACACAAAGGAAAGGGATTTCTTCAAAAAAAGAAAATGAGAGCATTAAGCACATTCAAATAACTATGAAAATAGCTAATAGTATTAACATTGAATCAAGAATTGGTAATTTATTATTGTATTATATTAGAAATTAATATTTTATGTTTAAAAATCATGGTGTGTACATATTAGACTTCAATTCATTTGCGTTTGTATTTTAGCTAAGAAAAACTGAATACCGGCCGGGACAGTGCTGCGCACCTGTAATCCCAGCAACTCAGGAGGCTGAGAGAGGAGGATCACAAGTTTAAAGCAAGCCTCAACAACTTAGTGAGGGCCCAAGCAACTTACTGAGACCCTATCACAAGATCAAAAATAAAAAGTGCTGGGGATATGGCTCAGTGGTCAAGTGCCCCTGAGAGAGAGACAGAGAGAAAGGTAAGAGGGGAGAGGAGGAGTGAGAAATTAAATAAAAACGTGGGAGGAGGAATGACTAAGTATGGAAGAACTAAGAAAGAGTAAACACAGGCAGGCAGTATCTCTAACGGAAAGATTTTACCTGTGTATATTGAGACAGCCATAAAAATTGGAGAACTGTCTTCATTGCTTCTAGAAATGAACCATCTGATATTGGTTTGAAGACTGTGAGTGGGTCATGGTGAGAGAATGTTTTATTATCTCTGCCTCCACTGTCTGGGTTTATCTATTGTTTGATGAATAGACAATTTAAGTTCTTTTGGATATTCTTTTTTTCCTAAGAATGTCACTACTCTGCTTTTATGGTGTGGATATGAGGTATCCCCCAAAACTCACATGTGAGACAATGCAGAGGAGATATGACTGGGTTGTGAGAGTCTTAGCCTAATCAGTGAGTTAATCCATGACAAGATTAATTGAGTGGTAACTGGAGGCAGGTGGGCTGTGGCAGGAGGAAGTGGTTAATTGGGGATGTGGCTATGGGGTATATATTTAATATCTGGACAGTGGAGTCTCTCTCTGCTTCTCATCAGGACATGAGCAACTTTCCTCTGCTGCTTCCTTCTGCCAAGATGTTCTGCCTCACCTTGAGCCCATAGGAATGGAGCCTGCTGTCCATGGACTGAGATCTCTGAAACTGTGAGCCCCCAGATAAACCTTTCTTCCTTTACAATTGTTCTGGTCAGGTCTTTCAGTTGCAGAAGCAAAATAGCTTCCTAAAACACATACCTTCTAAGAAATGTAAAATTGCACTTTCTCAAATAGATGATTTCACATTTTCTAAATAGATGCAGAATCTCTTTAAGAGATTTAAGTTTGTTTCACTTAAAAATGAACGTTGGTATGTGATTTGAGTCCAATTTTGTGAATATTTTGCAATTGTCTGAGCACTGTAATATCATTTAAAGTTGCTTCAATTTGAGAAAGAAAGGCTCATTAATTTGGAATTGTTCTCACTTGAGAAAACTCAGTGTTCGAAACTGCGGTTGAATAGCAAATCTGAGACTGGCTTTCTCAAACTTAAACTATGAAATTCACTATTAGCTTATTAGAAATGTAGTGAAAATGTCAGCAGGAAACTTACCTAAATGGGAATTATCTTATAATTGAGAAAAAATAGATACAAATGAAGCTGGAATCAGAAAGATTTAAGTGGAGGGAAGAGTGGTGTTTATTACTCCCCCCCTGCGACTTTACCATGTATTTTTAAAGTTCGTGTCTGTATAATGTCTTCACTAAGTTTTTTTAAAGTACATTTTATTGCAGAAACTTAAAATTTAATCTTTTGGCATTAATATACTTTTGAATGATCTTCTGACATTTATTGTTTTCGATTTTTTTGTCTTGTACTATGTGAGGTTTATTCAGTAGAAACTATTATATATTTATTTAGGCGAGATCCTCACTGATGAGTTGGCCTTTTTTTTTAATTTGAATTTGGTGTGGAGAAAAGATTGTCAGGACAAGACATCATGAATATTATTCCTTAATACTTCTTAGGTACATAATCGTATTTCAGTGAGCTCTTAGTCTCACTGGAATGTTAAAAATTTTATATATAGTAAACTAGAGAACTTTAAAAAGTACTGTTGCTTGCATCATATCCCAGACGACAGCATCTGAATTACTGGTTTGTATTTTTGGAAAGTTTCTCAGGTTTTTCTTACCAAAGACCTAAGGTGGTAAGATAAAGTGCTGCTCAAACTAGTATTCTTCCCTTTTCATTGCCTCCTGGACAGAATGCTAGTTATAAACCTGGATCAGCCTTGGGTTTTTTTCTACTGTTTATAAGTGAACTTAGTACAATGAAGAGTTAGGACCAAACCACACCTCTTTTATATTATGTAATTTTGGGTTCCAAATAAATATTTGTCATCTTTCTTTTCTTCTTTTCTTTTTTTCTTCCTTCCTTTCTGTCTTCCTGCCTTTCATCCATTCTTTCCTTCCTTCCTTCCTTTTTTTTTTCCAGTGGTGGGGATCAAACCCAGGGACTTGTGAATACTAGTCAAGTACTCTACCATTGAGGTACAACCCTAGCCTCAAAGATAAGTTTTTAAAAAATTATTTGAACTCATTGATTTTGGATAGTTTCTAAAAGAATAAAGGAAAAAAACACAACTCTCTACTATAATAATAAATTTTAAAATCTTTCCAAATACTTTATGGGTATATTAAATCTCTTTTTCTAATTAATAAATTTTAGGCAGGGTGTGGTGGCACATTCCTGTAATCGCAGCAGCTTGGGAGGTTGAGGCAGGAGGTTGCAAGTTCAAAGCAAAGCCCTAAGCAACTTAGTGAGACCTGTCTCTAACTAACTCACTAACTAAATAAATAAAAGGACTGGGAATGTGGTTCTGTAATTAAGCACCCCTGGGTTTAATCACTGATACCCCCCCAAAAAAAATTTGTAAATTTTAGTATTTATAAGACTTTTAAGTTCACACAATATTGAAAGGAAAGTGCATAGATTTCCTGGACACTCTCTATCCCCAGACAAACATGACTTCCCCCATCATCAACACCTTGGCACCACAGTGCTACATTAATGACTATTAATGAATCTACATTAAATTACATCTATTGATGAGGAAATATTGTCTGCTTTTCAGGACTTATCTTTGTATGTTACTGCTTCCTCTTATGGGAAGACAATGAGAAAACACCCTTGACCCTCATTCCTAAAGCAAAACATTTTGGAAAAAAGAAATTGAACTTCTTGTCAACCAAGTGCATTTTTTGTTCTTTTCCAAAGCCTGTTTGTATTTTTGTGTGAAGTTATTGTCACAAACATTGCCATAATTTCCATAAATAGAACCAACGACAATCAGAAACTATATTGAACCCTTTAGGAATTTTTATAACCTAATCTCTAATGTTATCACATAAGAAATTAGTCATAATGATTATTTCCTACAGAACATTTTTCCAGAATTGTACCTTTCCGCATCTCTAAATTAGAAAGCCTAATTTATTTAAGAATGGCTATCCTTATGACCTGAAGAAACAAAACCCATCTCTCTTTAAGGTTGGAATGGGAAGGAACGCCAAGTTTACTCTTAAGAGGTTAGCGTGTACCACTGATGATTCATATTTGTGAGTGAGGATGTGTTTTTGACTCTCATTTGATTTATATATTCTCTTAGGATATCTGCCTTAAGAAATACAAGTTATAAAAATTAAATCAACTTTTTTTATTGCATTTATTGGACTCAATTGTTGTTCATACTCTTAGACAAGTACAGGTTAATAATAAATATAACTTTACTGCTAGGAATTAAATATAGGATGATATTTTAAAACTGGTTAGAAACAAAAATATTCATTTTGTGTTTAGATTTTTGCATAAATTTACTACTAAGGATTATATAAAATTACATTAAATATCACATTTTTGGTTGTATTTAATAACAGTTTGGAAATAAGGTAAATTATTTCAAAATATTGATATATTAAAAACTTGAGCTGTAGTTCAACAAAATTTTGAAATATGTTCCCAAGGCCTGCCAAGTTAAATGAAATACATACTGACATAGATTTTAGCCATAATTTACCTTACCACTACCCCATTATAAGAATATGTAGTATGATATATATATGTGAGCCTCTATTGTGGGTTATTCTCCTCTTCTAAGAATGTAAGTATCCACGGAAAAATAATTAAACAGAACACAGTAAGATTTTGTGGTAGATTTTAATCATATACCCAAGTCCTAGAGTATTACAACTAATTAATTGAAACATAGTGATGCTTTTCAATCTGTATAAGCCAAATAGTAATATCTACATGCTTTTGATCAAAAGTTTATAATGGTGTCCAATTTCCAACTGAAATGGATATTCAGAAGCATAAATTAATAATAGGTTGAGCAAATAATTGTGACATGGAAAAAAAGATCAGTTACTTTACTTCTCAACCTGAATTGCATGTTGAAATACTTACAAAGAAGTGGATGCCTTCAGAGGCAGGCCAAGGGAGAATCTCTGGGTATCTCTGGTTTTCTTTTTTTTTTAGCACTGGGAATTGAACTCAGGGGTACTCTGCCCACTGAGCCACATCCCTAGCCCTATGTTTTATTTAGAGATGGTATCACTGAGTTGCTTAGCGTTGCTGAGGCTGGCTTTGAACTTGTGATTCTTCTGTCTCAGCCTCCCAAAGTGCTAGGATTACAGGCATATGCCAGCATACCTGGCGAATCTCTGGGTTTTAATGCTCAAGCAGGGATACTTTTGTAAGCCCCACAATCCAGGGTGGATAACCTTCCTCTTAACACATCATACTCCTCCAACAAATTGAATGGAATAGAGAGAAGTTCCATGCTGAAATGTTATTTTTCTTTTGCTCAAATAACCAAATAGACTTCAGTTGTAGAGGAGTTGGGTTTCAGGGATGGCCTCTCATTAGCTACAAAATTTATGTTGCCAGTTGATTTTTCTGTGCCTCTCACACTTGATGTTTGAATTGGGGACTTTTTTCTAGGTGAAACATAAGTTTTTTTAAACTCTAAATTTCTGGACTTTAAGTAAAGGAAGAAGCAGTCTTGAAATGACTAGTCATTGTTATCATTTTCTTCATTAGTAAACTAAATTATTTGTGATGGCATTATTAAGTAATTCTTATCTATTTAACCTGAGTCTTCTAATATACTTTTGTTACATTAAAATATAAAGTATAATCACATTATTATCTAGAAAATTCAGGTCTAAATAATTCGTTTTCCAAAGAAAATATCCTGAAATTAAAACTTTTTTTTTTAAAAAATATCTTTTTAAAACATCAAGTTTTCTCAGTTTCAATACATGTGGAAGCCAAAATATAAAAAGCAGAGTATCTGTAGAGAAATTTCACTACACAAATTTGCTCTTTGTATTATGGGGTATGGTGTCTAAATTTGGTCCTATCATTACTATATAAATATATCTATCAGAAAATTTCTAATAGGCCTTCAAAAATGCATTCACAGAAACAAATATCAGTGTTGGCACTTTGCTGGGCACTTAGCATGGAGAAAAGAAAAGAATATAGCAAGACATAGGAGGAAAAAGATACATGTGTATACTCCAGCAGAGACGTTGACCATCTAATTTAAAACCACAGAGGATGTGATGACTAACCGAAGGAAGAGACAATTCATCAAGACAGAAGGGAAAGCAGTCCTGATGGGAGGAAGGGTATGTACATAAGACATGAGTATCTCAACAGATTTAAATAAGCCTATGGGGTCTAGAGAATTCAGTTTGTAGGGTCACTTTGAGTTTGTATAAAAATGAATAATTCTAATAAGGAATGTGTGGTTGTAATGTAAATGTTCATTATAATTTAAGATATATACTTGACATTTTAGAAGATAGACCACACAAAGATCAATTTTATACTTTGTGAGTGTGCATTGTGTGTGCGTATGCATATATATGGCTTTCTCTATGATTGAAAATATTAATTTCATCATTCTCTCCTAGTAGTAAGACTTTTCTACTAGGATAAATTGTCTTTCTCAATTAGTATTGTTTTGTTCTGTTTTGGTTTTTACATATTGAGACATAGTATCCAGTCTTTCTTATTGCTTCTTTAACACCTAAACAGAAATGATGGTGAATTTTTAAGTGGTTTAGACAACAATTTTTTCTCAGCATATATTAGTTTTACCTACTTTAGAACATAAATGTTCTTATGCATACAATAATGTTCTTTCTGTATTTGGTTTCTTTTGCTCAGAATGTTTCAGAGATGCATCCATGTAATTGCATGTAGTCCCCCCCCCCCTTACTGATGAATGTATATCAGTATTCCTGGGTTCTTTTTGCTTTATTTTTTAAGTTTTTTGTTTGTTTTGATATCTAGGACAACCAGGTAGTTTCCAGATTTTGGCTACTGATTTTGGCTATTATAAACATTTGTGTACTTGTATTTTTAATAAATGATTTGATTTATGTAGACAAATACCTAGGAGTGGAATTACTGAATCACAAGATTATGTTTAGACATGTAAGAAACTACTAGATTTTTGCTGAATAAATGTATCATTTTGGATTCCCACCAATAATATCAGAAAGATTTGATTGCTCCATGTCTTTGAAAACATTTGTTGTACAGTTTGAGTTTTTACTCATGTGTATGTTTATGAAATCTTCCTAGTTACAGGACTAGGGCCTTCTGGGAAACTGAGGTAGCTCGAAAACACCCTTTCAAACCCCAATTCTTCAGATCAAGTCAGAAAGATATCAGACATGTTGCTTAGTGTAACCAGCAATGAGTTTATTAGGATGGGAAAGAGAAAAATCGGACACTCTTAAGGGAGAGAGTTGGGCCTCTCAGAGAGCAGAGGGACAGCGTGTCTCTCCTGCATTCCAGCTTTGTTGGGGATCTTAGAAAAGTTTCCAGTGAGTTCCACCCAGGTTCATCTCTTGGCTTTTGACTGACAGCAGAATGACAGCAGACTTTCAAGTCACCACTGCCATGAAAACTCTTCGCGTTTTGGTTCATGCTGACTGGTTCTAATTGTATTCTTAACCATAAATTCCTACAGATTTTATGATTGGGAGGAATTATCCTTTTCTCCCTGAGTTCCAGGATCTGGTCTATGGAAAGGGTTAGAGAAGTCTCCTCTACAGAATAACTTGTGTTCCCCTAATCAACACTTTTTTCTCCTGCAGATAACAGGTATTTTGCCCTTCATTAAGCGAGGCAGGTCTGCATGGAAATTGCTTCTTGGAAAAGACAGCTTATGGGGCTCAACACAGTGAGCCCATTTTATGGAATTATTCCCTTAACCTCATGTTCCCCACCACTTGCATCTATCTGTCTCCTATCACTATCATCCCTTAAAGTCTTATGTGAATTTTTTCTTGTAGTCTGCAATTTTCTTATTAATTTTCTTAATTATATCTGCTTACGTAGTAGAGGTTTTCAAATATTAGACAAAGCCTAATATTTCTTTTTAATTTTATGGCTATTGCTTTATGTCCAATCTAAGAAATATTTACTTACTCTGATTTATGGATATATTATCCCATTTCTTTCTTTGAGGTTTATGGTGGTGGTTATGTTAAATAAATTACGTATGTGAAATTTAGCTTTTCTGTAATGTATAAGGTAAAGTTTCATTTATTTTTCCCTTATGAAAGTGTTCTAGCACCTTATTTTGAAAAGCCTGTTCTTTTCCATAGACCATTGGAAGCTTTGATGATAATCCAGCCATCTATACATCTATCTTAGACTCTCCTCTCTTACACTATCGTCTCTCTTATCTATCTTTTGTCCTACAATAGCCTTAATAACAAATCTAGTAAGTGACTGAATTCAGGTACTCTATTCTCCAAAAGCTGTTGTTTCTTTTCATTATCACTTGAGATAATCTGCATATTTTGCATCCTTGTTTTCAAAGGTGATTCCTTGTAGTGAGCATTGAATCAATTATTGCTTTATTATATAGGTTGGCATACTTTTTTATCAAAAGTTTTAGATTAGTGATAATTTTAAAAAGTCTTGAAATGATTACAGGAGACATATAAAAATATAAAAAATGATAATTGATAATGTGCATTTTATTTAGCTAAATATATCCAAATGTCATTAAAACAAGTAGTCAAGATAAAGGTATTGGGAGTTCTATATATTCTTTATATTACTAAATCTCTGAAATTGAAATTGTATTTCATACCTATATAATATTTTAATTTGAACAGGAGGTTTTCATTGAAAATACTTTAGGTTTCATAAAATTCATAGTAGAAGATATAGATTTAAATGTCCCCATGGTCCTAAACATATTTAAAAATATCTTAATAACTAAATTAAGTTTCAAGTTCCAATTTCCATTTCCACTAATAAAATTCATAAAATTAAAATTGATAAAATGAAAAATTTGGTACTTTATTCACACAAGCCACATTTCAAATCCTACCAGCTGCCATACTGAATAGTACAACTTTACATCAATTCAATTAATATTAAATGCAAATCAGTACAAATTTAATGTACTTATTGGTATGGTTCAGTTTAAATTTATAATACTGCTATTTTTCCACTTGTCCCTTCCATTGTTTCTTTCCTTTTATCTGTTTTTTCCTTTCTTTTGAATTATTTATTTGTTCAATATTCATTTTATCTATTATTGATTAAATTGCTATACCTCCTCATTTTACCATTTTAAAACTAGTCTATGATTTGAAAAAAATGCATGTTTAAATTATTAAAGTCTCTATATAGATAATTTTATATGTATTGATGTATAACTTAACATTTCACAATTTAATTATAAAAGTGTGCTGCTTATGTGCTGTGGTTTGATGTCATACATTTTACTTGTACATAATTTGTAAACCCTAAAATAATTGCTATTATTTTTGTTTTAAACTCTTAATTTTCTTTCAAAGAAAAATTTAAAGGAGAGGGAAGACTGTTGTATATTTGCTCACATAATTTCTATTTATGGAGCTCTTTATTTCCTTTTTGTAAATTCCATCTGATTTCATTTTCCCTCAATCTGAAGAGATGTTTACTGCTTCTGATAATACAAGTCTGTTGATAACAGTTCCTCTCACCTTTTATCTGTCTAAAAACACATTTATTCATTTTTATTATGAAAGTTTTTTCTCTCTTTTAACACATTTATGTTCTACTGACTCCAGCCTTAAGGTTTCTGAGGAAAATCGGAGTCCTTCTTATTAGTGTACACATTGTATATTTTTGTCTGGATTATTTTATGGGATTTTCATAATTGTTTTTGCATAGTTTGATTGTGATTTGCCTTGATGTAGTTTTCTTCTATTTTATCCTATTTGCAGTTTAGTAATTTTGCTAGATCGATTAGTTCATGATTTTCATTAATTTCAACAGTTTTCCAAATATATATATTTTTTCTCTACTTTCTGGAAATACAAATGCTCATATATGTGACCACTTCCTATTGTCCCATTGAGATTGCTCTTTTTTCTTGGTCTTTATTTCTCATTACTTCTGTTTGGATCATTTATTTTGATATAGCCTCAAATTTACTAATGTTTTCTTCTGCACTATGACGTCTTATCCATTATTATTCCATCTAGTGTGGTTTTCTCTATTATACTTTTCATTTGTTTAAGTTCCACGTGGTTATTTTGTATCTTACAGTTCTCACCTATTTATGTTTTTGTTTGCCTTTAAATCCTCAAGCATTTTGGCATACTTTTGTTAGTTGTTTAGAAGTCCCTGTCTGCTAATTCTATCACCTCTGTTATTCTGGGGTTTGTTTATATCGATTAATTTTTCCTGGTTTTGCATTTCAATTTCCTGCCTCCTGGCAAAACACTGAACAATGTAAATATTTATCCTTGAGTGGATGGATATTGTTTTCTTTCTTTAAGTGTTGCCTCTTGTTTCTGTCAAGCAACAGATTAGCTTGTGCCTTGCAGTTTATTTTAAAATGTAGTCCAAGATTTGTCTTCCATCTAGAAATAGTTAGGTATTGCTATCCTGTCCATTTTGAGTTCTTAGCTGATGCCTTCGATATTCAACAGATCTCCCCATAGGTTTGTCCATGTTTGAATGCCTCCATGGCATGTGTGAGCCCTTGGCAGTTGTTCAATATGTTGATCATGGGATCATTGATGTTTTATCTTATGTGTGCATAACTTAGAATTCAGAAAAGGCTCAAGGGAATCTTTATGCAGATGTTTGAAGCTTCCTCCCCACTATAATATAACCTCCTTCGGAACCACCACCTTCCTAACCCTTCCTGGACTTTGTTCCCTGGCTCTTTAACTTAGTAAGGTAACTTAGCTTCACTTTCCTTGAATTCCATTCCCAGCCATGTAAAACCTTGATGGAAAGAAAACCTGGAACATCATTGGTTCCACCATATGTTTCCCCAATTATATTTTCATAGACCTGTGCTGGCTTCTTCCCAGTGTCTGAAAACAGTTATTTCATATATTTTATTTAGTTTTCTAGTGTTTACAGCATGAGTGTATATCATGTAAATCTCTGTTTAGTACATTAAGAAATAGCAATTCACTCTTGTTTACATGGTTGTAATTCAACTGTTTCTCTTTTCTAGAGCACATTAAATGCTTTGTAGAAGGAAAAGAGCATAAAAATAATTACAAAAATTATTTAGCAATGGTACTGTTCCTTTGTATTCATAACTTGCAAATGGCTAAATGTAAACTTAGATTAAGAACCTCTCAAATGAGAAAATATTCATTATTCACAGGATGAGATGATTCCTGAGTCAATAAATGTAATAAGCAGAAAAGATAAATCAAGTTGAATACTAAAATGTGAATGAGACCAGTATATAAATAGTGTGTTAGTCAGCATTTTATTGCTGTGACCAAAATACCTGACAATAAGAACTAGAGGAGGAAAAGTTTATTTTGGCTCATAGTTTGAGAGATTTAGCCCACTGTGGGCCAACTCCATTGCTCTGGGCTCAAAGTGAGGCAGAGCATCATGGTGGAAAGGCATGGCAATAGAACACTGCTCCACTCATGGCATCCAGGAAAGAGAAAGAGAGGGGATGGGCAGCAGGGAAGATGAACCTTTTTAGAGCACACCCCCCAGTGACACATTTCCTCCACACATGCCCCACCTACCTACATTTACCACCCACTCATTCCATTACAGCCCTCATAATTCAGTCCGTTCACCTCTGCATATTCCTGCATTAACACAGGAGCTCTTGTGAGATTGCTCATATTCAAGTCATGTGGAATACATTTTATTTTACCCAACTCAGAAGGAGGACAAATAAGTTGATTGAGCTGCAAAAGGATATTTTTGTTTTGTTTTGTTTTTGTGGTGCTAGGGACTAAACTCTGAGATTAGCATATGCTAGGCAAATGCTACATGCTGAGCTATACCTCTAGTCCCAAAGATGAGTTTATCTAACAAGTTCAAATAGAATAAATTTTATTTATTGTCTTGGTATATTTGAATGCTGTTCCAGAAACTAGGTGGTCTATACAGCAGGAATTTATTTTTCACAGTTCTGGAGTCTGCAAAGTCTAAGATCAATGCTCTGTCGGATCCAGCTGCCTGGTGAAGGCCCACTTCTGGCTCATTGATGGCACTGTCTCACTGTGTCCTCCCATGGTGGAAGGAGCAAGGCATCTCTCTGTGGCTCTCTCTGTGAGTCTTATGGTTTAGGTAAGAGATATCTCCCAAAAGCTCATGTGAGACAATGTAAGAATGTTTAGAGGTGAAGTAATTGGGTTGTGAGAGCCTTAACCTAATCGGTGCATTAATACCCTGATAGGGATTAACTGGCTCGTAACTCCAGGCAGCTAGGGTATGGCTGGAGGAAGTGGGTCACTGGGGAAATGCTTTTGGGGTTTATATTTTATCTCTGATGAGGGGAGAGGTCTCTTTCTGCTCCCTGGTTGTCATGTCCTGAGCTGCATTTCTCAGCCACACTCTTTTGCCATATGTGGTTGAACCTCATCACAAAGAAAGGACCACCGACTCCAATTTTAAATCAAATTAAGCATGCTTATTATTGTATGCATATTAGCTGTACAGTGGCCATCTCTGTAAACCAGGCCAGATATCAGTAGCCTGGTCTCAGAGCAGAGAGGTTTTTAAATCTCAAAGAGTTACAAAAGTAGGGTTTTGGCAAGCATCATACAGAAGCAGATAGCAAATTAATGAACTTATAATTTACCCTCTCTAGGTAGGGAGTAAACTCAGACTTTAACCTTGGAGACGTTGAGATTTTAGGGAGAGTGATTACCCAGTCAAAGCTATCTACTCAAATAGCCAGGTGCTGAAGTTTTCAAGGAATGGGCAAGAATCTCTAACAAGCTGAACACAAATGAATATTCTTATGACTTCAAGATGAGATGATTCAAAAACTTAAAATAGAATTAGGCTGGATTCATCGATGTTCTGCCTCACCTCACACCTAGGGCAATGGAGTTGACCATCCATGGACCAAGACCTCTAAAACCATGAGTACCAAATAGACTTTTCCTCCTCTAAAGTTGTTCTGGTTAGGTCTTTTGGTTATAGTGGAGAAAAAGCTGATTAAAACAGTGAACTATTTTTAAGGGCACTAATCACTTCCCTAGGGTTCCACTTGCTAATGCCATCCATTGATGATTAGACTTCAACCTGTGAATTTGGGGGATATATAAACATTCAGATCAAAGCAATAATAATAAGGAATGTTTACATAGTTACATAATATGTATATTTACTGATTATAAAAATTTCACATACATAGCCTCATTTAATTTAGACAATACACTGTGAGGGAAACAAGGCAAAATTATCTATAAGATCAGAATTACATTTGAGTTAATTAATGTCAGAGACATTAGCATACTGTGGAAAAAGTACAAATCTGGTCATCAAACACACCTGGATTCAAATGTTTGCAAAAGCTGTTCGGTTGTGAGCATGTTTCACTGTCCACAAAAGCTGAAGTAGAAACAGCTATAAAGCAGAACATCTTGATACAACCATTTTAACTCTAATGACTTTTTGACTGGACACGAGCATAATTTATTATGGATGAAAAACTAAGTGAAGAAATACATCTCATTGGCATAATAGAAACCTGAAAAAATTGATATGAGTAAAGATAGATTTCACAGAACAAACAAAACTTAAAGCAGCACAGGAGCTTAAAATGCAGAATGTAATGAAAGCTTATTGAAAAATTCAATTTTCTTAAAATATTTAGATTGGCAAAATCTGACCTGAGAAAAAAATAGACCTGAGAGAAATATTAGTAATGAGTAAATTCACAACAGAATTTGTGGTGTATAAAATTATCTACAACCAAAATTTGATTTGTAATCCTCTTCATCATTGTGAAATTCCTAATAAAGCAATAAAAATGAAACACAAATTACTATTCATATTTTTATATAGAACCCAATTAAATGATGATTAACTTAATATGTTAATGTCTATTCTGGAAAATTATTTCTCAACAAAAAGTCATCAATAGTGTAATTGCCATTTAATATTTTTCTATGCATAAACATAAAGACAAAAACCCGTTCATAATTTCTGTTTACTCACATAGAAATACTAGTTTGTGTTTTCTCAGAATTGTGGAACATTTTTCTAATGTGTCTCCATTTTCTATAGAATTCCCTTTGTTGTTTTTTATTCCTATAGTATCTTAGGATGAGTTTGAATGCAATCCTTTTTTATTCCTTAGTCTGAATGAGATGCATTTTATTATATTTTTAGATAATTAGATCAGAAAAACACTTGCCATTTTCTGACCCCAGGGCTACCTACCTCCTTGGAGTGTGATGGAAATATTGTGAGTGTGGTTGCAGGGGTTGGTGTCATGGGAAACTTTGCACTATCAACCCCATCAGACACTAGCTCAGCTACAGAGAACCACTTCACCCCAATTCGCTCCTCTTCCTGGAGAGATCCATAGCCAATGTTAACCAAGGGACTCAGAAAATTCTGAAGGGCTGTTCTGGCTCCAGAGCTCACTGGCTGGGTAGCAGAGTGTCTATCATTTCATAGCAGTTTGATGACTTGACTCCTTATGCCCAATCCTGTTTCCTTCCCTTGCTTTCTATCATTCTCACAGGTAGTGATACCCAAGACACTCCTTAAAAAATATCAGTATGCTGAATCTTGTTTCAGAGTCTACTTCCAGTTGAATTCAAACGGAAACAGTTACAACCAAGTATTTTTGCCACTGCTTTCTGCTATCTTGTTCTGAAATAGTATCAGGATCTTTTCTTGCTTTTCAGTCATATTAAGTTATATTCTTTAATCAATTTGTGTTGTACTCATAGCTGTTATATCTCAGTATGTGTATATGTGTATGCATGTATGTGTATATCTGTCATTTTTTCTGGTACTTTAAGAGCTATACAGTTCCAGATAACACTTCACACCCAGTCCTTTACTCCAAGTGGGGAAACCTTGTGATGAGTAGTAAACACTGTTTTGGCTGGGTTACAGCTCTCTGAACTACTAGGAGCCCCCTTCTCTTCCCTCAGTTCACTTACACATAACCACTGTTATGGTGGTTTGCTCCAATCACACATCCCAGGACTCATAAAGATGCACATTTGTCTGTCTTAAAGAAACATTATTTCCAGATTTGTTTCTCTATGCTGTAGGATCCTCCCTGCATTATTTTAGAAGATTTTTGGAGATTTATAAAAAAGTCAACAACAACAACAAAAATTCTTTGTAGCCATCTTCTTGGAACTTAACAGAAGTTAATTTTTGATTGCCATAGTCTGTATAAGAAGGCTGCCAGTCTACCCCAAATTAGATCCACTGCTGCCTTCCCTCCAAGAGTTCTAGCCACCAATCGTTTGTCTCAGTACTGTGATTCATAGTAGTACCTATTTATAAACTACTTATAATTAAGTATATTGGTAGTGCTTGTGATTTCAAAGCTGAGCACCTCTTAGGGAGTTTCCAAGATTCTTTCCTTGGGCGTCTCAATGACTCCCCACTTCACTCTTCCTCTGCTGATAGCATTTCCCCATTCTGGGTGGGACCCTCTCAGAGTTCCTTCAGTGCTACACTAATACCGGTCTTTCCTTCTGTCCTGCTGGTCTCGGTTCTTCTTTGGCTTTGTTTGGATTAACTATATGAACATACAATTTGGAAAGATTATTTCCCATTAGTTGCATTGCCTTGTTTAGTTTGAGGAAAAGGGAAGCCCTCATTGTGATGCCATGCGTTTCTAAGATGTGGAAACAGAGTCCAGCTCATATTTGACATAGTCTTTTGTTGTTGTTGTTGTTGTTTCTTTCTTTTATTACAGACAACTAGGAATTGCAGAATTTTGGCTTTGTCTCTCGTCTTGGAGATTTCCATTTTACTGTTTTTAGAAATTAATTTAAAATTTTATAGTTTTAAATTAATTATATGAATCACAGCTACTCAGACAAATCGTTAGTGGCTAAAGTCCTGGGAGTGCAAGGCAGGAATGGATCTAATTTGCAGTAGCCTGACTGCCTCCTTCTGTGGTCTACATCTGCCTTCCAGTAACTAGACCAGGTTTCATTTTAGTCTCTTGAAGTGAGATAAAAGTTTCATCAAGTGATTTACATCAACATTTGGGAGCATTTACCTAAGCAAGCGCTACCTATAAAGATTATTTATGATTTTACAACAGATGAGTGTGCTCCAAAATAAGCATTCAGTTTGTACCATCTACATATCTTGTTCCATTTTTTAAAACATTTGAAATACCTTAAATATAGTTTTGTATGTATATTGAAAAGACACAAAATATATTTGTGTTCTGCAATATTTTAAATTAAACATTTTTCTATTTGTTCAACATACTACTCTAGGAAAGCAAAATTTCTGACAGCCCTGAATCCTGATGTGTGTCCCTCACAGTCACATGCTCCATTTTCTTTTTCACAGAGATAACTATTATGCTAAATATTGTTTTACATAAAGTTTTACAGGTGTTTTGTTTACAAATAATGTCATTATGAACATTCTCATCCATATTTTCTGATGAACATGCATGAGAGTTTTTGTAGGCAGCATACCTCTGAGTGAAAATGCTGGATTTTAAATTCTGCAACCTTTGTATTTATTAGATAAAGCAGGTTCTTTCTCAAAGTGCCCTTACAAATCTACACTGGGAACAGAAAGGCACACAAGTTGTTTTGTATGAATCCTTACTTGTACTTGGTGTTTCATATAAAAGATTTTCCTTGTTAAATTAGCAATTTACTTATTTTTAATAGTGAAGCTTTTTTTCTTATGATTTTGGCCTTAAATTACAGCAAACCAGGCAAAATTCTTTGCTTCGTGCAGGAGAAAATCGTAAAGTTGCGAACACACAGCGATAGAGATGGATGCCCCTGGACAGCTTTGTGGTGGACCGACAACCTGTGAAACACCATGCTCATTTGTGCTCTGTTTTCTCCCTGAATACTGACCCCACACCCATAGGCTGGATTTGAATTTACCACTTTTATTTTATGAACAAACTTCCCTTCTCGTTCTGCCCCAACTTCTTTCTAGTGTGATTATATTTCTAGCCTCAAAATCATCTAATGCCTTCCATGGCAAGGGTACTTTCACAATAAATGTCTTTTTCTTTTAAGTAAGCTATAATAAGAATTTGTATCAGGCATATTCATAGATTAACACCTGAGATATTGAGTGCCATTCAGTTTCTGCCAAAGACTAGTCTACCTATATTTTATTTTCCAACATGTCTAGTATCAACTGACCAAATAGATAAGGACAAGGTAGGACCACCTGTGCTATGACCTTTAAGAATATTTTGAATCCTGTTCCCAAATATCCTCCCATTCAGATTCAAATTTCTTCATGGTGACTTTGTTAACTAGACCAACAAGATATCTAGATGAGGTGAAATATGATTTCACTAAAATCCCCAAATTCCTACCTTTTACCTTCCTGATAATGACTTGATCTGTGGGAAGTAGTAACTTATTTCTCACAGTATAACGAATGATTCCAACTACTACAGCTCATACGATCTCTGAAGTTTCACAAACTACAGAGCACTGAAGTTGAATATATCAGCTACACAGGGTAATGACAGTTGATAACCCCTCCTGTACATCTCCCTCTCATAAGCTGCAAAGCACTGATTGAGTACCCTAACTCACTCAATATTTATCAATGCAAATCCTGTCTGGCTAAATTGTGATGAAATAAACACAAAACATTCAAACCTAAACAGGAGCAAAATTTGAACACACTTTACACCAAATATACTGCAAATAAGTACTTGAAAAGATGCTCAATATTACTAGATTTTATGGATTGACAATTAACAGTAGAATGAAATGCAGTGATATGGGCTAAAATTAAATGACCAGCTATTTCAAGTGTTGGTGAAATTGGAACACCTTAGTACACCTGAGATAATGAACTTTTTAAAAGAAAATATTTCCTTTGGCTCAGTTTGGAGGTTTCAATCCACATTTGGTTGGAGTATTGCTTTTGGACCTGTGGCAAGGGAGCACATCATGGTAGGGAGTATGTGGAAGAGCAAAGCCACTCAACTCATAGCCCAGAGGCAAAAGACAGGAAGAGGAAGGGACCAGGGTCCCACTGTGCCTTCAAGGACATGCCCCCAACAACTGAAAGACCTCCTACTCAGCCACACCACTTGAAGTTTTATCTGCCTCCCAGTGGGCCAAGCAAGAGATTCTGCCTTTAACATGTGTGCCTCTGAGGAACATTTAAGATCCAAACTACAGCAGAGAGTAAGTGGAAATTTCATACACTGCTGGTGAGGATATAAAATGATACAAATGTAGAAATGAATTTGGAATTTTTTTTGAAAAAAACTTTACATATCCCACTACAAATGTCAGTTGTCTACCCTTAGGTTCTTGAGAGAACTAAAAATATGTAAATACAGAAGAGAATGTGTGAAGGTTCAGAGAAATTTTATTTATAGCCATCAAAAACTGAAAACAACCAAAATTTCCACTAAAAGGTGCATGAAGGAACGAATTATGGCATATCCACATAATAAAACACTACTCAGGAATAACAAAAAATGGCTTTTTATGATTGCGATAATATAACATGGATGTATTTCAAAATAATTAAGATGAGTTACCATATTCAGACATAGAACAAATGTATATTATATGATTTCCCTTATATAAAATTCTAGTAAATGCCAACCAATCTTTAAAGACAGCAGGTCAATAGTTGACTGTATATACAAGGCCAAGAAGACATGGGGGAAGATGGATTGCAGATGAGGAAACTGTTAAGTAATGATTATTTTCACGATCTTGTGTTGGAGATCATTTTTCACTTATATAAATATGTCAGACTTACCAACTTGTACACTTTAAGCATGCATATAGTTTATTTTCTCAATTCCATCTCAAAAAATCTGTTTTAAAAATACCCTGGATGAACCATGTCTTCAATCAAGGATTGATCTTACATTTTTTTCTCCTGTATAGTTTACTATTAGACCCAAAGAGGGCTTGAATATCATCAAATGTTTCCATTTTGCATGGCTAATTAAATATGGGTGAAATTTGAATTTAGAAAATGTATTCTTTGAAAATGGTAAGGGAGAAAAATGCTCACTCACATATAATATCCTTTCAAAAGTGTAGTGGGGCAATAACAATTTAACCAATAGGCTGATGAACATATCTGTGATATTCCCTTATCTCCTAGTCTAAATTTCTAGACCTTCAGAATGGCATGTTCATCCCTTACAGTGCACAGACCAAGGGGCATACTACGAGGTGTTCCAAGAGGTGAATGCTGAGCACTGCATAAAACAACCCTAGTGGACATTATAGCAATCCTAAAACTGAAGTTCTAAAATCTATTTTGAAAGCAACAATACTTCCATTTCACATTTATACATAATTTTAGCTTTATTGTTTATGTTTTAATTTTTTTTTCCTAATGCCAGAATATGACTTGTTAGTCTTTTGGCTATTTGAAATCAGGGGTTCTTTCTTATATGTCCCTATTCATGGAGATTAATATTATGTTCAACCATTGTGGGAAAACTTTTGTTTGTTAAATAAAACAACTGTAATAGATACTATTAGTTTTCTTTCTTCTTAATTGTGATTAACTACATATGATGTAAAATGTGTCATCTTAACTCTTATAAGCATGTAATTCAGTAGTGTTCAATACATTATGCAAACATTCTCTAGAGCTCCTTTTATCTTACAGAACTGAAACTTCATACCCATGAAACAACTCCCCATTATTTTTTCCCCATCCCTGGAAGTCACTACTTCTACTCTATGTCTCTATGTAATTGAGTAATATCGACACCTCACTTAGTCTAATATCATTAAGATTTATCTATCTTGTGGTATATGTCAGAATTTTGTTCCTTTTTAAGGCTAACATTCCATTGTGTATTTCACTTGTTGTTTTCAGATTCATCAACTGAATATAAGTTGCTTCTACCTTTTGTCTAGGCAAATTATGCTGTTATGGACATGGCTGAACAAATGTATTTTCAAGAACTTGTTTTCAATTCTTTGGGGCATATGCCCAGAAATGGAATTGTTGAATCATATAGTAAATCTATTTTTAATGTTTTAAGAGACGATCATATTTTCCATAGTGATTGCTTTATTTCACATTCTCACTAACAGTGTACAAGGGTTAGTTCTTCATACCTTCAGCATCTCTTGCTATGTCTGCTGTCCTTGCTGTTTTATATTGCCAGTCTAATGCATGAGTTGGTGATTCATCATTGTTTTAATTTGCTGATTTTCTATTATACTGCAGAAAATGGAGCTTGGAAAAGGGGCAATTTATTCAAGATAATATAACTTTTACATGACAGAGTTTTGACATTCATCCACATCGTTTGACTCATGGTCTAGTATTTTGGCATATGTATCTTTAATAAGCATGTAATATATAACTGTGATTAAGTTATTTTCCCACTTAAACTTTCCTGTGGATTCTCATGGCTCATAAGGTTCTACAGGACCTAGACCTTGATTTTCATATTGAATTCTTAGCTGTGCTTCCCTTTTCTCACCTTTCTTCACCATTTTTGCAAAATGTTTCCCCGGCCAATTCCCTGAATATGCACACCCCACCCCATCAGATGCTTATCAAAAACTGAAGGCTCTGAGACTTTGCCTTACTTGCAATTGTCTGCCACAGTTTCATGGATTTTGGAAGAAAACAAGAGATTCCTGGATCAGCCTTAACAGATTTTATTACTCTCAGCAGGAATAATTTCAACATTTGTGTCGATTCCTCAAGTCTTGATACCCAGGGTTCATGGACAGGAAGCCTGGGTGATTCTTGCACAAATACCTGGTTGCAGTGCAGAAAAATAACTTCAAGTTTCTCAAACTAAAATCTTCACAACAGATAGAAAACCTTTTGTACCAGAGAGTGACACTGCCTGTATTAAACTGAATGAAAAACAAACATGTCTTTGCTCTGAAGAGGCATCATCTTTATCTTCAGACGGTAAACATAGCTGCCTTTTACGTTGGAAAAAGACATTATCTTCTAATGCTACTTGCTATACAAACATCCTTGAACAGGTGGTCTGAAACAAAGACAGTGTTTCTGCTCAAGTACCATGTGGAAATGTGTACAATTTTAACATTCTTTAATTATCTTTAGAGTACTTGCAGTGTTTGAAATATTCTTATTTGTGTTTTGCCTTACCAGAAGAATACCTTGCCGACACTCCAACCCCCAGCCCTCAAACCATTTGTTTCATGGAAGCAAAAATAATCTGCAGCATTCTTTACTTATTTCTGGAGCCTATACCACCTGTCATGTAGGTGTTTAAAATATTTATTTAAAATATTTCTTGAATGAATGAGTGAACCAAACACTTTTGTCCCAGTTAGAACAAATTTGTTCGTAAGATGCTGCAATGGTTTATTCTCAACTGTCACAGAATTCCTAAGTGGTTTTCTTTTGGTTTTAATTTTTGGCCTGTTGAAAGAGAAATGAGAGTGTTTCATCTGTCTATTTATTATTATTCAATAATTCAACACATGGATATGAACCATATGTTGTGCTTTCCTCATGTTAAAAAGAAGCTAATGCAACATATACATTATTGTTAAAATAGGTATATAATTGCTCATCTAGATATGTATAATGAGATGAATTTAACATTGAGATAAGCTCCTCTATATGCAATGCTGATTTTCAGGTACTGCTGGGTAATATTTAACACCAAATTTGGCCACTCATCACATTTTCTAATAGCAGCAGCCTCTGTATTATTAGTCACTTTAATTATGTATTTTGGAGACAGACAATGCTATGTGGGATTATCACCTTTCAAACTGAATGGGAACATTTTATACAGAATAAAATATAAAATTAAATTTCAATTTAATTTGAGATCTCTAGGTTTTTTATTTTATTTTTTTTAGGACGGAGGGTAAAGACTCAATCTTATCTAAACCTGTTTTTCTTTTCTCTGCCCAACTGTTTCTTACCAATTAGGAGGAAAACATCACCATAGTGAAAAAACTATTAAGTAATCTAATTTTCTTCCTGAAAAATATAGACTTTTTTGGGAGACTCTCAGCCAATCAAAATTGTCAATACAACAAAGCAATGTCGTGAAAACCACTTTATTTCATCTCCTTTTGGAAAAATAATTTTTATTGTGCTTTCACAATGTGCAAAACACTATGGCATTTCATTTAATTTTTCATCCCCACAATGACACTATGAGGGAGATGCAACTTTTATTACCACTGCTGCTTCTATTAATGTTATTTAAACAACAACTTTTAAATGAGGCAGCTAAAGTTTAAAGGAATTAAATATGTTGGCCAAGGTCCCAAAACTAATTTGGGAAAAGACTGAATAGATGGTTTTAGCGTACCACCCATGTGGGGATTAGAAAACTTCCTTCTCTGAGCCCTAATAGATAATATGTTGACACATACTTGAACGGTAGTGATATTTCACCTGCCATAAATGGCACTCCTAGTACTTTCAAACAGGCCAATCACTACGATAATGGTGTATGTAAAATCTTACATTACATATTTTTGCATAATTAGGTTATACTGCATCTACGGTTTTGTAACCTGATTTTTTTCCATTTAAAAATAATTTAGAACATTTTCTCATGTCATTAGATGGCCATATACCACTGTATTGTACCACAACAGGAGAATGCAAGAGAACAATTCAGTTAATATGGTTGGTTCTAATTTTGCTCTATGGTGTGATGTCATCACATATTTAAAAATATCAATAATTTAAAATTATGTAAAAATTATAAAATTTTAAGGTTTTTGAAACAGTTTTAGAATCTGCTCCAGAATTTTCTATCAGTGTATCTTGTACAAGTAATATTTAAGAGATTTGTTTCTGACTTTTGCAGAAAGTAGATGTTATCAACTAAAATGGAAAAATTTCCAGTTGGAAAAGAAGAAAATTTATTTGTCATGGGTAGTGTTTTTATTACTTCAGTGTTCGGAGTAATGGAAATGTTCTTTAGCTCATTGTAACAGTTGTTAAAACTCATTTAATTGTATACCTGGAAAGGGTAAGTTTTGCTTTAATATGTTAGCTATAGCTCAAAAACTGACTTAATAACATGAAGCTTTATATCTCATGCAGGCTATTTTTTCCATCATGGATCAGCTGGAAGATTTGATCCATATGGTTCTCATTCTGGGATAGCCTGGATGGGAAGCCACAATCTCACATATTATAGGGACAAAATAAGGACAGTGAAAAGTTTAAAAGTTTCATCAGCAGATAACATCTATCCATTCATATTTCACTAGCTCATGGGAATCATGGGATATTATGAGTAAGATATGTTTAGTGATAATTTTCCAGGAGATTGGAAAGTACAGTTCTTCTCAGAAGGAGAACCACAATGCATGTGCACATCTCTAATGACTACCATATTCTCTGATCTGTTTCCATGGATTACTAAACATTTTTCTTAAACAATCATAAACCAAGTTTATCTTAACTAAAAACATGTTTGAACATTAGAGTTATACCTAATATATAAATACATGATTTTCTTTCTTTTTTTTTTTTTTTTTTGGTACTGGAGATTGAACTCAGGGACACTCAACCACTGAGCCACATCCCCAGCCCTATTTTGTGTTTTATGTAGAGACAGGGTCTCACTGAGTTGCTTAGCACCTCACAGTTGCTGAGGCTGGCTTTGAACTCGCGATTCTCCTGTCTCAGCCTCCCTAAGGGCTGGAATTACAGGCTTGTGCCACCGCTCCCAGCTAAATACATGGTTTTCTGTAGATAGTCTATGTAGTTTTAGAGAAGTAAATTTTCCAAGTGATCTTTAGTATTTGTGATACAACAAAATCTCTAGAAAAAAAAAATTTTACCCTTAATATTAGATGGGGGACTGGCACATATTAGTTACCCAGAAATATTTGTTAAATGAGTAGTCTAAATAATTTCAATAGTAGAATGATTCTAGGAGATAATGATTCTAGGAGATAATTTCAATAGTAGAATGATTCTACAAGATTAAATACTTGTTTTAATCAAGAAGAAATGGTACCATAAATGGTGATCTCATTACAAAATAAATTGACCTAGGAAAGCAGCATAAACTTTAAATACAGAAACTAGTAGCATTGAGAGTCTAAAAAATAAAGATATTGAAAAGTAATGAAAATAGAAAATAGGTTTTTTTTCCATAAGGATTCATCTACATTTTAATATGACAGCATGGGGTGGGGAAGGCAGGAATGGCAACTGGTTGTTTGAAAGATGGATTTATATTTAGTTCTTATTTGAAAGTAATTCTGAGGTGTTGGAGATGATTATATAACAGTTACAGATTTCACCACTGCAAAGATAGTGTTTCAAATGATGTATATTTTAAATTTAGGCAATTCCAATTTGGGATTAGAGTGTGAAACTTAATGATTCTGTATACATTACATATCTCATTATCTTGTAGTCAACAGTGGAGGGCTGAATAGCATGTGTACTCTCAGTGAACTTGAAATCTTTAAGGTGAGATCCTCACTTTAATAAGACTTTTCTTTTGGTATTTTACATTCAGACATTTGACAGAAAGGCTAGTATTAGTGCAGAGTTTGCTTCCTTTTAAATAAAATTGCAGTGTCTAAGTCAAAATCTGATGTGTGCATCTAAAGCAGGATATGGTTTTGTGAAAGGTCAGTTTCTCTGTCATTATTAAATATTTGGATTAACTTTCTTTAAATTGTCCATGAGCAACAAAAGAAGTACTTAATGCACAAAATTCTCTTACTGAATTGCAAAGTGAGTTTCACGAAGGATCTAGTATTTTATTTTTCACAGAAGTAAGGCATCATATTTTAACATCTATAATACCTACATTTTTTCAAAATAATTGCATATCACACACACACACATATATGAGAAGACTGTACACCAGCAAAATCATTAAAATTCAAAGCCTTCAGAAAAGAATAAAACCATGTTGAAAATCAAAGGCAAGAACTTATGCCTTGGACAAACCACCCAGATAAAACCTAGGCTATTTTATTCAACATAATAAATAGCCCAATGCCTTCATTAACCTTTATTCTTTTTTATTAGCAGTCTTGGCACCATGGCTCTGAGCCGAGCCCAGCAGGCTGCCCACGAAGTGACATTTTAGAGATTGGCAAAGCAATGCACTTTATGTCAGAGTACACTATCTTGAGTTTTTGTCCTTCACAGTAGGGGAAAGTCTCTCTGGGTCATTTTGTCCTTTTGAAAAGAGATTGAAGTGCATATACATATAAACACTTAAGTATAAGCATTATTCCTCCAACATGAAAAGTATCTACTCACTCTTCTTATTTAATTAGAAAACGAGGTATTTAAGTTGGTTGGAAAGTATTATAAATCAAATTCAGCCAAAAATAGAACTAAAAATAAAAACTTTTGAGACTTCCTTAAATGATGTATTTCATGAAGACATACTAGGTTTTAAGTAAAACATCTTCTGGTTTTGTGATTTGTTCTAATAACATAAATAATTATTTGCAGAAAGTAAAGAGCCAAGATATTGTAGTTACATTAAAACGTATTATGAAGTATTTGGCATGTGGAAATAGCAACATGGTCTTAACAACATATAGCTGAATGAAAAATATTTGAGGGATTTATATGTATAACAAAAATTACATGTTAATTAAAAATCATTTATTAAAAATATCAGTGCAAAATGTTTAGGAACGTATGAGATAAGGCCAGGCACATTAAATACTTTAAGTTGAGAGTGTGGAATGGGAATGCAGAATAAGGATAACAGGTGATAGATGATAGATACATAGATACATACATGGTAGATATATAGGAAACATGAAGGATCTTGTGTGGACCAGTGATGATGATGTGCCATAATTCTAAAAGTGTAATTAAATCAGATACATTGCTGTGAGATGAAAAAATAAAAAACAATCATTGGGTGTGAATTGAAACTTAAGTGCATTTGAGGCTCTCCCTTTCTTCCATTCTCTGGGTGGGGGAAAGTAGAGTGGATTAATCAATAAATGGCTTCAAGTCTTCATACAAAGAGTCTTGTATGCAAGGTCAGGATTAGGTAAAATTACAAATGGGAAAATCTCACATCTAAGCTGACCTCAAGCCTTTCCTTCAGTTTTATGATATTAGAGCCAAAAATATGAATCTGCCTCTCCTTCAGGATGCCATAAATTCCTCACGTCAGGATCATTGGGACATAATCTATAACTTTTTCAGGAATAATTCAATAATGTATACAATACAATAGAAAAATCACATATCAAACACATACTACACTATTACAATATATACCATATGTTTAGGTTTCCTGTATAGACATATATTCTCCACATATAGTCAATAAAATATACTCAATATAAAAATAGAAATGAACTATGTATATATATAATACACATATTATGTATTTATTCATTCTACATAAATTTTAAGGCCTTTTCTCTACCAGGGATTTCTAAGTTCTAGGAATACCACAGTGAACAATATAAAATTCATATATTCTTAGAGTTTATTTTTGCAGAGAAGACTGACAACATATGAGCAAATAAATTATAGCATCACATACCAGTAGGGGCTACAGAGAAAAACAGAAGTGACAATGACAGAGAAGCTCTCTTTATAGAGAGATAAAGCAGAGACTATCTGAGAAGACGGCATTTGATCAGAGCCGTGAACAACACAAGAATCCTCAGATCACCCAGTAATTAATGGAATTGTGATAGCAATATGGCTGTGCATTATGAAAACAACAAAACAGAGTTGGGTTTTTCTGACCATAAACTCAGGTACTAAGGTAATTATTTTTATTTAATTCAGCAGCAATTATATTTTGTGCTGACATTTCCAACACTGGCAATAAAGTACATAGGAAATGATGGATAAGCTGTGATTTCTGATTTAAACTCAGTTGTTTCAGTAATCACTCTAATATCCTTTCCTTCTCCATAGAACTTACCAAAACTATGGTAGTGGTGAATGGTGTGCATGTTTTCAGGGTGGACAGAGGGAATTATGTGGCATTATTATTCCAGGTGAGTTAAATAAAAGCAATGGTCCACAGTTGTTCCGTGTTGGCATCCACTAAGGGATATAAATCTGGGCCATTGCATTGTCATCTCTCAGCAATGGCATCCTCTGAGGTGGCTAACTTCCTCCTGGTCTCTGACCATCTGGTGGGGAGTGCCTTCTGCTGCCATGTGCCCTTGTCAAAGACACAGAACTCTTTCAGAATATTTTTCCTCTCAGCAGTATTTTATGACCTTTTCAAGGGCAATTAATGTTAGATTGGGCTTCAAGGTTGTCCTTCATGGCTGTTTCAGGACCAGGGCCTGTGAACATTCTTCTCACCTCTAACATTTTCTATTGTAAGGTCAAGGAAATTCCTGTAAATTTTCTTTCTTAGGATTTTCCATGAGAAAAGAAACTTGATTAATTTTATATTCATACACATTTTATGAGGTCCTATCAATCATTCCCTCCCCACTGAAGTTAAAGCAAGGATATACATCTTATCACATAACCTACCAATGTTTAATGGTTTTTTGGGGGAGTGAGGAACCGGGGATTGAACTCAGGAGCCCTCGACCACTGGGCCACATCCCCAGCCCTTTTTGTATTTTATTTAGAGATGGGGTCTCAGTGAGTTGCTTAGCGCCTCACTTTAGCTGAGGCTGACTTTGATATTTCCATCCTCTTGCCTCAGGGTCCTGAGTTGCTGGGATGACTGGCATGTGCCACCACCTGTAATTAATACTTTTTTCTACTTCAGATTTCCTCTTAAGCCTAGAGACTCTTCAGTCTCAAGGAAAGTGAAAGAACTTCCCCAGGGTTTAGGGAGGGGGATCTCTCTTGTTTTATTATGATTTTTAGCTTGAAAATAGATTTTGATGTTATTTTTGTAGTGATGGGACTTGTGAAACAACTGAAGAAGTTTAATGAAGCTTGAAAAGTGATAGTTAAATATTTAAGATTTTCAAAAGTACTAGTTAAAGATCCTCAAACTCTCCTGGCCATAAAATGTAAAAAATTTCAGAGAAAAGGTATGAAATATTGATCAATGAATGATTGCTCTGGCAAAAAGACATTTTTTTAGGGCCCAGAGAAAAGTGAGATCACCTTAGAGACTGTATGTATTCCAATAAGAGTCCAGTATTAAATGGAGGGGCAGAAACTGGAGACTGTCCTAGGTCTGTGCAGGGATAACAGAACAGTTAGAAACCCCTTGCCTACAGCTGTGACAGAGAAAAGAACAAGTTTGCATGCTCCCACCCAGCCCATAATAGGGGAATATTTTTGGTTTAAATCTTATCTTTATTGAGTATTAAAATGTAATGAATAAAATATTTCTGTGTCTTTGCATCTGGGTTATATTCTACATATATATGCATATATATACATTATATAAATCTATATATATGTATATATACATATACATACACATTATCTAAAAAATCTGTACCAACAAAATTTTAAAGGTAATTACATCTGTAATTTCCTTGTGAATCTAGATAAAGGTGATGTAAAACCTCTCACAATGGATCTTCAAACACCAAAGGAAGGTATGAGATGACAAGAAAAAATAGTCAAAAAAGAAGTTAGACACAGGTAAATCTAATAATAGTGTTGTCTATATTGAAAAAGTAATGATATGAGTAATATCAAAATTATAGAGATTTTTAAAAAGTACTATTGAAAGGATAATAATAGAATATAAGCTAGAAAAGGTTAAAACACTTTAGGATTTAGAAGGAGGGAAAATAACTTGATTACATTTAATCTTTAAGTTAGGCATGTATATTAAAATTTCAAGGTTCATCACACACAAATATAACAATTTTCTAAAGCAGAAGAGGATAAAATTGAATTAGAAGGATATAATTTTATATAAGCACAAAATAAGATATGAAGTAGAGAAAAAATTAAATAGGGACAGCTTAAGAAATAGGAGGTATGAGGGGCTGAGGTCATGGCTCAATGGTGGAGCACTTGCCTAGCATGTGTGAGGCACTGAGTTCAATTCTCAGCATTTCATAAAAATAAATGAATAAAATAAAGATCCATCAACATCTACAATAATTTAAAAAAAAAGAAATAGGAGGTATGAGGCAAGTGGTGAAAACAAGTCCAAATGTATCACTACATATAGATGCTGAGTTAAAAAAAATCCAAGTATTTGCTCTTCAGTTGAACACACCTAAAATATAAAGACTAATGAAAATAAAGACAAAATAAATCTTTGCTCAGGGATATATGTTCTCCAGAGGGGCAGGAATGACAGTAGCAGCAGTCAGAGAAGAGATTCTTCACAGCCCTGGACATCAGTGATAGGGAACAGCTCATGTAGAATACCATGGAGGATTTCCAAAATAAGCTAATCTCAAAGTAGACAGCATCTTTGTGGTATCATGGTTATGATATCCCTGTAATTTAAGAACAAGTAATATCACATTAACTGTAATCAAAAATTTCTGACTCACAGGAGCAGGCATGTGAAATCTAGGTGGGTTGTACTCATTTCTGATTACACCCTTTCAAGAGACTCTAAATGTCATTGGTGGGCAGATATTGACCAAACAAATGTAGATTATCTCTGCAAATGATACCTGGCTTATACTAAATATTGGATCCATACCCAAAATTGTCTCATGGAATCAAATTTTAAGAGTTTAGAGATATTTCATAAATGTAAAAGTAATTATATCCCAACTCAAATTCACCATGATAGTATATCAGCTTTAACTTATTATTCATGTATTAAGTATAAATTAATAATTGAGTGTTTTTAACATATTTTTTAACTTCCAAAAATTATCAATATGATCACCATGTTTTGGTCTAGGAATACTAAAATTCAGTGAAATTACATGAGTAGTTTAAGATACCATAGAAGAGCTTAATGTAACACTTTTCTAAATGTTCATGTCCTATTCCTGAGTACTTATACCAACAAAGCACAGTATTTTTCAACTCTTCATTTATAAAAAAATTATATATCTGCCCAATCAAAAAAATGTTATACAAGGGTAGAAATTTATGATTGTATTATTTACTATTTTCTCCTAAAAGTAGAGAGATACCAGGGATTGAACCCCGGGATGCTTAAAAACTGAGCCGTATCCTCAGCCATTTTTATTTTTTATTTTGAAACAGGTTTCTCTAAGTTGCTTAGGATCTCACTAAGTTGCTGAAGTTGGCTTTGAATTTTTGATCCTCCTGCCTAAGCCTCTTGAGTAGCTGGGATTATAGACATGTGCTACTGTGCTCAGCTCAACAAATATTTTTTAAATGAATGAACAAATGAGTAAATAATCTATGGTTAAAAATTTGGAATAGTTTTATTCAGTATTTATTGGTTCCAAGATCTTTATTATGGACAAAGGAGATGGTGTTTGTGGAATATTTTTCAAAGCAGGAATTTGTCTTTGTCAGGTGATAAATCATATTATATAAACCATTGAGAAGAAAGGATTAAAAAGGTTGAACAATGCATTATTAAAATGATACTAGGAAAAATAATTATTGATAAAAAAGAAACTGTAGATACACTGAAGATGAATTGAATTAGTGACATGAATGTCCAAAATATAGGAGAAAATACACAAGTTTGCATATTCCTTCAAAGGGCATAATTGTATGTTTTCTGATTTAAGAATATTGATATTACATTGGCCACAAATTAAAGCCACTACCTTTATTTTAATTGAAAATTTAATTTATCAAAATCAATTATGTTTAATTTTCATATTTGTTACAACTGATAGGCAATATATTATATGTCTATTTCATCTTTCTCATAAAATAATTTCTTAAGAGGCATAAATAATGTTCAGTCCTTTGGATCAACAAGAGCAGTAGTCTTGCTTCCAGCACTAATTAATTGGTGGCTTGTAAAGTTGAGAGACAAAATTTGTTATTTAAGCATTCTGTTTCAATTGTTCTAGGTTATAGATGAATTTTGAATAGCTTAGCTTTAACAAAAATTGAGATGGACCTGGGTGCAGTGGCACACACGCCCGTAATCCCAATACTTTGGGAGGCTGAGATAGGAGAATTGCGAGTTCAAAGCCAGCCTCAGCAACAGCGAGGCACTAAGCAACTCAGTGAGACCCTGTCTCTAAATTTAAAAAAATAATAGGACTGGGGGTGTGGCTCAGTGGTTGAGTACCCGAGTTTAATATCTGGTACCAAAAAAAAAAAAAATTGAAATGAACTTTAATTTGTTCATTCACATTTCTCTATGTATAAGAGAAAGGATAAAAACAATCTGAAAGGCATTCTGTATTTTGTATTCATTTTCAATTTATAATTAATTTTTAGACATTCAAATTGTATCAAAGTTTACAAATATTTTCTTGTTAAATTGTTAATTCATTAGTGTTATAAAGTCTTAAAATAATTGAACTTATTTTGTGTGTATTTTACCTAATCCATTATGAATGTTTGCTCTTTTTCCTAGGCATTTTTTATGTGTGAACTCACTTAATCTTACACAAGTGTGTACAGTATTTACCACTTTATTGCTTTCATTTAATAGATGAAGAAAATTGTTGCTAACTTTTAACAAGTGAGCAGTGGATCCAGGATTCAAACAGCCACCTTGACTGAAGAGCACAAGCTGTAAACATTATCATGATACTAATTACAATTAGGATTAGAATAGGAATAACACCTTCCACTCATATGGGAGATATGGTGATAGATGTTTGATGTAGACTATGTTCTCTTTATTAATTTAAAGTGTTTCTTTATTTACATTCAATTGGCCATGGATTTTTTTCATTTTTACAAATCTGGATGTCTACTTTTACATCAACAACACACTTAATGCCTAATGCAACTTTACACTGTCAAAGTTAGGTAATGTAATTCTTCTCACATTCCTCTTTTTCCAAATTGTTTTGGCTAGATCTTTTAAATTTCCATACCAATTAAAAAATCAGTTTTTTTAAATTTATGAAATAAAAACACTACAGAGTGTTTTTTAAAATTAGAAAATGACTGAATCTACAGATAGAACTGATATTTTACGTGTTAAAACTTCTGATCCATCAGCACAGTGTAATTTTGTGTCTTTGGGAATAATTGTGTAGAATGAATCAAAATGCATTCTGCTATCCTGTATACATAAGTAGAATAAATTTTAAAAAAAGAAAATAATTATACGGATGCCTGTCTCATGGACTATTCATTGAGAAAGGCTATTTTAATGAAAAGGAAAAAAAGGTAGTAAAAAGTATTAGTAGATCACATTTCCCTACAAAGCATATTTGCCTATAAAAATGTTACTGCAAATAGGAAAAAAAAGTATGATGTTAGCTAGAGGTTTTCTCAGGTAGTGGAAGGTAAATTTTGGTCATAGTTTTCTTAAACCTTATTTTTTCATGACAAAAGATATTAATTTTTTCAAAGGTTTTTATGCGTCTATACATGATGAGTATATTATTATTTTATTTCAGTTTTTTCATGTGATATATTAGTCTGATTGCTTCAAATATAAAATTAATCTTGCATTTCATGGATCAACTCTACTTGATTGTAATGTATTTTTTTGTCATATATTGCTTGATTTAATTTATTTAATTAACTTTGTTGAAAGTATTTCATCTATAAACAGGAGAAATATTATCCTGGGGTTTCTTTTTCTTGTCTTTGACAAAAGAGCAATTTGGTTCTCAAAATTAGTTAAGAACTGATCAGGAAATTTTGCAAAATGGTTTATATCCAATTAATAACATTTATTCAAATATCTAGTACAATTTATCTGTGGAGCTTTCAGAATTAAGAGTTTTCTTTGTGGTAACATTTTGATAGATATATGATAATTTTTTGGTAATTTGAGTCTCTCTATGTATTTATTCATTTCAAATAAATTACCAGATTTATCAGTATAAAGTTACTTAAAGTAGACACTTATCCATGAAATCTTTGGTCACATTCTCCCTTTAATTCCTCATGTTGGTAATGGTTTGCAATGTCTTTTGTTCTTTCAGCTATATAATTAGAAATTTGTCGGTCTTATTTGTCTTTTTAAGGAACAAACTTTTGTTTTAATTAGCTTTTGCTATTGTTTTTCTATTTTAATGAAAGTTTTACTAATTGTTTCCTTATCCTTTCTTCAGGTTTGATTTATACTCTTACCTCCTAGTTAGTTTTGTTTTGTTTTGTTTTTAAGATTAAAGCCCAGATCATAGGTCTGCAAACTGTAGCCCATAGCTCAGATAATTGTAAATAAATTTATACTGGAATGCAGTCAAGTCAGAACTCATTTATTTAAATGCTGTCTCTGCTTCCTCACTACAACATCAGGGCTGAAAAGTCTGGCAGAGATCTTATGGCCTGGAAGGCTAAAATATTGCTTTGTAAATCTTTAAGAAAAAACTTTCTGACTATTGGCCAAGATCATTGTTTTTCATTTCTAATATGAGAATTTCTAGCTATATATTTCCATTTAAGCACTGTTGTACTTTCCTCCTCAAAATTTTGATATATTCTGTTTTTATTTTCACTGGGTTCAATATGTTATTGAATTTCTATTCAAATTTGTCCTTTGATTATCCATGGATAATTTAGAAGCATATGGTTTAATTTCCAAGTATTTGGACATTTATTTATTCCTCTCCTAATTGATTTCTAACTTAATTCCATGGTAGTGAGGCAACATATTTTGCATGATTTTGTCCCTTCAAATTAATTTAGGTTTGAGGCACATTATAAACCAATGTTAAATGTCCCATTTACACTAAGAAAAAATTTAAAAAGTGACGGGCAAACTATAGTCCATGGGCTCAGTGTGGCTGACAGTGTGGTTTTGTTTTTAAATAAAGTTTTATTGGGACATACTTGTGAATTGTCTATGACTGCTTCTTTCCTACAAATGCACAAATGCAAAATTGAGTAGTTGTGATAGAGGTATAATAGAGGGCTAAATGGCTAAGAAAAATGTTAAAG
The DNA here is from genome assembly GCA_028644305.1 of Xerus rutilus. Classification (NCBI taxonomy): domain Eukaryota; kingdom Metazoa; phylum Chordata; class Mammalia; order Rodentia; family Sciuridae; genus Xerus; species Xerus rutilus. The sequence continues at coordinate 40,098,162 of CM053409.1, read as the reverse complement.
ATCTCCATTGTCCATGTGCCTGCCATGAACTTCATATATCTTTGATGGAACATCTAAAGAACGAACATTTCTCAGTGGATTTGGCTCACTCACAAGAATTCAGAGTCATTCACTTATCTTAAAGCTATCACTCTTTCCCTTAGAGATCTGGCCATTCCTTGCAGGGATGATATGTCCTTGAGGGGTTCACTAAGTCACACAGGTTATTAGAAGAGAACTATCTTTGTTTTAACTTGCATTTAAGGAGAACCACTAGGAATAAGACTGGAGTCTCACCCATGGAGAAGACACTCTGCCTGAGACTCCACATTTGGAGAGTGTAAAACCTGAAAAGCTGGCCCAGGTCTCCCTTAGCTACATGACCTCAGATGTCTCCTAATCTGGGGATGTATTTTCTTTTTCTGTCTTGCCCATCACTTTTACTTTTTCTCTTCCTTCCATATTGTAACTAAAATAAACACAACCTTGTATCAAAAGAGTGCCTTTATTTTCTATCATATCCCATTTGCCAAATTCAGCTGCTGTACACACAGAGTAATGCTTTAATTTTGCTAGGGCATATAGACTATAAAAAGTAAAACATTTTAGTTTTGGTCCTTTCAAGAAAAACTGTGTGCCAGTCACTGCTTTCAAATAATATGTGTTCTGCTTTTTGTCTGTTTTATAAATGTCAATTAGGAAAACGTTGTTCAAGTCTCTTTTACAATAACAGATTTTCTATTTACTTGTTCCATCAATTGAGAGGAAAGTGTTGAATCTCCAGGTATAATTGTGGATATGTCTGTTTCTATTTGCAGTTCTGTTGGTTTCTGCCTCGTGAAGTTTAAAATTCTATTTTTAAATCATTTAACCCATATATTTTGTAATTAATTTCTCTATTTATCATGAAATACAAAAAGAATACATTTCATAAAGTTATATTTAATTACATAAAATTTAAGTTTGTTGTGAGGATGAATGGACCTTTTTATCATCTTTGTTAATATTCTGTACTTTGAAATGTACTTAAACTTTTTGCATCATTTTGACTTTTTTCTTTTTTCTTTTGAGAGAATTCTATATAATTCAATATTTGCATAGATTTGTAAGAAATAACACTGGGAAATGCTATGTACCATACACCCAGTTCCTGCAAAGGTAACATCTTGTATACCTATAGTACAATATCATAATCATGATAGATACCTAAATGGAATGCACTATCTTGGACTTCACCAGTTTTGTATATACTTATGTGTATGTGGGTATATTCAATTCTATGCAATTTTTATTGTGTGTATTTGCATAACACTGTAACTATGTAGAATAGCACCATATTAAATATTCCATATCTATCTTTTAAGGGTCATAGCTATATTTCTTCCTTCATCTCTTCTAAATGCCTGGCAACAACTAATTTATTTATCCATATTTATGTTTTCATAAATTCAAAAATATGATAAGAATTAAATTCTGTAATATGTAATATTTTGAGCTTAACATTTTGCTTCTGGCATAATTCCATTGCGATCATCTGAGTTGCTGTATATTTCAAGAGTTTCTTTATATTTTTTATTAGTTTTGTTGTGGTATGAATGTGCCACAATTTGTTTGATCACTCACCTGTTGAAGGACATCTGGGTTGTTTCCAGTTTAAGATTGCTATGAATAAAACAGCTATAAGCATTCATGTGTGGGTTTTTGAGACAAAATGTTTGTACGTGTTGGTACAGAGAAATTCTCATTTTTCTGAGAGGGTAATTTCTTGATCATATGGTCTTGCCTGCTTTGTTTTTTAAGAAATTGCAGAAATTGCTCAACTGCTCTCCAGAATGTCTTTACCAATTTACCTTTCTACTGCATCATGTGTTAAAATTCCTCATAAACTTCCCAGCCATTGATTGAGCTAAGGTTTATTGTATAGATCTTTTATTTTTAATTATTTTTTACAAATTTATTTTATTTTTTAATTTGTATGTGTTACTGAGGCTCAAACCCAGTGCCTTACAGGGGTTCGGCAAGCGCTCTACCACTGAGCTACAACCCTAGCCCCTATTGTATAGATCTTTAACACACTAAATCAACTTTCAAACGATATATTATTGCATTTATAATATGAAAACCTTGCCTTACAAAAACACTCTTCTTTCAATCCACTACCAGTCTTTTTGCTGCCATTGTTATTTGGTTTACTTCTACACATGTGGAAAGTCCTATAACACATTAGGATTTTGTTATTATTTATCTTTAAAGAATTGTTTAGAGGGGTTTTCACAATGGCCAAATAGAGGAAGTCACTTTCCTGGTGGTTCCATGGCATGAAAACAAGAAAGCATAAAGGAGACTTCCCAGCAAAGTGGGTGAACAAATAAATGAAAAGGTGGGGGAGAGACTTCACTGGAATTTAAAACTGAACATTCCAAGTAGATGGGGGATTTGAGAAGTTGGATATAAAAAAATAAGAAAGAAATTCCCCACTGCAAAGCTGCTGCCTCAGCTTGGCAAGAGCAGTCCCTCTGCAAGCAAAGTGGAGGAATAAAGGAATTAAAGGAACCTGCACTTTTAGGAGGCCCAAAGCATGTCTAGCTAGGGAGTGATTAGAGATCAAGGACATTGCCCAACAAACCTGAAGGGCACACTGAAGAATATCCTTGTGTGGGAAAGAAGCCACCATCTCTCCAGGCTGCATGCAGGAGGACAAAGGAAGGAACAATTTTGTAGCCAATATGTGTGGGCCGGCGGCTGAGGGATCTGAATCCTGACAAGCCTGAATTCAGCCTAAAATATAGGCTCAGTAAACACACTGCACAATTGTGTGTGCTTAAGTTACCAGGAGAAAATCAAACCTAGAGAGAGGTTTACACAGGGGACAACTGGTTGGGAAACCTATCGGGCTCTATCTCTCTCCCTCAAATCCATCATTTTGCAGGACTGGCTAGGAGAGATGCACCTGGACGGGAATTTAGATGGGCAGGTGTGGGACAGATTGGAGGCTGAATTTGAGACTAGGAAACATGTGGTCTACAGGGGATATAGTGGACTAAAAAGTGGCTCCTCCACCATAGGACTACAACACAAGAGAGATCACCAGGGCAAAATCTTCCATGGTGGACCCACAATTACTGGGACCTGGAGGTGCGCTGATTTAAAATCACCAGAACCATTGGCATTGAACAAAGAGCCTGGAGCTCACCTAAACCTAAACCTTGCCTACAGGAATTCTGCCTAGGGGATTAATTCTCTTACTCCATGCTCCAGAGGACCCCACCTAAAACTGCTAAGAAGAGAAGCTGAGAATATTTTGAACTCAATGGAAAGAATTTTTTAACTTTTTTTGTTTATCATTTTTTAAAAGTATTTTAATTGGGACCTTAATGGTACATGGACATTTATACATAGTCATATTTTTTTCTCATTTCTAGTATTTTCAAAGCCAGTTATTTTTCAAGGATTAGTTTTTTGAGGAGTAGGATGTTTGATTACTATATTTTAGTTTGTTTTATATTCTTTTATTTTCATTTTTAATTTAAAAAAAATTTATACACATACGTATTTTTTCTCTTACCTATTCCTTTGATTCTCTTTCTCTTTTTTTCTGCTAACAGCCAATCTCAATTATTCTCTCTTTAACTCTTCCTTTAATTTTTTACTTCTATCTTCTCTCTTCCTTCCTCATAATCATTACACCCTCTATCACTTCAGTTTTTCTATCTACCATTGAATTTGTAAATTTTTATTGTAGGCAAAAACTGATCTTATCATTTCTGTTTATTGTGATAATTACAATTGTAGAGGTCATAGTGAGAACTATTTAATTTAATACTGTATATTGTTTGCATTGATGTTATTAATTGTCTCCCGCTAAACAGTGAGGTACTGGAAAACTTCAGAGTAGAAACACTACTACCTCAGATCCATACTCTTAGATGGATAGACATACAAACAACATGAAAAAGCAACAGAACAAACCTAGATACTTTGATAAAAGAAATCCATAAACACAATAGTAAAAGAAATGTCAGAGAAGGAGTTTAGAGTGTGCATAAAGTGATCTGTAAAGCAAAGGACAATATAAGGAGTGAAATCAGAGAGAAAATACAGAAAATGAAAGATCACTTCAATAAAGAAATTCTAGGGAAAAAAAATCAGAAATCCTCCAAATGAAGAAATCAGTAAACCAAATTAAAAATTTAATTGAAAGCATTACCAACAGACTAGGTAACTTGGAAGACAGTTTCAGGAAACAAAGACAAAATATATAATCTTGAAAATGAAGTTGACTGTGGAGAAAAGATGTTAAGAGACCATGAGCAGAATCTCCAAGAAATATGGGATAAACTAAAAAGACCAAATTAAAAATTTATTGGGATAGATGAAGGCTTAGAGACACAAATCAAAGAAATGGACAATCTTTTCAAGAAAATAATATCAGAAAATTTTCCAAAACTAAAGAATGAAATGAAAAATCAAATACAGGAGGCTTACAGGACCCCAAATATACAAACTTACAATAGACCCTCTTCAAAGCACATTATTATGAAAATGCCCAATATACACAATAAGGATAGAATTTTAAAGGCTGAAAGAGAAAAACTAATCCAGATCTCAACTGATCACAACCCAGACTCTCAAAGGTAGGAAGGCTTGGAATAATATATACCAAGCTCTGAAAGAAAATGGATGCCAATCAAGAATACTATACCCAGAAAAATTAAGCTTCAGAATTGATGACAAAATAAAGGCCTTCCATGATAAACAAAAACTAAAAGAATTCCCAGCTAGAAAGTCTATACTACAGACATACTCAATAAGATATTTTATGAACATGAAATAAAAAATAAAAGTGAAACCAGCAAAGGAAAGAAGTACACTAAAAATACAGTGACTCAATGGTGAAACAAATTCAAACTAAAAACCAGAAATAAGTCAAAATGACAGAAAATAAAAATCATATCTCAAATTAACATTGAATGTAAATGGCCTAAATTCATCATTCAAAAGACATAGCCTGACATGTTTAATTGAGAAACAAGACCCAACAATCTGCTGTCTTCAAGAAATTCAGCTAATAGTCAAAGATATCCACAGACTGAAGGGAAAAGGATGGGAAAACATATCATTCACACGGATCTCATAAACGAAGAGGGGTTTCTATCATCATATCAGATAAAGTGGACTTTAAGCCAAAGTTAATCAGAAGGGACAAAAAAGGACATTTCAAACTGCTTAAGAGAATTATACATCAAGACATAGCAATCATAAATAATTATGTCTCAATCAATGGAGCATCTACGTATATCAAACAAACCCTTCTCAATTTCAAGAATCAAATAGATGACAGCACAACAACACTGGTTGAGTTTAACACACCTCTCTCACCACTGGAAAGATGCTCCAAACAAAAACAAAGAAGATATTGAACTGAAAAATACAATTAATAATTTAGACTTAACAGACATATATAGAATATTTTATCCTTCAAGGACAGAATATACTTTCTTCTCAGTAACACATGTGTGCTTCACTAAAATAGACCACATCTTAAACCACAAAGCAACTCTTATCAAATGCAAAAAAATAGAGAATACCTTGCATCCTGTCAGATCATAATGAAATAAAATTTGAAATCAATGATAAAATAAAAAAAATAAGCTACTCTAACACCTAGAGGCTAAAGAGTATGCTATTGAATAATTAATGGATAGCAGAAAAAATCAGGGATGAAATAAAAAATACTTAGAGGTAAATGAGAATAGTGATACACATATCAAATCTCTGGGGCACTATGAAGGCAGTGCTAAGAGGAAAGTTCATTGCATTGAGTTCATTCATTAAAAAAAAAACAAAACAACAACAACAACAAAAAAAAAAAAAACAGAAAAAAAGCCAAAGAAATAAAGTAACATTAAATTGCCAAGCTCTAAAAAATGAACAAATCAACACCAAAGCAGTAGAAGACAGGAAATAATTAAAATTAGAGCTGAAATCAATGACATTAAAACAAAAGAAACAATCCAAAAAATTTATAAAACAAAAAGTTGCTTCTTTGAAAAAACTCAGTAAAATTCACAAACCCTTAGCCAAGCTGCAAAAAGAGAAAACACTCAAATTGCTAAAATTTGTGATGAAAAAGGAAATATCACAACAGAATCTACTGAAATGCAGAAGATAATCAGAACCTATTTTGAAAATTTATACTCTAATATAATAGAAAATCTTGAGGACATTGACAAATTTTTAGAGACATATGACCAACCTAAATTGAATCAGGAGGACATAGAAAATTTAAACATATCTATTTCAAGCAATGAAATAGAAGATGTCATTGAAAGCCTACCAATCAAGAAAAGCCAAAGACTAGATGGATTCTCAGCTGAGTTCTACCATATCTTCAAAGAAGAACTGACACCAATCCTTCTCAAATTATTCCATGAAATAGAAAATGAGGAAACCCTTCCAAACTCATTCTATGAATCTAGGATCACCCTGATACAAAAAACAGACCAAGACACATCAAGGAAAGAAAATTATAGATCACTATCCCTGATGAACATGGATACAAAAATTCTCAATACAATATGGGCAAATCACATACAAAAACATATTAAAAATATAGTGCACCATGATCAAGTGACGTTCATCCCAGGTTTGCAAGGTTGGTTCAATATATGGAAATCAAAAAAATGTAATTGATCACATCAACAGATTTACAAACAAGATGCATCTCAATAAATGCAGAAAAAGCATTTGACAGAATACAATATCCATTCATGTTCAAAATATTACAAAAACTAGAGTTAGTAGGAACATTGTAAAATATTGTAAAATAACATTATAAAAGCTATATACACAAAACCCAAGGCCAACATCATTCTAAAGGAAAGAATTTTCTGTAAAACCTGGAACAAGACAGGAGTGCCCTCTTTCACTACTTCTATTCAAAATAGTCCTGGAAACTCCAGCCAGAGCAATTACATAGCAGAAAGTAATTAAAGGGATACAAATAGGAAAAGTAGAACTCAAACTATCACTATTTGCTGATGACATGATTTTATATTTAGAAGACTTAATAAAATTCTGCCAGAAAACTTCTAGAACTCATAAATGAATTTAGCAAAGTAGTAGGATATAAAATTAACACCTATAAATCAATTGTTTTCCTATACATCAGTAATGAATCAACTGAAAGAGAAATTAGGATAACTATCCCATTCACAATAGCCTCAAAGAAAATAAAATATTTGGGAATAAATCTAACAAAAGAATTGAAAGACCTCTACAATGAAAACTACAGAACAGTAAAGAAAGAAATTGAAGCATACCTTAGAAAATGGAAAGATCTTTCACGTTCTTGGATAAGCAGAATTAATATTGTCAAAATGGCCATACTACTGGGGCTGGGATTATGGCGCAGTGGTAGCGTGCTCGCCTAGCATGCGTGAGGCACTGGGTTTGATCCTCAGCACCACATAAAAATAAAATAAAGATATTGTGTTCACCTACAACTAAAAAATAAATATTTAAAAAAAAAATGGCCATACTACCAACAGCACTGTACAGACTTAATGCAATTCCTATTAAGTTTCCAACAACTTTCTTCATAGAAATAGAAAAAGCAGTCGTGAAATTTTTTGGGGAAAAATAAGAGCAAAGCAATCCTTAGTAAGATAAGTGAAACAGGAGGCATGACAATACCAGACCTTAAATTATACTAAAGACCCTTAGTAACAAAAGTGGTGTGTATTGACACCAAAACAGACCTGAATTCTAATGGTACAGAATAGAAGACACAGACAAACCAAAATAAATACAGTTATCTCATACTAGACAAAGGCGCCATAAATATACATTGGCAAAAAGATGGTCTCTTCAACAAATGGTGCTGGAAAAATTGAAAATCCATATGTAACAAAATGAAATTAGACCCCTATCTCTCACCCTGCCCAAAACTCTACTTCAAGTGAATCAAACACCTAGGCATTAGACCAGAGACCCTGTGCCTACTAGAAGGAAAAGTCAGCCCAAATCTTCTTTATGCCAACTTAGGAAAAAATTTCCTCAACAAGACTCCTAAAGCTCAAGAAGTAAAATCAAGAATCAATAAATGGGATTGTATAAAAAAAAGCTTTTTCTCAGCAAAGCAAACAATCAAGAACATAAACAGAGAGCCTACAGAATGGGAGAAAATCTTTAATACCTGTACCTCATATAGACCATTAATCCCCAAGATGTATAAAGAACTTAAAAAACTTAATACCAGGGGGCTGGGGCTGTGGCTCAGCGGTTGAGCGCTTGCCTCGCATGCGTGAGGCACTGGGTTCGATCCTCAGCACCACATAAAATAAATAAAGATATTGTGTTCATCTACAACTAAACAAAATATTTAAAAAAAAAAAAAAAAACTTAATACCAGAAAAACAAATAAGTCATTCAATAAATGAGCTAAGAGAGATGAATAGACACTTCTTAGAAGATATACAATTGATTGACAAATATATAAAAAAATTCAACATCTATAGTAATTAGATAAATGCAAATCAAAACTATTCCAAGATTTCATTTCACTCCAGTCAGAATGGCAGTTATCAAGAATACAAACAACAATAAGTGCTGGCAAGGATTTGGAGGAAAAAGCACACTCATACATTGTTGGTGGTACTGCAAATTGGTATAACCATTATGGAAAGTAGTATGGAGATTACTCAGAAAAGTTGGAATGGAACCATCAGTTGACCTGGCTATCCATTCCTTGGTCTATACCCAAAGGACTTAAAATCAGAATACTATAGTGATGCAGCCACATCAATGTTCACAGCAGCTCAATTCACAATAGCTAAGCCATTGAATGAACCTAGGTGCCCTTCAATAGATGAACGGATAAAGAAAATATGGTATATATACACAATGAAAAATTACTCAGCCATAAAGAAGAATGAAATTATGGCATTTGTCAGTAAATGGATGAAACTGGAGATTATCATGCTAAGCAAAATAAGCCAATCCCAAAAAGGGCCAAATGTTTCTCTTATAGGCAGATGCTGATTCTCAATAGGCAGTCAAGTGAGAGAAGAGTGAAGGTTCACTGGACTGGGATAGAGGGGAATGGAGGGAAGGAAGGATAGATGGGAATGGGAAAGATAGTAGAATAATTTGGACATAACTTTTCTATGTTCATATATGAATACACAACCAGTGTAACTCTTCATCATGTAAAACCACAATAATGGGAAGTTATACTCTAAGTATGTATGATATGTCAAAATACATTCTACTGTCATGTATAAGTAAAAAAAACAAATAAAAATGTTTAAAAGAGTTGTCTATATTAAAAGAATATAAATAATAATGTACTTCTGAACACTCATAGTATATCTGGTTTTGACACTTTTTTTGTGTGTGTGGTGGTGCTGGGGATTGAACCCAGAACTTTGTACATGTTAGGCAAGGACTCTACCAACCGAGCTATATCTCCAGCCCTAGTTTCAGCACTTTCTATATCTTTAATCCAGGTTTCCACTTGGTTTTATTTTCTAGTGCTTAAAGGACTGTCTTAAATTTCTGATAGTGTTTGCCTACTAGTAATGAATTCTTTCATTTTTTGAATATCTTTTAAAAATTATTTTTCTTGGCATTATTTTTAGTGGATATTTTTTGCTGAGTAAAAATTCATTGTTGAGGTTTTTTGCTCTTCTGGTTTTTTTTTATTTTTTGTTGTTGAGTATCCTTTAAGTCCTTAGAAATGTTGCTCTCTGGGCTCCAGAGGCTGAGGTAGGAGGATCATGAGTTCAAAGCCAACCTTAGCAACTTAGTGAGGTCCTAAGCAACTCAGCAAGACTCTATCTCAAAATAAAATATAAAATGGGCTGGAGATGTGGGTCAGTGGTTAAGCACCCCTGTGTTCAATCCTCAGTACACCACCCCCCTAAAAAAGTCACTCTCTTCCAACTTGAATTATTTTTGCAATGAAATCTTGTCTCAGATTATTTTGTTCTTTTTATGTGTAGTTTATTGTCCACACACCCCACTTGCCTTATATTTTTCTATTAATTACTGGTATAATTTGATTAGTATACGGCATGATTTTTAATCATATTTATATTTGAATTTCATTGAGCTTCTTAGATTAACAGGTTAAAAAACTATAGTTTTTAACAAATTTGGAAAAAGTTTATTCATATGTTTAGATATGTTTTGGTCACTTTCTCTATTTCAGGGACTTTATTTACACTGTATATTTTGATACTTGGGTTGTCCCATAGTTTATAATAGTCTGTTCCTCTCCTCTCATCTTTTCTTTTCTTTGCCTCTTTACTTTTATTTTTAATCTTTGCAGTGGTAGGGATTCAATCCAGGGTCTTTTGCATGCCAAGCAAGTGTTCTACTAGTAAGCTACACTCCTAAACTCTCTGTTTTTTATTTTAGATGTTGCCTATCATTATGTCTTAAAGTTAATTAATATTTTTGTGCATTTTATAATTATTATTTATTTATTTATTTAACCAGGGATTGAACTCAGGTGTGTTTAACCACTGAGCCATATCTCTACCCCTTTTTATTTTTTATTTTGGAACAGGATCTCCCTAAGCTGCTTAGGGCTTTGCTAAATTGCTGAGGCTGGCCTCCAACTTGCAATCCTCCTGCCTTGCAAACCTCCCAAGTGATTGGGATTAGAGGCCTGAGCCACTGTATGCAGCTGTGCATTATCTAATTCTGGAAGTTCATCACTTCCAGCAGAATATTTTTCATCTCAGACAATATACTCTTCATTTTTAGAAATTTAATTTGAATCCTTGTTATTTGTTTCTGCTTAACTTGTTGAATCTTTCCTTCAGCTTACTGAACATATATAATACAAATTTAATAGTTGTTTTAACACCATCTTTTGTTAATTCTGTAATTTGTGTTCTTACTGGGTAAGTTTCTCTTTTTTCTTTTCTTTTTGGTACCGAGAATTTAACACAGGCGAGCTGCACCACTGAGCTGCATACTCAGCCCTTATTTTTTTTTATTTTGAGACAGGGTATTTCTAAGTTTCTTAGGGCTTTGCTAACTTGCAATCTTCCTGTCTCAGCCTTGTGAATCTCTGGGATTACAAGTTTATGCTGCTATGCCTGGTAGTGTTCCTTACTGGGTAAGTTTCAATTGACAGACACAATTGATGAGTTTTTCCTCATTATGAGGCAAATTTTCTTGCATTTTTGCATGCCTGACACTTTTAGAACTAAGAAATAAATTGTAAATTCTAGGTCTGCATACTGGACATTATAGTCATATTATGGAATGCAGTTAACTTCTAGTAGTTTGACTCTTGATTTTTTTAGGTCATGAAAACTTAGGCCTTGATTTCATACTTGGTGAGTAAAACTGGAGCAACACTTCATCCAGGTTCAATGTTTTCCCAGTTCCAAGGTAGGATTCTTCTTGTAGTTCAAGACTAGTTCTAGGTTAGCATAGTGCTCTAACCTTAGCTTGGAAAGGTAAGGACTATTGGAAGGTAGGGACTACTTGGAAAGGTAAGGATCAGTAACCTTAGCTTGAAAGGTAAGGACTATTTTTATACATGAAATTTATTGAAACAAAATTGTGCTCATTTGTTTATGTATCTTCTCTGGTGTCTTTTGTTGTATACTGGTAGAATGAAATAATTGTAAAAAGACCATGTAGTCACAAAGCCTGGCCCTTTAAGCAAAAATATGCCAATTGTCTGTCTTTGTATTTTTCTTTCTCTGGCTTTAGGTAGTTGCCTCATATCTATGTTATAATCGGTACTGAAGTGGATGCAGGAGGGGACCCTCTGCAATTCTCTCTTCATGGGACTTTGCTGGGTAAATTCTAGCTACCTCTGCTTCTCTGGATTCCCAGCTGTCTCTTCACCACAGAAAGACCTGCCTGGGTTTTCCCACCCAGTGTTATGACCAGGAATCTTTCTCTAGGTAGGAAGCCTGAGCAATGGTAGGACCTGCCTTGTTATTTCCCATCTCTCAGGGATTGCTTTGTTTTGTTGACCCTGTTCAGTATTCTGAAGCCATTGTTTAAGTTATCTATTTTGTCAGTTTTTTAATCAGTTGTTTCTATTGAGGTAAGTGATCCAGTTCCTTTTACTTGATCTTGTCTGGAAGCGTAAGTCCAAGAATTCATTTTCTTCTCTAATAAAAGAGTCACTGTGAGAGTCATAAGAAAAACATTTAATAATTTGGAGAGACAAGGAGTGTTTGCATGCAAGAAATCTTTACTAGGTTTAATTAAGGGTAAGAAAACTGTGCACTCAGGTATTAGTATTGATGATGTAATAGAAGCAAACTGTTTAAACATATTCAAGTTTAACCTAATGATTGACTTACCACAAAGATATTGTCCAGCATAGAACATCTTCTTGTTTATTTAATAAAATGTTTTTTTGTCTTCATTCTCTATCCATATGCCCTGGGCACATACCTATAGTTAAATAAATTGATTTTGATTTTTTTTGAAAGAGAGAAAAACTTTAGTGGGAAAGTGCCTCTTGAGAGGCTATTAGAAAGTGCATATAGGAGTTCAGCTTGGATAAAGTGACTATGTGCAAGACTCAGAAAGCAGGGCTTTGCCCCAGGTTGGATCTTGTCAGCAAGTGAGAACACTTCCATCCTTGGTATTATTTATAAGGAAGGATGGAAAATCGAAGCTACAGGTGTAATTGGCAAGGATTCAGCAGGAGCTCATATTAGGATTGAGATGTTTGGTCTTTTTATGGCTCTAAGCTGATTATATTATCTATGTTGAGGCATGATACAGAATTGTCTTGTTTTTGTCTTAATTCTCATCAATGTCACAGAGTGGCTTTGTCTGATATTGCTCTTGCTTTGAAATTGTGTTCCACAGAAGAAATGCAAGGCCTAGCCTTCGTGCCAGGCCAGCTGCAGATACTGCTTTTCATTCTCGTCATGATACACGTGGAGGGAAGCGCAATGAAAGGCAAGAGCCCTGAATCATTGCTCGGGAGACCTGGATTGCTATCCTCCTCCTCCTCCTCCTACCATCTCTGTGTCCTTGAATGAACACACTGAAATTTCTGGGTTTTAATATTTAACTTATGTTCAGCACAATTTCTGGGCCTAACCCTTTCTTAAATGGGTGGGTAAGATTTAATGATTTCTAAACTTGTTTCTATTTCTTACATTTTGTGAAAGAGGATTTTGCTGTAAGCTAACAGAATTTCTGAAATGTTAAATTAAATGAAGACATCAGGGAGTTTTATTTATTATTTTTTTAGATATAAGCTTCAGAGTGAGGATAAAATTTATCTATGCCCTGGGTATTATTTCCTGAATCTCTGGAAATAAGTACATGGACTAAGCTTTCTCTTATTTCTCCCTCACAACAATGCTGATAATAATACTCTCTTTTTCATGAGTGTCTTAGAATAGAATAAAATTATATTTTATTTTCTTTAAATAGTAAATTACAAATAATTCTCCTTGTCTACCCCTTTAATCTTGCATTGCTATGTTTTGGGGGAGGGAGGTGGTGACACTGGGGATTGAACCCAGGGCCACTTTACCACTGAGCTACACATCACAAGCCCCTTCCTTCCTTCCTTCCTTCCTTCCTTCCTTCCTTCCTTCCTTCCTTCCTTCCTTCTTTCCTTCCTTCCTTTCTTTCTTTCTTGTTTCTTTTTTTAGAGACAAGTTCTTATTAAGTTTTTCTCATGTTGATCTCTAATTTTCCAATTTCCTATCTCAACCTTTTAGCATATATCAGCTTGCCCAACTATTTTAGTACAATTTGTGGCTGAATTTATAAATAAGAGAGAACATTTTCAAAACTTTAGAATGATATTCATCCTTAGGATTCATATTTTTTACTTTCTCTTCCATGTGACTACTTGTCACTCATAGTGCCTGATCTTTTTAGCAATGAGTTTTGTTAAAATATTTCACCCCTAAATAATCTGGAAAGAGATTCAGTTTACTTTTGCCTTAGTTCTCCATGAAGGCCTTTCTCTTTGTGGAAAGTTCAATAGGCATCTCATTCCTTTATTAACTGATAACTTTGATATATTTTTAACTGTCAACATATCTATGCATATACCACAGTCTTCTTAGCATGATCCTCTAAATATACAGCCTGAGCTGCTAAGTCAGATTACACTTCCTTTACCATGTGTAAATCTCCTGTAAATGGTTCAATAAGTGACCAGAGCAAAGTGCTAGCTGTCTCTGGTGTGGGATCTTTTCCAAGTTGACAGATGGCTCTGCTCCAACTGTCTGCTCCCAGGACATTTCCCAGGAGAATCAAAGGCTAAATGTACACAGATCAAGTGAGAGTTTTGTCTGCAGTCTGTTAAGTAACCAGATAATCTGCTTAGACATTTTTTTTTCTACTAACTTTTGAAAACCACCAAAAAAGAAACAGAAGATCCACACAAAGTTCTCTAATGCAAGAAACACATGGGAAGATGAGAACCTAGTTATAAATATTTGGGAGAAAGAAACATATTTGAATTATTTATTTATTATTTTGATTGATTGATTGATTGATTGATTGATTTTTACTGGTGCATGATAAGTTTACCAGATAGTGGAATTCGTTAAAACATATTCATACATGCACATAACATAATTTGGTCAATCTCAGTCCCCAGTACCTTTCCTTTCCTTCCCCTCTTCCCTCCCTGAGCCCTTTGCTCTACTCTACTGATCTCCCTCTATTATTTTTACTTAATTAGTGTCATACATATATGTGTACACAGATATTGTGCATTGTGGCATACTGCGTGTGGACATAGCATGATTTAGTAGATGTCATTCCCCAGTACTTCACTATGCCCTCCTTAGCACAATTTAAGTGCATATATTTTCACTAATTCTTCAGCCTCTTTCAAGCTGACGTGTTTCCTAGAACTGGTGAGCAATAAGACATAAAATGTTAGTACAGGATGTAGTGACATTTGTCATTTGAAATTTATCCTTTGCTTTCTAGACTCTTCTGCCTTGTTTTTAACCTTAACTATATCATCAGTTCAACAGTGATCTTGGCTTTACAGGGTATCAAAGATGCACATGAATCCCTTCAAACATCTCTCAAGAAAGACGGAAAGATAAGATTTTAAGCATTAAAATTATAAAATCTAATTTACTAGAAGAAATTACAGTGGCTAGTAGTATCATGCTCACAATAATATGCATATTTTCTGTGATAATCCTCATGTTATGGAATTTTATTATTTCCACAAAGGCAGCATATTAAGTGTGAAGCTCAATATCTAAGTCTTTGCATTGCTTTTCATAAAAAATCAGAAATAAAAATTTGAATATATGACTGACTTCTCCATTTTAGTACCTGTTTACATACAGAGAGAGAGAAAGAGAGAGATTTAGACAAATATGTTCGTGTATACATGACTTCACAGAAAGGTGAAATTTAAAATACATTTTAAGTAATGAAGAAGATCAAAATAGGAAAGAAAGAGCATAGAGCTTTTGTGGAAGAAAACTACATAAATAAGTAGAGAGTGTGGAGCAGGCCTTCTGTGAATATGGAAGAGGGAGAAAGCCTAGCATAAAAGGAGCAAGCAGATGTGGGAGAAACAATACGAGTGGAAAAGGTGAGACGGTGCTCAGGTTTAGAGGGCCTTCAAGATCCGTTTCAATTTTACAAGACACATATTGTGTTATGATTTCTAGTTCATGATCAAAATAATTTTTTACTGTGGGACTCATCCATCGGAGGAAATGTATAGAATGTACAAATTCAAATCTACAAGCTAGGAGCCAGCAAAACAAGGTAAAAGGGCAAAAATTTAAATTTGAGGATTTTCCTTCATGTTATCCTGAGAATTAACTACTCTAAGTCTCAACGTCCTCTTCTGTGAGATCTGGCAATAACACCCTCTGATGGTACGGTGGGTGGTCAAATAAAAGAATACATGTAAATATACTTCAATTAGGACAATATTCATTCTGCACTAATTATTTTTCTTTTTCATTTAAAACACTTAAAAATCTAGATATAATGTAATAAGAGCTTGGAAAACCAGAGTGATAAAGGATAAAGCAAAAGAAATTCTTGGATCCAAGAAAATATTTTCCTTTTCCATGTTGTACAACTTATAGCTTCTTCTTTCCACTTCTTTCACGGTTTTGCTCAAGTGGAGCTTCTCTCAGCAGCAGCCTGGCTTCGTGATCTGCAGCTGTTGAAAGCCATAAGTTCACAGCTATGCTGCTCTCCTTAACTGCAGTGGAGGGAGGCATTAGTTGTAATGGTAAAACTTGGTAACCTAAGGGCAGAAGAGGGAGGAAAGCATCAAAACAAACTCTTCTTTTGTATTTACAATTCCAGAAGAGTAATGCCACCATTGAAAGAAACTGTGTTATAGGAGAGAGATTCAGTGTATGTGGCAAAAAATCAGAGAGTTAAAGTTTGAATAAGATGCTTGAACATATGGAAAGTTCTGGTTAGTGAGCCATATAAATAAGGATGATCTGTAGTTCAGTTCATTCCCTGTGTAAACTTGTGGCAAGACAAAGTGCTCTGTGCGTAGGTTTTGAGGGATGAGAAAGAAGGAGAAAGTGAGGAAAGATCAACCTAGGCATAGGCCAAGCCACTGTGAAGTAATAGAGCCCAGGTACTCGGTGCCATGATAGGCAGACAGTGCTGCTGGGCACAGGTGTCAAAGCAACTCTGAATGGGCAAGAATGAATTAAAAGTAAAGGATATTGAGAATGGCAAAACAAACAAAACAAATGCAATATTAAAGCAAAGCAGTTTTTTGTTTTTGCTTTTGTTAATTTTTTAAAGAAGAAGTGATTAGAGTGCTCAGTAAGAAGGATTTTGAATAGGATAAGAACTGAATATGTCCCAGTACTTATTTGGTTATAAAGATTTCATTTTCAAAAAGAAGTTTCACTGCATGAGAGGACTATGAATTAAAGACTCAAAGAAATTCCAAGGAAAACAGAATGGGTAACACAAGAATGGGTCCACATTAAAAAAAAAAAAAACCCACCCAGGAATCTGAGAAAGAAAATCTGTGTGGGGAAGATGAGGGAAGAAACTTAGGCATTTAAAGTGTGGGTGGCAGGAACCCAGGGGTGCTTAACCACTGAGCCACATCCCCAGCCCTTTTTCATTTTTTCATTTTGAGCTAGGGTCTCATTAATTGCTGAATCTGGCCTCCAACTTGGGATCCTCCTGCCCCAGCTTCCTGAGTCACTGAAATTACAGGCATGTGCCATCATACCTGACAATTAGAGTGAATTTGTATCCTGGGTTTTCTGTAGGGACAACAAAAGCAATGGAAACCTTCAATGGATCCCAGAAATGGTTCAATGTCAGGATTTGTGCTAAGAAGTAAAACTGTGATTCTCAACAGAGAAATGGTCCTGTCCCCTTAAGGAAAGATATTAATATCTCAGGAGCATTTTTTCCAGATTTCCACCCCTCCCGAGATTTCTGTAATGTTGTAAATGCCAAGTGAAAAACTACATGGTTATTAAGAATACTAACTAGAAATGTGAAGTGTATAGAGGCATACAAAGTGTTGAGGAAACACTAGAAAGTCAGCAATTTTAAAGATGGGTGAGATCAAATCATAAACAAATATCAACATGATAAATCTGTTATAGAAAGGTCATATGACACAGCAGGAGATTTCTGGAATTAGCAAGACCTAGATTTAGTTCTGCCTTGGCGATTTGCAAAACATTTCCAGGTCTGCGTATTTATTTGGTTCTTAAAGCAGATATTAATAGTCTCACTTTACAACAAGAGTTTCCTGAGGATTGAAGAAGATCACACATGTCGCAATGCGGTATAAATAAATGATAAAGCACTCAATGAACTGAACGTATTATAATTATTTTTATTGTTATTGTGATTGTTGTTACCTAAATGATGGCAGATGAAAAACTTGGGTCACATATGCAGAACTTAGTGTTAAAAAAGTAATAATTATAAATCAAAGGAAGAGAGTGGGGGATGGCATGACAGTTATTGCTCAGGAAGTTGTATTTGTGAGAAATCAGTGGACATGCTTTCTGCCACTAAGAATGAAGAAGGGATCTGATATTCATTTGAGAACACGTTAGCGTCTGTAACATTTTCAGGAAGATCCTAATTTGTATTATACCATGCAACCTGATACTAAAGGAGCAGCCGCAAAATAATATATATTTTCTTTTAGATGTTACTATTTTGATGTATAAAAATATTAAAGAGTAATGCTATCATCTCAATTTTAAACACAAAGAATTTGAGGGGCAAAGATACAAACTAATTGAGCCCAAGTTTGTCATACAAGTGGTATTAGTTTCCTAATTCCAGTCTAGTTTCCTTTTTTAAAAAGCCCATACTCTTTTCAACAATTCCCTGGAGCTTTAAATTTAAAGTAAGATTGGATTTTCAGGAATTTTACCAGGTACAGATGAGGTTCCTGAACCTGTGTCTGATTTTTTTTTTAAGTTCATATTCTTCAGGGTTATATTTAATCTAATTTGGATATATCTCAATGCACTCAATTCTCTATGCTTGGGCCATCCTGGTGATTTTCTTCAAATGGTCAGTATATTGCTCATTCTTTCTTTTCTCTAAATGGTTCTCAAGTGTAAGTATTGAATATGTTATGAGTCCTTCTGTGGGGCTTTGGAAATAGTGGTTGAGGAAGGAGGAGTAACTGCAGGATTTCCTTCTGGTATCTGCATATTTGAGGAGAATGTTCTGATATTCCTAATTAGAATGTCCCTGGACTGAGAAGAAAAATTTCATCTAAGCTTAGGAGAATTCTGTAAAGGTGTCTAAGGAAAAATTGCAAACAATTCTCTTAATATCCAGATAAGTTCTTACACTGAAATTAGAAAGCTGAACAGAAAGACAACACAGCGCAATAGTATAATATACGCTAAAATGTATTCTTTCCATGACCAAGTGAGTCACATACACAAGACAGATTTCGTAAGTACTTATTTAAAAGAATTCAGTCTGGGAATACACACACACACACACACACACACACACACACACACACATAATATAAATCATTTGGTAATTAATTCAATTAAGATGAAAAATTTCAAAATATTCTTAGTTGTAAAAATTTTAAAGAAACATTCTTGGGGCCAGGGAGTAAGTCAGTGGTAGAAGTCTTACCTAGCATTTGTGAGGCCTTGAGTTCAACCTCCAGCACTGCCAAAAAAAAAAAAAAATGAACGCATAAATACAGGATGTACTGTGCTACCAGAGGCCCCAAAGCAGAAGACAGAAATAACCAAATGTGGGCTGAAACCTTGAAAGCTGTGAGCCAAAATAAACCTTTCTTCTTAAAAAAATTCCATTCTCTCTCAAATTTTAGATACATTTATCACCATCACTAATGGTGTCATTATATATTTGCTTTCAAATTAACTTGATAGTAAATCTACCAGGAATTTCCATAATTGAGTTTTTCTTCAAAAAAGACACTTTTAATTTGTGCTATCTTAAAAACAAGTGAACAAGTGACAGAGGAATATGCTTATGTGGATATGAAGCAATATTGCTAATTTTCCCCAAAGGGACTGTCTTCCATGCCAGAAAAGGCTAAATAATCAAAATGAAAAGATAATGCACACACCTGTTGTAAATAATTTGCCAAGTGAGTTTTATTTTCCACAGCTATTTTCTTGGAGTTACCCTAAAAAAAATATTGGTTGTTTGTTTGCTTGTTTGTGGATCTCAGTAAATGGTCAAGTAATCAAAATAACTGCAATATAGTTTTATAGATCTGTCAAAATGATATTTAGGCTCAAAGGGCCAAAAACTCTGATTCTCTGAACTTCCCTCTCTAATTCATATCCAAGGAGATAGGTATTAATTTCTGAAAAACAGAAAATAATTCTACTCTTATTTTCTCTTTTCTCACTGTAGAAATAAACTTAATAATAACTTAAGGGTATAAACTTAATAATAAGTTTTAAAAGCTGAAGGAATTAAGTGCTCTTTCAAATGCCCTCTATTCCTTAATTCTGCTAATTCATTTATGTTTACTAATGGGCTTTGATGATACTTCAAAAATATAAACAAGCTTATTTGTCATTGACTTGCTTCATTTTTCTTGGTGTGTGTGTGTGTTTGTGTGTGTGTGTGTGTAAACATACATACATAATTCTTAATGGTTCACGAAATTGAAAAATTTCTGCAGTTCGGATGATTGAGATTGCTAATGCTTCACTAATGTTGTGGATATGATTATCAATTAGCCCTGAGATATCTACCTTCATCTCAGCATTAAAAAGTGCCAAACACCAGTCTTCTCTCCCTGATGGGTCATCTGCACAACCTATATTTTCTTTTTTTTTTTTTTTTAAATATTTATTTTTTAGTTGTAGGTGGACAGAATATCTTTATTTTTATTTTTATGTGATGCTGAGGATCGAACCCAGTGCCTCCTGCGTGCTAGGCGAGCACGCTACCACTGCGCCATAACCCCAGCCCCCTATATTTTCTTTATTCTTGTCTGTAGCCACTACCA
The DNA here is from genome assembly GCA_028644305.1 of Xerus rutilus. NCBI lineage: Eukaryota > Metazoa > Chordata > Mammalia > Rodentia > Sciuridae > Xerus > Xerus rutilus. The sequence continues at coordinate 40,077,701 of CM053409.1, read as the reverse complement.
ATAGTGGGTGGAAGATTTCAGCTTCTCTTCTCTTCTACTACTGCTGCTCACAAGTAGGGGGAGATAAAATGATGATGCCCATTCCCCCATTTCTAATTTATACCATATGCTAATTCTTCCCACATATCCACAAATGCACATTACATTCCAGAGTCTCAGAAGAAAGAGAAACTATGTAGAACAAAATATATTTGCAATTCTCAGAAATGTGATAATATATACATTTTTATGGTACATAAGAAAAGACTATATAAAACTTGAAATATGGTATATTTTCTTCTTCAGTATCAAAACTGGTTTTTAGAGTTGTTCAGATAGAAATGATAAAGATACCCCATGTATGTAACTTGCAATAGCAGATTGTGTGTTGCCACCTCTTCAACCATTTGTGTAATTCTATCCTGTGTAATTTACCACCTGACACACTTTTATAATAGTCTTACCTTTCCCACTCACCGACCATTTCATGAAGGAGAGAGCAATTTCACGGGTGAGAATGATGCTGCTTTCCCTGTTAGGAGCTGCCTTTCTTTACTATGTTGGATAGATCTTAATAGAATTGGCTACTACGTAGTCAAAATATGAGTAATTTCGATTTATGAAATATTACCAGCTTGAGACTTAGTTTTCTGAGGATGGGGAGCAAAGCAAAGCATAGTTGACTCATATTTGTGTCTCTATTAACATAGCATGGTATCTGAAACTTAGGTTCTTATTCAATGGCTCTTCTTCCAGGCTATTAAAAATGTATCTCTGATTCAGCATAGGTCTCAATGTTTTAAAAAGATTGCTACATATAAAATTCAATTTAAAACTTTATAATTGTACTTCAGTACAAATTGATACTAGGAGATAACTAGTTATTACCAAATGAAAGACAAAACAAAACAAAAGCTAACTAACAAATTAAAGATTGAAAACACTAAACTTTTTTCATTTTGTAGTTTCATTTGCTAAGACCTTAATCAAACATAGACAGTGCAGATTAATTTCAGATCTTCATGAGACACAGAATATGTACATTCAGTGAAATGTATGTAATATTTCAATGTTTTATATTAAGATTAATTATTAATTTTATTTAATATTAAGTTCATTAAATATTCATTTTAATGTGTCTTTAATCATCATAAACAATTTAATTATTTGAATAGCAAATATTATTTCAAATTATGCTTCTTAATGGACATTTGAGGTTAATGAATATTTTAATGACTGATAGAAGATAATTTGAATGAAGCTGAAAAGTTCTTATGTAATTTAACATTGTAAGTTTCTCCATTTTAATTCAATACAAAATAAGAGAAAGATACTGGATCTGCCTTCTTTTTAATCATTATTAAAATAGAATAGGAAACAATTCTTTACCTGAAATTGCAATTTTTAAATTTAGAAAAAACCAATTATTGACTGTCCAAAATCTATTTAGTAAAAAATAATAGAATATTAAACATTTTTTACCTTATTTACCCCTACTCACTGCATACTGGACTCCATATATTCAACTGCCTATTTGAAATTGCCACTTAAATATTTGACAGATATATAAAAAAATAACATACCTGATAAGAGCTCATCATTTTCCTGTCTATAAACTAATCTTCCTAAAGGTTTTGCCAACCTTCCTAAATTATACTTCTATCCTCCTAAGCAAATCCTGGGAATTATCAAAGTTTCTTTCTTTTACTCATGATCCCATATATTCAATCCAACAGCAAGTAAGTTTTCGCTCACTGCCTAAATTCATATGTCAATTTATCTACTTCTCTAATTGTATTATCATCTCTGCTGTGTCTGTTCCTTCTAATGGTATACATATTGCCTAATTAAGGAACTTTAAAGATGTAAAGGGCACAATCTCACTGTGGTAGCTTTCAATTATAAGAAGAAAAGTCCAAATCCACCCTCAACCCCATTCTGCCCTACTAGCCCCTGCATGACTTGTTTTCTGCCGAGTTTTTCCCCTTACTATACTCCAGCCACAGAGTTTTGGGGCAAGTTTCTTGAATCAAGTTTATTTCTGCTTCCCTAATTTGACACTTGCCACTTCCTTTAGTTTGAAAAGCCTCCTGCATCTCTCTCTAGTTCTCAAAAACAGATTTCTTCTCACACTCCAGGTCTTACTTACAAAGGATCTCTGTAGTGAGACCTTTCTCTAGGAATCACTCAAATGTGCAGCTTACCTAAGGCTATTTCTAACAGCACCTTGTTTTATTTTATTCTATTGGGTCATCCATTTGTTCACTATTATTTGAATATAGAATACTATTTACTCTATAACAGAATAGATTATCTTACTTGCTGCCATATTGCCAGTACCCTAGAACACTACCTAGAGCATACTGGTGCTCTGTGAATATTTGTTGAGTGAATGGATAGATGGATAAGGAGATGTTACATAGATCCACGAATCATTTAAAACCTCTAAAGAGTTTGGTTTTGATTTTTTCCAAATATGCCCTCCAAGATTCTTGCCCAGCAATCACCCTTGTCAAATGTTATCATTATAGCGGGGCATGGTGGCGCAAACCTGTAATCTCAGAACTTCGGGAGGCTGAGACAGGAGAATCGCGAGTTCAGAGCCAGCCTCAGCAATGGCAGAGGTGCTAAGCAACTCAGTGACACCCTTTCTCTACATAAAACACAAAATAGGGCTGGGGATGTGGTTCAGTGGTCGAGTGCCCTTGAATTCAATCTCCAGTACCAAAAAAAAAAATGTTATCATTATTTATTGGCACATTCACCTTTGTGTTGTTTCATGTGGGGAGGGTCTTATCTTGAAACCCATGGAATCATAGATGAGATTCCAGAATTGAATTAAGGGTTTTTTTGAGATTAAATCATTTCAATTTTGGGGGGAAAGGTTTTACATGCAGAATAAGGAAAAATGAGGACTGGGTTAGTATCTCAAGATGATTTTCAGGGAGGAGGTTCCAAGATGGCGGCCTAGACAGGTCTACTCTGTGCTAGGCTCCCCGGGAACAAGACTGGAAGTGGTGGAGGTGCTGCTTTCCAGCCAGCTTCTTGGCATCATTCTGTGGCTTACCATCCCCCGCAAGAGTTTCATTTGCGTGTGTGTGCGCAGGGCCACCAGGAGACAACAGTAGCCGCGGGCAGTGTGACTTCCGCGCCTACGTGCAGAGCACAGTTGTGGCGGGGTTCTGGCCCAGGGCTCCAGCCCAGAGTTTGCCCCGGGTGTGCCGGGCCTGCTTCCACACAGGGTGCCTGGCCCCAGCGCCCACCCAGCCCTGCGAGACCGCTAGCAGTTGTTACTGTGGATGGACTGTCTCCTGAGCGGACCCCCAGCTATTGTTCTTTGTGGACCGCCTTCTAACAGGGTGGAACTTCCTACATACCAGGGGGCTCAGGTGAACACCTGGGAGCGAACTTTGGTCACGGCGCAGCACACGATGGAACAGCAACTTCACCAGTGGCTCAGAGTTTCACCCTGCTGTGGGACCAGCACCCAGGACACCAGCAGGGAAAGTCCAGCAAACAACGGACAGCGCCACCTACTGGAGGTGAAAGGAACCATACCTGTTTATTTACATTGAGACTTTTTACATTTTTTATGCTTATTTTTAATTCTATCCTTTATCTTCTTCTCCCAATAGTTCTATTGTTTAATCTTTTTGTTTTATTTCTCTGCTCTCTTCTTCCTTACCTTCTTTCTTTTTCCTTCCCTCTTTTCTCTCTTGCTCTTCTCCTACCCTCTAATCCCCAACAGATGTGACATCAAATATCTGCTATACAGCAGGATATGGTAGATTGCGATTTCTGAACTGTATACTAGAGTGGTATTATATAGTCTTATAAATTCCAAGTGCATATGTTTTATTTCTCTTGCTATCATCTCTCCTCGCCATATTCTTTTCTTCCTCCTTACTGGTCTTCCACAACTCTCTGTGGCTCTTTCTAGTAACAGCCAACTCCTCTTGGATTCCTTTCTTATGCTCTCTAAGATTTAATAACCATATCCTCACTTCCTACTAACCCAACATTCTGTCCTACACCCTACCCTCAAGTTTCCCTAACCCACCAAAAGACACTATAGACCCTTGTGCAAATTTATTGGTTACATAATAGATTGTAAAGGAACACATAATTGTTGTATATCATGACTAAATTGTAAATGTATTTGGGAGCTGTTAGGAGCTACTTGGTTTGAAATTATGTATTGCTTGTATTGAGATCAATCAATATCGATCTCCCCTTTAAAGGAGAGGTAACAAAACCCTGCAGGGAAACTATACTCATATAGGAATAAAAACTGTAACAATTTGCATCAGCAGAGCTAGAAGGAAAGACACACAAACATGATGAGAAAACAAGGGAAGAAAGTGACTCAAACAAACCAAGATACTACACTATTAGAATCCATGGTCTGTACAGCAAGGGAAATGACAGAACAGGAATTCAGGATGCACATAATTAAAATGTTCGGTGACTTAAAGAATGATATAAGACAGCAAGCCCAGTCAGCAAAAGATCATTTCGATAAAGAGATACATAGGCAAATACAGGAAGTAAAAGATCACTTCAATAAGGAGATAGAGATTCTGAAAAGGAACCAAACAGAAATCCTTGAAATGAAAGAAACAATAAACCAAATCAAAAACTCAATAGAAAGCATAACCAACAGACTAGACCACTTGGAAGACAGAACCTCAGATACTGAAGACAAAATATTTAACCTTGAGAACAGAGTTGACCACACAGTGAAGATGGTAAGAAGCCATGAACAGAACATCCAAGAGCTTTGGGACAACATTAAAAGACCGAACTTGAGAATTATTGGGACAGAAGAAGGCATAGAACTCCAAACCAAAGTAATGAGCAACCTATTCAATGAAATAATATCAGAAAACTTTCCAAATATGAAGAATGAATTGGAGAATCAAATTCAAGAGGCTTACAGGACACCAAATGTTCAAAATCACAATAGACCTACACCAAGTCACATCATAATGAAAATGCCTAACATTCAGAATAAGGAGAGAATCTTAAAAGCCACAAGAGAAAGGAATCAGATTACATATAGGGGGAAGCCAATTAGGATCACTGCAGACTTCTCAACCCAGACCCTGAGAGCAAGAAGATCATGGCAAAGCATATACCAAGTGCTAAAAGACGGCAGATGCCAACCAAGAATCTTATATCAAACAAAATTAAGTCTTAGATTTGAAGATGAAATTAAAACCTTCCAAGATAAAAAAAAATTAAAAGAATTCACAGCAAGAAAACTGGCACTACAGAACATTCTTGGTAAAATATTCCATAAGGAAGAAATCAAAAACAATAATGAAAACCTGCAAAGGGAGGAGCTACATTAAAAGCCAAAGGAGAAACCTAGTCAAGTTAAAAACCAAGGAATAAACCAAAATGTCTGGAAATACAAACCATATCTCCATAATAACATTGAATGTCAATGGCCTAAACTCAGCAATTAAAAGACACAGATTGGCAGATTGGATTAAAAAAAAAGTCCCAACAATATGCTGCCTCCAAGAGACTCATCTTATAGAAAAAGATATTCACAGAATGAAGGTGAAAGGATGGAAAAAAATTTATCACTCACATGGACTATGTAAACAAGCAGGAGTTTTCATCCTCATTTCAGATAAAGTAGACTTCAAACTAAAGTTAGTGAAAAGGGATAAAGAAGGTCATTTCATACTGCTCAAAGGAATCATACCTCAACAAGACATAACAATCTTAAATATCTATGCACCAAACAATGGGGCAGCCATGTTCGTCAAAGAAACCCTTCTCAAATTCAAGAAACAAAGAGATCCAAACACAATAGTATTGGGTGACTTTAACACAACTCTCTCATCACTGGACAGATCTTCCAAACAAAAACTAAACAAAGAATCTACAAGACTTAATAGAACAATCAATGGTCTAGACTTAATGGATATATATAGAATATTTCATCCATCAACAAGCAAATACACATTTTTCTCAGCAGCTCATGGATCCTTCTCCAAAATAGATCATATGCTATGCCATAAAGCAAGTCTTAGCAAATACAAAAAAATAGAGATACTA
>CM053409.1:40053072-40071150 GCA_028644305.1 Xerus rutilus | reverse complement strand
AGACTGCTTAAAAAACTTGGAATGGAACCACCATTTGACCCAGCTATCCCACTCCTTGGCCTATACCCTAAAGACTTAAAAACAGCACACAACAGTAAAGCAGCCACTTCAATGTTTATAGCAGCACAATTCACAATTGCAAAACTGTGGAAGCAACCCAGATGTCCTTCAATAGATGAATGGATAAAGAAACTGTGGTCCATATACACAATGGAATATTATTGAGCAATAAAAGAGAATAAAATTATGGCATTTGCAGGCAAATGGATGGAATTGGAAAGCATTATGCTAAGTGAAGTAAGCCAATCCCAAAAAACCAAATGCCAAATGTTCTCTCTGATTAGTGGATGCTGATACATAAGGGGGGTGGGAATGGGAACATAAGAGAAATGGAGGAACTCTAGATGCGGCATGGAGGAGGTGGGGGTGGGAAAGGGGAATGGGTATAGTAAACATGGTTGATTGAAATCGTCATCCCTACCCTTGGTGAATGTATGAAGACACGATTGGTGTGACTTCATCTGGTTTGCAACCAGAGAAATGGAAAAACTGAGCTCTATATATGTACTATGACTTGAAATGCAATTAAATAAACTAATTAAAAAAATGAGATGATTTTCATTTGGTCTTTTTCTTCAATAGCTACTGCATTACTTTCAGCAATTCCCAGTTTTGAGTATTACATGGAATTTGATCAAACTAGGGAGAATAAAAGAGATGACACATTCCCCAAGATTAATTCTTTGAGCTTGGCCTTCCCTCATGAATTCCTGAATAGAATCAGCTTATTTGGTCTCTGAACTTCAATGGCAGTGAGTTCATAGTTTTGTAGGCTGTGGCTTAACGGATTTTGTAACATGGTGTAATCAGTCATGCACATGTTGTCTTCTCAAGAGATCTATGGACTTTCAAGGGAAGCATCTGAGCATTATTTTTCTGTTTCTCATGGATGCTCAATAATAGGCCCCATGATTTAGGTTTCAAAGTTTGTTAATAACAGTCACAAAAATTTCTATGTTGTTAAGTATATAAATTATCTGCTTGTAGAACAAAGAACAATGAAGCATGGAAAGAATGAAGAAAGGAACAACTGAGCCCTAGTTAGACCTAGTTTTTGGACAGGCTGGCTTTGATTGAAGGAAGTTAGCTAAGAACAAATTTTCCTTCTCATATTTTCAAATCTTTAATTTATTTTAAGTCCACTGGAGGTAGGAATGCCAAGTATCCAGACACCAAATAACAGCTTTCATCAGCAAGGTGACAGCTTGCTCATAATGTTTAGGCAATTAAAAGATCTATCTAAGAGGCACTGCTTTTGCCAACATGAAAGTATTCTGCCTCGGTAACTCTGCCACACATTCCAACCCTCTGACATGTGTCCCATTGATCTGTTAAGAGCGTAGCAATTAATTCCAGGTGTCTTTTTGGGCAAAGGCGAGTTCTTGGCTCATTTATGAGATTGCATGTTTTCTAAAAAGTCTCCTTGGTTTCCCACATTCAAAGGCAGTGCATTTACTTTTTAATGATGCAGGATGCTATGAATCCAGGTGTCTTCTGTCAAGTATTTGCAGCAAATCTCCATTGTCTCTCAGGGCTTTACTGTATGACCTCAAGTAGTCTTACAGCCTCATTTTTTTTTCCTGTTAAATGTCAATAAAATATTTCCCATTATTGCCTTATCAGGATACCTGTCAAGGAGGAGGGGAATACTGAAAAAGTTGTAAATGTGAATTCAGGATCCTAGAAGAAAGAAGTTCCAGATCACTAGGCTCCTTGGGGGTATGGCACTTTAGTGACAAAGCCTCAGTACTGTAGTATGTGCAGAGCCAGTTGTTTTGACTCAAATTTTTGGTAGGAAGACAAAATTAAAGTGCCTAAGATAGAAAATAATATTATAATTTATGAATATATCAGAATATTTGCATTGTTTCTCCTCTCTCAAGATTAAAGAAAAAACAAAAATTCTACACATCTTGAATAAAGATTATAACACAAAGAAATCAGGAGAAGTTTTGCACAAGCACTCAAAAATATTTCTAAGCCAGGCATGGTGGCTCAAGCCTGTAATCCCAGCACTTAGGGAGGCTGAGACAGGAGAATCGCGAGTTCAAAGCCAGCCTCAGCAACGGCGAGGCACTAAGCAACTCAGTGAGACCCTGTCTCTACATAAAACACAAAATAGGGCTGGGGATGTGGCTCAGTGGTGGAGTGCCCCTGAGTTCAATCTCTAGTACCAAAAAAAAAAAATTTCTAAGTTCATGATAGGATTGCTTTTATCTTCTTATCATAATTGTTAAAATTATTACTAAGAGCAGTTATTTGGCTAAAAGCAAAAAAACAAAATATTCTCCACTTGCAAAATAACTTAATGACAGAATGAACACCTCTAATATGTATACTTTATCCAATATGTTTTCCATTTATTATGCAAAAATTTTGCTTTTATCACTGCTTGTTCCATTGGGAGCCAAAGAAAATGTATCTTTGAGTAATATTTTCTTCAGTAATAAGAGTTCTCAAGGAAATTTAAACGATCATAAAACAAAGTATTTTCATATATAGGATCAGAAAGTCTTTGGTTCTGGCTTAATTCCTGGAAAAGGTCTCAGCCACCCAATTTATCTCAATACTGAGCTATTCCTCTTGTTTGAGAGAGGTGCAACAATTTCAAAAAGGAAAAACACTTCAGAATTCTTTAATATGTATATTATTTTAATATGGGAACAATATTTCAGTTTCATCTTCAATAATTTGCTCCATTTCACATTTTCACATATTTTACTGTGGTGATTTTGATTTTAGGAAAGCTTACTTATAAAAATGAAAAATGATCACTTAGGACTAATGGGATTTCTTAGGGTGACTTTGTTGTTTTTCTGCTGGTGTGTTATGGGCAAGTAATGTTCCCTTAGAGTCAATTTCTCCATCCAATATGTCCATGTAAGCATCCATGTAGCTTCAGAGGAAAAATAATATCCAAAAAGAAAAAAAAATCTATGTAATTAAAAATCAGTTTTTTTTTTAGAAAACATTTCTAATCAATGAAAAAATAGAATAATAATAAAGATGTCTTGAACAAATTTTTTTAAAAGATGAGATACAGGAAGATAGCAGAAGAGGATATAGGCAACCCTTGACTCCTCTCTAGCCCAGAAATGAATCAGGGAAAGAACAGCTGACCAGAGAGGTGAGTTACAGAGCAAATACTCTACAGCTCAATATTGGACAGCTTGAGATTTGGAAGGACTTGAAATTTGGTTATCAAGGCAGAAAATAAGGGTAGAATTCCTTCACCTTGAACCCTGACCAGGGTAGAGGCAAGGAAGAGAGGTAAAAAGAGAGAAAGAGGGAGAGGAAAAGCCCATAAACTTACTTCTTTAACAACAGTGGGAAATAAAAGCAGACGAAGTTAAAATGGGACAGGAGAGCAAAGGCAGTGAAGGAGATCACACAGTTTAACTTGAATTGTAGGTTGAAAGCTGTGCTAGAAGGGGCAGTCTTTTTGTGGATTCCACAGCTAGTCAGCCTCTCTAGAAGAAATAATCAATACAGCTTCTCCCTACATACAAGGAGTAATGAATAAGCCTTAGGAAATGCCTCTTAAATGGATTGTATCAATGATCCATCTAGAAGGGTCTTCCAGAGGAGAGGGATCATTGCTAGCTGAAGGTTGCAGAAACACCTTCACACTCAGTTCACACAAGAAAACTGGGGCAGGGCTGACCTGAGAGTGGATCACTACCGAAGAGTGCTAATCCTATTCCCCACAGCCTCTGTAGGAGTTCAGGTGAAGACAGGTCAACGGACACCATACCCCCATTGTGGGGACAGATGAAACTGCAGAGATCTACATTAGTCAGAATGGAGGGTTCTGTGCCACAGACTGCTCAGAGAGAGCCTGCAATCACAGGCCCCACAGTTGTTGATTGTTGATGACCACCAAGCTCTGTACTGCTGTAAAGAAGCCCCTTGGGGAGAGGATAAGGTGCTTAGCATTCCACAATAGTTAGTGGTAGCTCTAAGCCTTTCATCCTGCACTCTCACACCCAACAGAAATACCTAGCAGATGTAGCACTTCTAAGAATATAGACTTAAGCCTCTAGGCGACTATCAAGCACTTACTGATAGAAAATTAAACACAACAACAACAACAAATAAATAAACAAAAAACATTACAACCAGGATTGTAACTGCTATGCCCCAGCCTATCTTGGAGTTTCCTCAACTGTGAGTCCCAGAATTTCCATTAACTCAATACTCACTTAGAAGCATGGTCCAGAGAAGGCATTTCCTAAGGGTAACACCAAGCAGCATAGTGTAGAATCTCTGTGCATGCACAAGAGAAGTACACCCTACAGAAAGGCTTAGAGAGGAACATCTCATCAATACCAGCTAACACTTAGTGTGCCTAGATACAAGCCCACTGACCAATGACTTGTATACTCCAGAGGAGGCACTAGCTCTATCCATGGGCAACTCAGTTAATGCCACATTAACCAAACTATAATGCCTCTACCCTAGAATCTTACATGCTACACACTCCAAAATAGATATGAGGGAGCCTACATTGGATTTGACAGCAGTGGGTACTCAGAGGTTTTTTTTTTTTTTCAGAAGAACACATAAAACTACATCCCCTAACAAGGAGTAACCTGACTGCTAAGTCGCAGACAATTAGAGACCATTTTCTATGCACCACCAGAAAGCCAATAGGTAGCTGGACACACCAAAGATTGAAGGAAACTTCTTAGAATTTTATTAGAGGTGAGCTGGTGTGATCACTACCTCTATACCCAGGGAAACTTAGAGGTAAAGCCAAGGAGTTGGTGAATATCTTCTAAAGGTGACAAATCCTGATGAAATCCAAATCAGGAAGATTGAATAAGTAATCTCCCTGCCTTGGCGTGGAATATCACAGATATCTCTAATATCAATTTTGAACTTACAGACATTACTTTTCATATTGATTCCATATGAACTGCATTTCTTCTAATGTTTTCAATCATTAATTGTAATTATTCTTTTGATCTTCACCTTCCTAATGTATGTTTACACTTGCTTCTCTTAGTTTTTCTTTTCCTTCTTGTATTATCTATGCCTGACTCAAATTTACCCAGTTTTTCATCCTTTATCTTAGTTTTATGATTTTTTAATATCGTTGTTCTTTTATCCTTTTTGGCCAATTTTTCTCTTCTTCACTTTTAAACCTCTATAAAGTGTAATAGTAATTTTGCTATCTTTAATAACTAACTTCTTAACTTATTCAAGAACATTACTTCAGTTTTATACTTAGATTATAAGAACTGTAAAGAACATTTTTAATAGTTTTCCCCTAACGTTTATTAGTTTATGGCTTTTCTCTGAAATGACTGTGTTTCTCTCAAAGTGGTGCTGATATTGGGCATAGCAGAATATACATATTAAGTGGGAGTATCAATACTTGAATATTGACCCAGGCCAGGGCATTTAAAAGAAAGAAGTTCACTAAATAACCTTGTGCATAAAAGTAAAAGAAAAAAATCATCCTAGCAGTTGTATGGGCATACAAACAGTGTGAAAAATCAAGAGAACATACCATTCCAAAACCTAGTTCCACAATCAGCAGAGGAAAAAAAATAATTAATATCAGAGATGAAATTGAGAATAAAAAACAATACAAAGGATCAATGTGACAAAGACATGGTTCTTTGCAAAGATAAATAAAATTGGTAAACCTTAGCCAAACTAACCAAAAGAGAGAAAAGAGAAAAGACACAAATCAACAAAATTGGAGATGAAAAAAAAAAAAAGGAGATAACACTACAGAAACTTCTGAAATCCAAGAAATCATTAGAAATTATTTTGGAAAATGTATATTCCAATAAGATAGAAAATTTGGAAGATACTAAAAAGTTTTAGATACATAAGACTTACCCAAAATGAACCTAAAGAGTTCAATATCAAGAAATCTGATGGAAGCATCAATTAAAAGATTTTAAACAAAGAAAAGCCCAGGACCAGATTGATTCTCAGCCAAATTATACCAGATAATTAAATAATAACTTATGCCAATATTCCTCAAATTATTCCATGGAATATAATTGAAGGGGGCATTCCAAATTCATTCTATGAAGCCAGTATCACCTTTCTGCCAAAATCAGGCAGATACATCAAGGAAGAAAAAACTATAGAGCAATATCCCTGATGAACATAAATGCAAAAATCCTTAATAAAACATTAGCAATACACATTCAAAAACACATTAAGAAGATAGTATTACATGGTCAAATTGGTTTTATCCCAGGGATACAAAGTTGGCTCAAGATATATAAATCAATAAATATATTGACCATGTAAGTAGAATTAAGGACAAGAATCATATGATCATTTCAATAGATGCAGAAAAAGCCTTTGACAAAATCTAGCATGCATTCATGTTAAAAATGCTGGAGAAACAAGGGATAAAATGAATTTACCTCAAAAGTCTATATATGACAATCCCAAAGCCAACATCATACTGAATAGAGAAAAACTGAAATAATTTTTTTTAATCAGGAATAAGACAAGGATGTCCACTCTTGCCACTCCTAATCAAGGGAGTTCTTGAAACTCTAACCAAAGCAATCAGGCAAGAGAAGGAAATTAAAGAAATAAAGAGGGAAAAGAAAAAGCCAAGTTATCTCTGTTTGTTGATGACATAATTCTATATCTAGAAGACCCAAAAATCTTCACCAGAAGACTTCTAGACCTGATAAACAATTCAAGCAAAGTAGCAGGAGGCAACATCAACAAACAAAAAATCAATATTCTTAATGTACTCCAATAACAAATCCGTTGAGAAGGATATACAATTCATAATAACATCAAAATAATAAAATAAATTATTTGGGAATAAACTTAACCCTGGAGATGAAAAACCTCTACAATGAAAACTATGAAACACTGAAGACAGATACTGAAGAACTTAGAAGATGGAAAGAGTTCCCATGTTCTTGAATAGGCAGAATTAATATTGTCAAAATGCTGGGTTTTCTCAGTGTTTTCATTGCTATGACCAAAAGACCTGACAAGAAAAATTTAAGTGGAGGAAAAGTTTATTTGGCATTCATGGTTTCAGAGGTCTCAGTCCATCGATGGTCAATTCCATTGCTGTGTGCCCTAGGTAAGGCAGGACATCATAGCAGAGGAAAGCAACTGAGGACATGACAATCAGGCAGCAGACTGAGAAAGATCCACTCACCAGGGACAAATAGCCCAAAGACATGCCTCCAGTGACATACCCCCCCCAGCTATATCCTACCTGCCTATAGTACCATTTAGTTAATCTGTTTCAGTGGATTAATCCACCCATTAGGTTAAGGTTCTTAAAAACCAATTATTTCAGCTCTAAAAATCTTGCATTGTCTTAAATATGAGATATCTAAACCATAATGATGGCTATACTACCAAAAGCATTATACAGATTTGACACAATCCTCATTAAAATGCCAAAGACCTTCTTTACAGAACTAGGTAAAACATTACTAAAATTCATTTGAAGAATTAAAGACCCAGGACAGCAAATGAGCAAGAAGAGAGATGTTGGAGGCATCACAATGCCTGATCTCAAATTATACTACAGAGATATAACAAAGACAGCATGATATTGGCATCAAAATAGACATGAAGACCAATGGAATAGAAGACACAGAGACAAACCTACTCATTTACAGTCATCTGATGTTCAAAAAAGTTGCCAAAAACATACATTAAAAACAAATGGTGCTGGAAAAACTGGATATGTAGAAAGATGAAGCTAGATTCCTATCTTGCACCCTGTAAAAAAATCAACTCAAAGTGAATCGAAGACCTAGGAATTAAACCAGAAACTCTGCAACTGACAGTAGAAAACAGGTTCAACACTCCAACATAGTGGTGCAGGTGTGGTCTTTATTCATAAGAGCACTAAAGCACAAGAAATAAAACCAATAATCAGTAAGTGGGAAAACATCAAATTAAAAAGCTTCTGCACAGCAAAGGAAACAAAAGTGTAAAGAGGGAGTCTACAGAATGGGGAAAAATCATTGCCAGCTATTCCTCTGACAGACAATTAATATCCAGAATATATGAAAACGATGAAAAACTCAACACCAAAAACCAAAATAACCCAATCAACAAATGGGCAACAGAACGAAACAGATATTTCTCAAAAGAAGAAATACAAATGACCAAGAAATATGTGAAAAAAATTCAACAACCTTAGCAACCAAATAAATGCCAATCAAAACCGCATTGAAATTTCATCTCACTCCAGTTAGAATAGCAATCATCAAGAATACAAATAATAATAAATGCTACCAGTAATGAGGGGGAAAAGGTACACTCATATATTGTTGGTGGAACTACAAATTAGTACAACCACTTTGAAAAGCAGTATGGAGATTCCTCAAAAGTCTAGGAATGAAACCACTATATCACTCAGCTATCCCAGTCCTTGGTATTTATTCAAAAGAACTAAAATTAGCATACAGGCACACCAACATTTATAGCAGCACAAATCACAATAGAAAAATAATAAAACCAGCCCAGAAGCCCATCAATAGGTACATGGATATAGAAAACGTGGTATATATACACAATGAAATTTTATTCAGCCATAAAGAAGAATGAGATGAAATTTCAATGTGTTGTTTTGGGGATTTTTCTTTTTCTTTTCTTTCTTTCTTTTTGTACCAGGGATTGAACCCAGGGGTGCTTAACCACTGAGTCACATCCCCAGCACTATTTTTTGTTAATTTTTAATTTTTATTTTGAAATAGGCTTTCACTAAGTTGCTTAGGGGCTTTCAAAGTTGCCGAAGCTGGCCTTGAATTTGCAATCTTCCTGCTTCAGCCTCCCAAGCTACTGTGATTACAAGTGTGCACCACGACAACTGGCAAGAAGAATGAAATTACGGCATTTTCTGGAACTTGGTTGGAACTGGCAAGCATCATGCTAAGTGAAATAAGTTAGAAAATCAAGCACTGGGTAGTTTCTCCTATTTGGGATAGGTAGATCAAATTTTTTAAAAGGGAAGTATCCCATGAAAATAGAAGGGAGATAAATGGCATAGAAGAAAGGGCTAGAGGGAGAGGAAGGAGGGGTGGAAAGAGGGAGGTACTCAGGAATGAAATTGACCAAATTATGTATATTATGTACATATATGAATATAGCACAGTGAATCCCATCTTTAGGTGTATTTATAAAACATCAATTAAAATAAAAATTAAATAAATAGAAGACCAGTAAAGTAGAAGAAGAGGAACAGTGGGGAGGAGGGAGAGAAAAGTAAAAGTATTAGGAACTAAAATGGAGCAAATTATAATACATGCATGTATGATCATGTCAAAAGGAACCCCAGTATTATGTATAAATATAATGCACTAATAAAACTTTTTTAAAAGATGAATTATACATATATATATAATAATAACCTCAAACTAAAGACCTAGTTAATCTTGATTCAACTATCCTAAGCATATTTTCAGAGGAAAAATAAGTCTCATAATCTGTTCTGCTAGACAAAGATACTATATTCTGGGACTTCATAACTCTGTTCTCTCAGGCCCTGGCTAAATGATGTGTTTCCTGCACTCAGAAATCAAAATTCTGCTTAGGCCAAGAGCTAAAAGGCTGATACTTTGCCTCTTATTACCTTTCACATTTCAATTTATCTCTTTAAAGGAAAATGACACATCCTTTTTTGGTCTCCGGTTACATCAAAACTAACGACTTCCCACCTCAGGGCGGGGTGAGATCCATCTCAGAAGGCAAATGCTATGACAGAAAAAAAAAGTGACACCTTTGGCATGAATTTTAAAGCACTTTCTGGTTTAGAGTATGCAAATGGCATAAAACGATTGAAGAACCCCTGAATTTGACTTCAGACATAAGGAGACAAAAAGATATTCTCAAAATCAACAATTTTCTGAGATAACGGAAAGTAGGATATTAATTTCTGTTATTGCATAGCATTAAAGTGGTAAATACATGCCAATTTTGTAATCTTTTCTGGGAATTAATGAAGTATAGAACATTTGAACTGATATGACATTAATGAAGTTAACTCTTGGTGTGTTATTATGTTTTAATTTTTATTCATTAAGCAATTATCAAGTGTTTACTGTTAAAATAATAATAGCTAATATCTATTAAATATTAAAAGATCTATTAAATAGATCTATTAAATATCTATTAAATATTAATATTATCTATTAATAGTGCCCTGTAGTGGGCACTATTCAAAGCATTGATTCATTTAATCCTTTTAACTATTGAGATTGATTTAGTTAATGCCATTTTTTTCAGATAGGTAAACTGAAGCAGAAGAAAGTAATCAATTTAAAATCATACATGTTGTGATTAGTACTGTTTTAGTTCAAATCCAGGCAGTCTGATTCTGAGGTCCACATAACTTTTGTTTTAGAAATAGTGAAAGATGATATACCAGCTCTACTTTCAAAAGGTCTATGCTGTAGAAAGAGGGAAAGAGTTTTGCATATGTGTAATAGCCAGGAAAGAATCTCAAGGAATACAGAAAAGGAGCATGGCAAGGGCCTGTCAAAGACAGTGATGCCTTCAAGGCTCACGTTCTCTGTGAGGGTAAGGGAGGCCATGTGAACAAATTCCATATGTATAAATAATTAAGCTCAAAAACCATTAGGTATTATTAGAATCCTGTAGCCATCATGATGGAGGTACAGGGCTGAATGTGACCAATCTCATAGCAGGTGTTCAGATAAGTAGGAAAAGTATTCCTTGAGTCTTAAAAGTAGTCTTGAAATCCCTCATGCCTGAGAAAGGAAGGGCATATCAGACAAAGAGAAAAATATAGAAAAGAGAGCACTAAGAAGACATTTTTAAAAAGTTTGGTGCAGCAGGGAGTGGCCTGGCATGTCTGACAGAAGGAACTTCAATTTTCTGGAGCATAGATGGTGGGGTGCATATCTATTCAGTGCAGAACTTCAACCTGAGGAAAAAGACAACAAATGAAAAGAAATAGATTAAATGCTGTTTACTTGTCCTCAATGAAAATCTTCAGCCCAACACAAACTGTCTCTGCAAAAGGGAGGGGCTTTTAAAACATACACTTATGCATAAACACTATGTGCTATGATTTGGATAGGCGGTGTCCACCAAAAGCTCCTATGTTAATGCAGGAGATAATACGATCCAATTATGAGAGCTATAATCTAATCAGTGAATTAGTCCAACTAATGGATTAATGATTTGAATGGATTCTTGGGTACTAACTATAGGCAAATAGAGTATGACTGGAAGAAGTGAATGGGGTTGTACTTGGGGGATTATATACATTACCCCTGGCTCTTCATGTTCTCTGTTCTTGGGCTTCCAGAGACTACAAGCTTTCCTCTGCCACACCTTTATGCCAGGATGTCCTCTCTCACCTCAGCCCAGAGCAATGGAGTTAGCCAACCATAGACTGAACCTCTGAAACCCTGAGCCCAAATAAACTTCCCCTCATCTAAATTGCCTTTGTCAGGTATTTTGGTCACAGTGATGAAAGGCTGACTAACACACTGTTTTCACTATGAAGTCACTTCTTCTAATACATAACCCTCTAATATATAACTCAATATAACTCAATCTTCTATTCTTTTATTTAATCATTTAGTATTTCTAAACTGCTCTGAATAATCTATTCTGGTCAAGGCCATGTGCTCAGAACCTTGAAGGATACAAAGATGAATACTGAATAGCATCTGTTCTCTAAATGCCTTAAGTCTTACAATCCCAGCATTGGCATATTGGTCAGTATCCATTCTGATTGGTTGGTACTCAGGCAGAACTAATTGTTAAGTATTCTGAACATGAGTTCTGCCTGTAGGTAAGTCGGTTTATATAGTCATGGACTGAAGTGTACCTGTACAATGTCACAGGAGATAAAAATGTACATTTTCAAGACTTTTATAAGTCAGTTGTCAAACACAACTTCTTTATAAAGTCACATAATATAAACTTATAATAAAATGTCATGTAAAACATAATACTCAATATTCATTATTTTACTGCTTTTTTTATTATGTGTACCTTTGAAGTTATTGTTGGTTGTATCTGTTTTGTGGCAATGCTATATAATGATATGCTATTTACTGTGCATCTCTTTCCAACTTCATATTCAATAATATCTTGAAATGACCACAATGGGAATATTTATGTCATGGAAATTGACAAATCTATAGGTCAAGAATTTATTTCTGGAGATCTGGCTGTTAAATATTTATTTACTAGCACAACACTGGTCATTCATAAAATGGCAATACTACAAATCATATTGTCATATTTTTTCCTTAGCCCCAAGTAGCAATATCCCAACCTAGCCTCATAAATTAGAAGCTCAAGCTCCTCATCCCTCTACTTAGCAACATCAACAAGACTGGAATAAACCTACCAGATGACTCCCATCCTTACCTTATGTTCAGTATTTTCTGGCACAATAGTTTTCAACCATGGCTGTACATTGGAATCACTTCAAGAACTCTAAACATGTTTTTCAATGCCTGGGTCCACTCCCGACAATTTAAATCAGATCATCCGATAGCGAGAACTGGGCCTCCCTGTTTTTAAAACATGTGTATTCTCTAGGTGATTTTATGTGTGCAGCCAACACTAAGGAGCTGCACAAGGATTTACAGGCAATGTGGTGAAGCTGGAGCAAATCATCTTCCCTTGTTAGGAGAAAATGTATTTTGCCTCCTGTGGAGTCTGCATGGGAGAGAACCAGTTGGTTGTTAGAATCTGGACCAGAGGTCATGCTTAAACAACAATGGTAAACCAAGGCTTTCTGCTGAAGGCCCCATCCTCATCTTCTCCCTCAGCAAAGGACAATGCCCTTTCACAGCAGCTCTCTGTTCAGTTAGTGCCCACTGCGATCTCTTGAGGTTGTAGACTAAGCCAGGTTGACCAGGTCAGAACTGGTTTTGGTGCCTGCTTCCTCAAAGACTTCTTATCATCCTTTGCCTTTGCTTCCTTCCAGGGAATCTATTTTAAACCCTTGAAACATAAAAGAATTTAATTTTGTCCCATTCCTCAGGACAAAGAGTCCCTTGCCCTGCTCCTCCTCTTTCTAAGAAAAGCTACCTTGAGTCATTCCAAATTACTATCCTTTTCTAAGTGCAAAATGTTTTTGGTGACTACTAGGAAGTTTTGTGGCCTTTATTCTTCTTCAGAAGGAAAATATAACAAACTACTCTCTATAAGGAAAGTTTCTTACAAAATAAGAAATACCTAAAAGACATAAATTTATGTCTTTCAACCTGTCTCTATCTTCAGACCACCATTCATACTGCTACACAAACTTCATTCTTATATATAGAACAATATGTCACTACACAACTTAAAAAAAATGATCCGTCTCCCTCTGGTGAACAAACTTTAAGGTGACCCTCACAATCCTCAAAATCTGGTGTTTATATCTTCATATAATCCCAACTCTTTGAGTATCAGGGTGCCTGTGACTTGCTCTAATGGAATATAGCCAAAGTGATGGGCTGTCACTTCTGTTATTACAGTATGTTACATAAAATTCTTCCTTACTAGTAGACCTGCTTTAGACTTTCTTTTTGGCTTTGAAGAAAAAAGAGACCAAATACTGTCAATATCCACTCAAGTGGGGAAGCAGAGGTTTCCCCAGTCTAGCCTCCAGATGACAATCCAGCCCTTGCTGATCTGTTCATTGCTGTCACTTTGAGAACCCTAGTAGACTATCCAGCCAAGCCATCCCTAGATTCCCGACCTGTAAGGTGATATATAAATGCTGCTTTAAGCTACTAAATTTGTAGCAAACTATCATGTAGCATAGAAAATTAATCAGTCAATTTTCAAATAATTTCCAACACTTCAGTGTGGCATTCAAAACTGTTAAAAATTGATTCCAATATTGCTTTCTACCTTCCTCTCCTGCCAATCAACTGACCCAATCACCTACAGAAAATCTGGTGCACATTTATGCTTCCATTTCTGAGCTTATGTTATTCTCTATGCTGAGAATGACCTTCTTTTTTTTTTTTCTTATTCATAGTGAGAACCATTTATCCTTGAAAGCCAATTACAATAACTCCCTCTATTCTATCCACAAAAGCACGGACAATTCAATGCCCGCTCAAGGTCAACTTGATTGACTCCTTTTTTGTGTGTTTTTCATAACATTTCTTGTACCT
This sequence comes from Xerus rutilus, assembly GCA_028644305.1. Lineage (NCBI taxonomy): Eukaryota > Metazoa > Chordata > Mammalia > Rodentia > Sciuridae > Xerus > Xerus rutilus. The sequence goes on along the minus strand of CM053409.1, from coordinate 40,056,973 downwards.
CTCTCTTATAGTACTCATCCTGTCATGTCAGGGTTAATTTTTGTGTGTTTTTTTTCTTGTACTGTGACTTCCCTGAGAATTGGGACTGCATACTATTTATCTTTGAATTCCTACCACCTGAAATAGTGCTTGTACATATATCTGGCATCCAATATCTCACAGAGAGTTTTAGTATTTGGCACATCATAGGCACAATCAGTTTTTAAATGAGTATCCTGTATATAATTACTTATATTTTTAACAACATTATTTAAATTGGCAAAGAATCATTGCAAATGGTAGGCTACTATAATGAGATAGGGGATATCCAGGCTACAAGAAATTATCTAATGGGTTTTGCTGATGACATTAAGGGCTAGCAATTCCATTTCATAATTATATGATGCTTAGAAAAGAGTTGAATAAATACATAGAATCATAGCATTAGAATGCAGGAGAAAATGAGCTGACTAAGAATCTGATAGAGGAATATATGTAATTGTGTTTTTTTTTGTAAAGAAGACAATGCATAGAATCAAGCTAAATAAATGAAAAGCTCACGTCCAATTAATAACACAACTCAGGATTCCTCAATAGACTTGCTACCAAAGTACTTTGAGGTTATGGGTAGATAACACTCAGAATGACTTGGTAATATAATAGTATAATATAAATTCACTGAAAGAAGTGAAAGTAGAATACAGGGAAGAAGTTGTAATCCTAGCAGCATATTAAAATGCTAGATATACAACTCAAAATCATATAAGAATTAAAGGCTAATATATTTGCACTATAGGTGTTGATCTCTCCAAGATTAAGAAGTCTTTCATGAAAAGTGATAGAAAAGAATGACATTATCAATGTACATCTTGGGTATCTAGGCCAATCCTAACTGTAGGATTGTAAATGATGTATAGCAAACAAGGTGAGGTAAGTTAAGAACTTCTCTGAATATTGCTCTGTTCATTCTCTATGTGTTCAGTCATGTATTTCTCCAAAATTTGTCGGAGTCTAGTAGTTCCAATATACAAATGTAACCTTTGGAGAAGTGGAAAACTCTAAAACTCTTGCTATTTTTGTAGGGAGGGTTGTGTCTCTCTTTCAATCCTGGGAGGAGTGCTGCAGATGGCCCTCAGTGGGCTAGGGTTGTAGTTCAGTGTAAAGCATCTGCCTCACATGCATGGTAAGCACTGGGTTTTGATTCTGTGTAAAACACACACACGCACAAATCAGTTAATCTAATTGAAAAATAATCCTGGAAAGAATACAGACACCCCACAACCAATTCTGAGCCTCAACCTAGATCTGAGCACTGTAATTTTTCTGGGGTATGGTTCAAGACAAGTTTTAAAATTCTTTCAATGTCAACACCCTTATGTGAAAAAGAATAATGACCACTTTTTGTACAATGGCTATTAGTGGACACACCTAATATATTGTTGAATAGTAAATTAGCCTAACATAGTCTAGTCAGTATTAGATACTTCAGATACATCATTTTTTCTGCCTTCCATATCTATTAAAGGGCCTGGCCTCCAGTATTCAAGATGACCCTGTGCCCATATTTTCCATAAAGCCTAGAAGCTGAGCCATGTTTGCTTCCATCTTTGCTGTATTTCTCTCTTGGGACCGCTGGCCTGAGTATTGGAAAAAAGCTCTTATTTTGCCGATTTTTTTTTTTTTTTTAGTGACTGCTTGTAAAAATTTAAACTGAAGAACACTGCTGTCAATTTCAAAGCTCTTGTAACTGGCAGATAAGTTAAAACAAGAAATTCACAAGGTCTTATGTTTCTTTCTTCCCAGGTCTCTCTCTCTCCTAAACTTGTGATGTTTTGTAGAAAGCAAAATACCAAATGATCAGAAACAACAAAGAATCGTCAAACGCTGTGCAATTTGACACTAGAAGTATGATTCCCATTTGAACTAGTGACCCAGAAGTGACAATTTCGCGTGCGCCAGGAAGTCTTTGTTTAACATCAAACACAGAACAAAATAACACCAAAGGTTTGTATTATTCTATGCTTTTATTTTGCTCTTCAAAGAGAAGGAGATATAGAATACAACTGTCAGTTTAATTCTAGTTCTTATTTTTTTTTAAAAATCACCACAAAAATGTGAAGTTTAATTATTTACCCATCTCTTAAAAATAACAACAAAAGCCTATTGTACCTTATATGACTCATACCCAACTATCTTCATTACTTTCTTTCCCTTTCTATTTAATAAACACTTGCATCTATTATTTGTAAAACTAATATTAATAATGAATATGTTTCTCCAGTTGTTCATGGAATGGTGATAGGGAAATGTACAAAATCAGTACTACTACACTAATAGTGAGACACTTTCATGTAATAATTTTATACCAAAAAAAGTACTTGGATTTTATCTTTACAATCATTCTCAATGAAGAATTGGAGATCAAAGAAGTAATTTATTTATTTCTTTATTTATTAATTTTCTATTAAGATTTTTTAAAAATTTATTCTACTTAGGTATACATGATAGCAGAATGCATTTTGATTCATTGTACACAGATGGAGCAAAACTTCCTTTGGTTGTACATGATGTAGAATCATATCATATATGCAGTCATACATGAAGCTAGGGCTATAATGTCCATCTCATTCCACCATCTTTACTGTCCCCATGGTCCATCCCCTCCCTCCCCTTTGACCAGATTTCTCCATTCTTCCAATGTCCCCTCCCCTATTACGGATCAGCATCCACTTATCAGAGAGAACATTCGGCATTTGTTTTTTGGGGATTGGCTTACTTCGCTTAGCATGATATTCTCCAACTCCATCCATTTACCTGCAAGTGCCATAATTTTATTCTCCTTTATTGCTGAATAATATTCCATTGTCTGTGTATACCACAGTTTCTTTATCCATTCATCTATCACAGGGCATCTAGTTTGGTTCCACAGTTTAGCTATTGTGAATTGAGCTGCTATAAACATGGAAGTGGCTGTGTCACTGTAGTATGCTGTTTGTAAGACTTTTGGGTATAGACCAAGGAGTGGAATAGCTGGGTCAAATAGTGGTTCCATTCCAAGTTTTCTAACAAATCTTCATACTGCTTTCCAGATTGGTTGTACCAATTTGCAGTCCCACCAGCAATGTATGAGCCTGCCTTATCCTCCACAACCTCTTCAACATTTATTGTTGTTTGTATTCTTGATAACTGCCAATCTGACTGGCATGAGATAAAATTTTAGAGTAGTTTTGATTTGCATTTCTCTAATTGCTAGAGATTTTGAACATCTTTCATATGTCTGTTGATTGATTATGTGTCTTCTGAAGTGTCTGTTCAGCTCCTTAGTCTATTTATTGATTGGGTTGTTTGTTTTTCTGTTGTTAAATTTTTTGAGTTTTTTATATATCCTGCAGATTAGTGCTCTATCTGATGTGCATGTGGCAAAAATTTGTTCCAAGAATGTAGGCTCTCTGTCTACTTCATTGATTATTTCTTTTGCTAAGAAGAAGCTTTTTAGTTTGAATCCATCCCACTTATTGATTCTTGATTTTACTTCTTGCACTATAGGAGTCTTGTTAAGGAAGTATGGTCCTAATCCGACATGATGAAGATTTGGGCCTATTTTTTCTTCTATTAGGTGTTGGGTCTCTGGTCTGATTCCCAGGTCCTTGATCCACTTCGAGTTGAATTTTGTGCATGGTAAGAGATAGGGGTTTAGTTTCATTTTGCTGCATATGGATTTCCAGTTTTCCCAGCACCATATGTTGAACAGGCTATCTTTTCTCCAGTGTAAGTGTTTGGCTCCTTTATCTAGTATAAGGTAACTGTATGTAAGTGGGTTCGTCTCTGTGTCTTCTATTCTATACCATTGGTCTACATGTCTATTTTGGTGCCAGTACCATGCTGTTTTTGTTACTATAGCTTTGTAGTATAATCTGAGGTC
>CM053409.1:40032597-40052972 GCA_028644305.1 Xerus rutilus | reverse complement strand
TTCCCAAGTATTTTATTTTTTTTGAGGCTATTGTGAATGGGATAGTTTTCCTAATTTCTCTTTCAGAGGGTTTATCACTGATGTATAGAAATGCAATTGATTTGTAGGTGTTGATTTTATATCCTGCTACTTTGCTGAATTCATTTTTTAATTCTAGAAGTTTTCTGGTGGAATTTTTTGGGTCCTCTATGTATAGAATCATGATGTCTGCAAATAATGATAGTTTGAGTTCTTCTTTTCCTATTCATATCCCTTTAATTTCTTTCATCTGTTTAATTGCTCTGGGTAATGTATCAAGGACTATGTTGAATAGATGTGGTAAAAGAAGGCAACCCTGACTTGTTCCTATTTTTTTTTTTTTTGGCACCAGGGATTAAACTCAGGGGCACTCGACCACTGAGCCACATCCCCAGCCCTATTTTGTGTTTTATATAGAGACAGGGTCTCACTGAGTTGCTTAGTACCTCGCCATTGCTGAGGCTGGCTTTGAACTCACGATTCTCCTATCTCAGCCTCCCTAAGTGCTGGGATTACAGGCTTGCGCCACCACGCCCGGCTGACTTGTTCCTATTTTTAGAGGGAATGCTTTGTCAAATGCTTTCTCTGCATCAATTGATAAAATCATATGATTCTTATCTTTAAGTCTATTGATGTGATGGATTACATTAATTAATTTCTGTATGTTGAACCAACTTTGCATCCCTGGGATGAACTCCACTTGATCATAGTGCACTATTTTTTAAATACTTTTTTGTATGTGATTTGCCAAAATTTTATTGAGAATTTTTGCATCTATGTTCATCAGGGTTATTGGTCTGAATTTTTTTTTTTTTTTTGATGGGTCTCTGGTTTTGATATCAGGCTGATTCTCCTCATAGAATGAGTTTGGAAGGGTTCCCTCCTTTTCTATTTCATGAAATAGTTTGAGGAATGTTGGTATTAATTCTTCTTTGTAGGTCTTGGAGAACTCAGCTGAGAATTCATCTGGTCCTGGGCTTTTCTTGGTAGGCAGGCTCTTGTTGGCATCTTCTATTTCCTTGCTTGAAACTGATCTGTTTAAGTTGTATATGACCTCCTGGTTCAGTTTGAGTAGGTCATATGACTCTAGAAATTTGTCAGTGTTTTCAGGGTTTTCTATTTTACTGGAATATAAATTTTCAATATAATTTCTAATTGTTCTCTGTATTGCAGTAGTGTCTGTTGTGGTACTTCCTTTTTCATCACAAATTTTAGTAATTTGGGTTTTCTTTCTCCTTTGTTTTATTAGGGTGGGTAAGAGTTTTTCAATTTTGTTTATTTTTTCAATGAACCAACTTTTTGTTTTGTCAATTTTTTGAATTGTTTCTTTTGTTTCAATTTCATTGATTTCAGCCATAATTTTAGTTATTTCCTGTCTTCTACTTCTTTTGGTGTTGGTTTGTTCTTCTTTTTCTAGGGTTTTGAGATGTATAGTCAAGTCATTTATTTGTTGACTTTTTCTTCTTTTAATAAATGATCTTAATGCAATGAACTTTCTTCTTAGCACTGCCTTCTGGTGTCCCAGAGATTTTAGTATATTGTATCAGTGTTTTCCTTTACCTCTAAGAATTTTTTTTTTATCTCTTCCCTAATGTCTTCTGTTATCCATGTGCCATTCAATAGTATATTATTTAGTTTCCAGGTGTTGAAGTAGTTTCTATTTTTTAATCTGTCATTGATTTCTGATTGTATTCCATTGTGGTCAGATAGGATGCAGGTAAGTATCTCTACTTTTTTGTATTTGATAAGACTGGCTTTGTGACATAACACATGATCTATTTTGGAAAAGGATCCATGTACTATTGAAAAAAAGTGTATTTGCTTGTCGATGGATGGAATACTCTATATATGTCTGCTAAGTCTAAATTGTTGATTGTTTTATTGAGTTCTATGGTTTCTTTGCTTAGTTTTCTTTGGAAGATCTATCCAGTAGTGAGAGAGCTGTGTTAAAGTCACCAAGAACTATTGGGTTGTGGTCTATTTGATTCTTGTAGTTGAGAAGGATTTGTTTGCTATATGTAGATGCCCCATTGTTTGGGGCATAGATATTTATGATTGTTATGTCTTGTTGATGTATGATTCCTTTAAGAAGTATGAAATGTCCTTCTTTATCCCTTTTCACTAACTTTGGTTTGAAGTCCACTTTATCTGATATGAGGATGGAAACTTCTGCTTGTTTATGTGGTCCATGTGAGTGGTACGTTTTTTCCCACCCTTTCACTTTCAGTCTACGGATGTCTTTTCTTGTGAGCTGAGTCTCTCGAAGGCAACATATTGTTTGGTCTTTTTTTTTTTTTTTTTTTTGATCCAGTCTGTCAGTCCATAGGCTTTTAATTGATGAGTTTAGGCCATTCATATTCAGGGTTATTATTGAAATATGATTTGTAATCCCAATCATTTTGGTTTATTTTTGTTTTTTACCTTGACTTGGTTTCTCTTTTGATTGGCCTTTTTTTAGTGTAGTTTCTCCCTTTCTATATTTTCATTATTGGTTATTATCCTCTTCATGGAATGTTTTGCCAGGAATGCTGTGTAGTGCAGGCTTTCTTGCTGTAAATTCTTTTAACTTTTGTTTATCATGGAAAGTTTTTATTTTATCATCAAATCTGAAGCTCAGTTTTGCACTATATAAGATTCTTGGTTGGCATCCATTTTCTTTCAGGGCTTGGTATGTGTTGTTTCAGGATCTCCTGGCTTTTAGGATCTGGGTTGAAAAAATCTGCTGAGATCTGAATTGGTCTTCCACTATATGTAATATGATTCCTCTCTCTTGCTGCCTTTAAAATTCTATCCTTATTCTGTATGCTGGACATTTTCATTATAATGTGCCTTGCAGTAGATCAATTTTGTACATTTGGTGTCCTGTAAGTCTCTTGTATTTGATTTTCCAATTCAATTTTTATGTTTGGAAAATTTTCTCATATTATTTCATTGAAGAGATTGTGCATTCCTTTGGTTTGAAACTCTGTGCCTTCTTCTATCCCAATAAATCTTAGATTTGGTCTTTTGATGCTATCCCATAATTCTTGTATGTTCTGTTCATGGTTTCTTACCATCTTCACTGTGTGGTCAACTTTATTTTCAAGATTGTATATTTTGTCTAAATTATCTTAGGTTCTGTCTTCCAAGTGATCTAGTCTGTTGGTAATGCTTTCTATCAAGTTTTTCATTTGGTTTGTTGTTTCCTTCATTTCAATAATTTCTGATTATTTTTTTCACAATCACTAGCTATTTCTTAATTTTTTGCTACCTGTATTTGCTCCCTTATCTCTTTATTGGTGTGATTGATGGTTGCCTTTATTTGCTCTTTTATCTCTCTGTTGGAGTGATCAATGTTTGCCTTTATTTGATCTCCCATTCTTTGTTGCAATGATCAATGTTTGCCTGTATTTGCTCACTTAAATCATTCTTTAATTTACAGATCATTTTAATTATGTACATTCTGAATTTTTTCTCTGACATTTCATCAACTGTGCTATTAATGGATTCTATTATTGTAATATCTTGGCTTATTGGCGCACTTTCTTCCCTTGTTTTTTTCATGTTGATTATGTATATTCCTTTCTTGCAATGCTGATCTGAGGTATTGCCCTTTCCATCCTATAATCTTGTAGTGACACTACCAATTACCTGTATCTCACCTTGGAATTCACTTCCAATCCCCAGCTGGTGTCCCTAGATGGATACTACTGCCACTAAAGATGGTGGAGGCAGTAGTGGATGTAACTCAAGATGGCAGTAGGTATGGCCTTGGCTAGGCTCCCTCTGTGGTCCCTGAAGGTAGCCCTGGGACTTGGCCTGTGCCCCCGCAGGTCGGCGGGAACTCTGGCATGAAATTGGGGTTGGTCCTGGGCCTCACTTAAGCCAGGTCTCCCACAGGAGTTCCTGGAGGCAGTCCTTCCCTTTGGTCTGGGTTCCCCTGTAACTGGCAGCTAGCAATCTTGTGTCTGCCCTTGCCTGGGCTCCTGGGGTGGTCCCTGAAGATGATCCTGGGCCTTGGCCTGTGCTCCCACTGGTTGGCAAGAACTCTGGTGCCCAGGGAAGTTATTTAAATTATATAGGACCAATCAGTTGATTATTTGATAGATGTTGATTGATAACCATAATTTTAGTCCATCCTTGGATTACTGAAATCTCAAATATTCACTATTCTTCTATTACAGACATCAGTTCTTGACTTGGTATTAATTTGATTGAAAATCATACAGTATATTATAATGCTAACTGCTGTTAAATGGAATTCACTACAATCATGGGTTATTTGGAAACAATCTACAGCACTTCATCTTTCGAATCATATGTATTACTTACTATGGTTTTTGAGAAACCCATTGAGTTTCTAGAAAATAATATATTAAGAACCTAGCAATTTGCTAGTTTCTTAGAAAGACATAAAGGTAGTCCACCATATCCTCTGATAATATAGTTTAGCTGGTTGAAAACAGGGAAACATTACAAGTGTTCAACTCAAGCTTGTGTAAATTAATTACCAAAATAAATAGTCCAAACACAAGTATGATAGGATGGTATACAGAAAACACTACATCATTTTCTATTAGACAATTGAAAGAAGATATTCTTATATGCACTTCTATCTTATGAGTCTGACTTAATTTTAGCAGATTACATCTTGCAAAAGTCATAGGTATTTCATCTCTTTTTCTTTCACTCATGATTCTTCATACACAAATACATTTTATCATTGGAAACTTCTGGTTAATGTGTCTAGTTGGGTGGGAAGGGAGGTTTTCAAAGGTTTAAAGTAGGAGGAAGATTTATACTGTGTTGCATTTTGGTGAATTGGAAAAAATGAGTGAGACATTCTATGTACAAACTCAGCTTTCTCAGAATTATATGAATAGTGAGAGTAAGTGCTAAATTATGCCCTATCAAATCCTCACAGGTTGGCCTTCCAGAGGAGATAAAGTCTCATATAGTGAAGAATCTTTCCTGTATTAAAAACAATCCATGGAATCTATGCAGGATACTACATAAGCCAAACAACTTGATAAAATACTGCAGGATGAGAACATTGCTGGAAATGACCTTTGAGCCATGCCCTGTAGATACAAACAGAAGGCTTGGACCATAACCTTGATAACACCAGTGAATGGGGTTGTCAACTTTCCCTCCATTTATGGATGGCAAATCACTTTTCAAGCAGACATTTCCTATTTAATATGATAGGGAGAAGAGTTTTCATGTGAGTAGTACAGTAAGTAGTTGTTTATCATGTGCTTGGCCCATAGGTTCATGTAAGGATCAGCTTGTTTTTACAACCTATCATGGTTGGAACTCCCTCACACATTCTATTCGACATCAAACTTTGAGACAAGTAGATTTCACTTTAAATTATCAGCATAGTGGTGTGGGGGATTTACAATAATTTTATAAGTAAAATGATTTTTAAGTTACTAAGTGATGTGTACTCTGGGTTTTTTTCTCGTTCTCTTTTAACTGCCACATGTAGAAAAACTGAAACTTCAGTTCACTAAATTGACTATATCTAGTCTGTGGCTCTATTTCTACATTGAGTTTTTAATTTAAGTAAATGTATTTTAAAATTCCATTTGATGAATTTCAAATATGTTCAGGAACTTTTTGTGGCTTGTTGTTTTCTATGTTTTTAGGTTTGTCTTATATTTCCCTTAATAGTAGCAAGCATATATTTTTGCAAATTCTTGTTTGTGGTTTCTGCAGGTTTGATTTTCTTTTTTATTGTCAGGGAAGGGGCTATTTCCAATTATGGTAATGGTATTTATTGGTGTTAAAATATTAATTATTCAATTTTATTAGAAAATTATTTTAGGAAATACTTTTTTGGCCTATTATTATGGTGAGTTTTTCCAGAAAGGATTCATTTTGCTTTGTCAAGTTATTTTGGGCCCTATGCAACCAGAGGCCATTTGAAACTAAATTAACACTTAGCAGTTTCCTAGAATACACAGATGGTATCAATTTGGGTTATAAATTCACGTAAGAACTGGCTCTCAGAAATAAATCTTTTCAACTCATATTTTCCTCAATGGTAAAGCACACCGTGCACTTGTGCACACACATGCATATGCTTTACTTAAAATAATAAAGATAAAGAGCATAAACAGGTTTGGACACAGCATAACCAGCATATGGTAAGTACTCTACTCATTTGTTGTAAATAGGAAACATCCTTGATTCTATTTATAATTTTTTTAATTATCATTTTGACTGCTTTATTGCCTATCAGATTATAAGATTTTCAGTTGTGGAGTGTGTTGCTTAATCCAACAAGTCTTGTGAGTTTAAGTAGGATAATTTTTTTTTTTTGGTACAAAGGTAATTGAACTCAGGGACACTAAATTACTGAGCCACATCCCCAGCCCTATTTTATATTTTATTTAGAGACAGGGTCTCACTGAGTTGCTTAGCACCTTGCTGTTGCTGAGGTTGGCTTTGAACTCATGATCCTCCTGTCTCAGCCTCCCGAGCTGCTAGAATTACAGGCATGAGCCACCATGCCTGGCTGATAATTTTTATTCTATTTTATTTTGGAGGATTTCCAAGGGGATTGAGGTGGAATTGCAATACCTAGGAATGCACAGATTGGTTGGGAATCAAATCATAAAATATTAGAATCGTCAAGAAATATGAACAGTTTTTGAGTTGATTATAAAAAATCATTTACTTTTGTGGAGATTTTTTATTTAGAAGTGCCATAAAATAAAAAGTCTTCCTAAGATTATTTCACCAGGAATGGATAAAAATGTCTTAATTATCTACGATGCTTTAGTGATAAGGATATCAGTGGAGTTCTATTATGGTAAAGAAGGTTAGAATGATATTTTAGCAAAGGCAGTGGAGCGAAGAAAAAATTGGAGGGAGTGATATGAGAAACATTGTAGGGTATGAATGAAAAGTCACAGAGCAAATGACAGCATCCAGGAGAGAGGAGTCAGATATAAATACCTTCTATCATCGTACCTGACCATGCTGACCATGCCTTCATCACGAGGCAGCACACCATCAAAATCTCTGTGCTTCCACTTATTATAATTAAAGGTAACTATAGGGAACTAAGCAATAACAGATTCACATTACGATTGTTTGGAAGCAATAAAAGATTTCTGAAAGTCTGGGAATAGAAAATGGCAATCAAGGATCTGTTTTTTGTTTTCCAATGTCATTTTACATTAATATATAAAATGTATAATAATATTCATAATATAAAAATATGCTTCAGCATGAAGTCTAAGTCTTTCATATTGGATATTTATTATTCTACCTAATTAGTAAATTGTTAACAACACACTATACATAAACATTGTAAAATACAGTATAGGAAGCTATGTTGAAAATTATAGTCAAAAGTAAACATCTTGCTGGGTGCAGTGGTGCACACCTGTAATCCTAGAGGCTTGGGAGGCTGAAGCAGGAGGATAGAGATTCCAAAGCCAAACTCAACAATTTAGTGAGGTGCTAAACAACTCCGTAAGACCTTGTCTCTAAATAAAATACAAAAAAAGGCTGGGAGTGTGGCTCAATGTTTAAGTGCCCCTGAGTTCAATCCCCAGTACCAAAAAGAGGAAACATCCTTGATTCTATTTATAATTTTTTGAATTATCATTGTGACTGCTTTTATTGCCTACCAGAGAAGGTAAGGTTTGGACACAACTAAGATTAGACTTTTTACAAGTTAAAAGGAGAGAAAAAATATTTAATAGCACATGAAATGTCTGCCTACTTAGTAAAGCAGCTGCTCCTTCTGACTGCTTCAGGTTATGGTTGAATAAAAATTAAATACATGATACCCTGAAGAAAATCTTTCAATTACATACAATAAATAAACCATGATGATAGAATGGGCTGCCAACTTTCCACACAGGTACATGAACAAAATAATTTATATTATTTTTTCCCAATTTTCATTTTAAGACAGAGCCCATAACTTTGCAATATAATTGAGACACTTTTATAAACTAATTTTTAATTATGTGACAATCAACCTAGATATTTAAATGGCTATGCAAATTTATCCCTAATGCCACTGGAAGTAACAGATTGACTATATTTCTTCTCTGAATTTTTTTTTTCCTATTTACCTATCATATGACTTAAGAGAATTCAGGAAAAAGGAAGTGATTTAAGCTTACTAGTCTTAAAGATAGTAATACTTAATAAATGTGAGTCAGACATATTTAATATCAGCATATTGTATACAACCACAAGATTTTTTTAGTCTTTTAAAACTTTTTTTAAAACTTTTTAAATACTTATCCCGCAAATATGACTTGAACTATCCTTTCCTAAAAGGATTATTCTCACTTATTTTAGTAAACTCAGACTAGTAATTGTGTAGTATAATTCTTTTAGTAAAATCAGTTTCTGTCCAGTTTATAAACTCCATCTCAAGTGTTCTCCTTTACTGGGCATTTTCCTTTTTATTGTAGCTCCACACCTTTGCAGTGCCTCTGCTTCTTTGGCAATGGTCAGTTTACACAAAGGTACTCAATGTTTTTGTTTTTGTTTTTATCCCTGCTCTCAGTCAATATTAGACTGAGATAGACATCTTGTCTACCTCTGGTACTGAGTGACTTTAGGTCAGGACACTTAACTGCTGTCTTCCATTTGTATAAACAGTACATTAGCTTTTCTTGGGCACTAGCCAGTTGCACTTCACCAGTCCATAGGACCTGCAGGAGCAGGCTCATTTCCCTTATGGCCTGCTAATATTCCTTCTGCCCATATCACCTTTAGTGTGGTACCAGATTTGGCTAAGTAAATATACAGGAAAACCAAAAGTTTCTTCTCCATTAGCCCTCATGGTAATCCAGCTAGGTGATCCTGTACATACCTAATGAGTGACTGGAATAGGACTTACTCTCAATTTTCTTTCTTGGCTATCAATACCATAGTCTTTTCATAGTTAACAAAGGGCAATTTGACAAATGTCTTGCTTTAGAATGTTGTGATTTTTTCCCTCAGAATTTTCCCAAATCATCAGGAAAAGTATATTGAATACCTTCCATGTTACCATATTGAGAGTGAAAAGCAGGTTGGAGAATACATCTGAACCACCAAGATGGCTGACCTGTCTCATTGGGCATTGTGTGATGCCCTTTGACTTCCGATAGACTGAAGTCAACCCAATTGTTCAGGTTTGATCAAGCTGCTGTTGCTGATCTAGGAAGTCTGTGGCAACTAGACTGGTAAAATGTGAAGAAAGCAAGCATTTTTCTGACTTAAACATGTTACAGATAATTAGGTAATCAGTGTATATTCAGCTATATTTTTATTCATAAAATATAAAATTGCATTACAATATTCTCTTAATATATCATTACTTTTTTGTTGGTATGAATCATTGCTATGATTTTCACTGCAATTCACATTCCTTATAAAGATATATTGTTGCCCAGCTTTCCAAGTACATATTTGAAAGTCCACACTGAGTGCCTGCCATGTTATTTTCAAGATTCTGATTATTAGTTCATATTTAAATTTATATTAGCCTTCAATCTGACCTTTGCCATAAAGAAGCAGTTTTGATTTGGAGATGTGTAGTTTGTTAAATCTCATTTTTTCATATTTAATATCTCAGAAAGATATTGCTTCTTGAAAATTGGCAATCTTACTTTCGGAAAGTGATGCAAAGGAGACAAGGTCACCTTGGAGACTACAAAAAAAAAAGTTTGATAATTCGCCATGAGCAATTTAAAATACTTCACACTGCTGAGTACATGACCTTTGCATCATGTTAAGTTCCTGTAATTATTTTGTTGAATTCCTTATGTATAAATGATATTTATTTCCAACCGTCTCCCACATACCATAGTAGATACATATATAGCTTTTAATAATATCTCATCAATCAGTAAACCAATGAATTTTTTTTCAATAATGTAATAATGCCAGAATGGGAGATCTTTTATACTTAATTTTCTAAATATTTTACTATTTGAGTCAATTTAAAAATAAGATTTGTCCAAATCAAATATACTGTCAACTTTAATAAAAAATAATACACAGAAGTGAAATTAAGTATTTCTGTACTTCTCACAAAAGCATTTTCTCACTTCTGCCACAGTCTGAAAGCTCTTGATTTTAGTGCCTTCATAAGCACAATCCCAGCATTAGCCATCTTCTACATGCCATTCCTAACACTATCCATCACATACAAATGAGAAATATGGATTTCATTTGCCTTTGGGAGTCATAGACTCTCCTACTTCAGGTTTCAACACTGCTTGTAAATGAGAATAATACATACTGTGTCTAAAAAATTATCCAAAAATGGGAAAATAAGGCAAAAAGTTGCTGACATATGTTTTCAGTGTAATATAAAGGTAAAGACTACTGAAACTTATTTAGGAGGCTTGACTTTGGTTTGATTCATCATTTACCATTGATTAAACACTCGGACATAGTGGGGTATGTTTGTAGGTTATCTTGGAGAATTTTCTTTTATAGAGATAAAAACATTTACTGTCCTGAGGAGTATATTACCCTAGAGATTGTATTTTATTAACCAATTTCCTAATCTATTCAGGCACCCTATGTATATATAAACAGCCTAGCTTTCCAGATTAAATTGTCAGGAATATTATCATGTATATATGAGATGAATGAAACCTCACTAATGAATTGAATACAATTTTGACATATGTTTCTTTGCCTAAGAATCATGATTTTTAAGCTATTTGAAAGTTACAATTGAACAATGACTTTTGAATTCTCTAGGTGATTTTAGCCCAATTACAAACTTCCATGTGTGGAAGCCACTCTTTTCAAGTTCTTCAGTTTTCCAGGATGACATTAAGAAAGACTCAGCACAATGAAGACTATGAAGGATGCACTCTGTGTTCTTCTACTCATCTCTAATTCACGCATCAGTCTTATTAAGGTCTTCAAACACTATCTCATCTGAACATTCCTTTATTTCCAGCCAATGGCCACCCAGAGGGAATTCATTTCCCTTGCAATATGATGGTATTTTACTTTCATTTCTATTGTATAGTAAATTTTGTTAATGCATCACTCTCATTAAGTTTTTATTTACTTGGGCAGAAATCCTGTTTTAGTCATTTCTGTTCCGCCAGCTCTTAATCCACTGGCAAGGAGGAAATGCATACGAAATGGAAATATGCTAACAAAGAATCTCAGGAATAAATGAGTAAAAAAAAAAAAAGTTAAAAAGGAAGCATCTCAAAGTGCCAAATTCATACTAAGCAAAAAAGTCAAACTTATACAGAGGAGAAGAGACAGATTTTTGTTGGAAATGAGTGGGATAAGAAATAATGAATGAATGGACTCATACAGTTTTATTAAAATGTTTCAAAATTAGAGGAACTGACTTCAGTGTCTTCATGTCTAGTTCCAAATGCTTTGCCTATGTGAAAACATATTATCTTTTATTTAAATAAATTTTCTTAAGGGTCTAAAACATTTCCTAGGTCAACATAGTATTTATACAGTTTTGTTGTCTAACTCTGCTTACAAATCTTAAAACATGGGCAATTAAACAACAAATGTGCTCCTTGCTACCTTATGAAATTTAATATGAGAATAATTTTCCTTTATATTATATTTGGGAGTATATGAGGAATTACACTCCCCAATTTAACTCCTAACATGAAATAAAATGTGTACTTGTTTCATTCATCTCTTGAAGGAATATTTCAGAGTCACTGAAGAACTACTAGATAAAAGAAATGGACAAACGTTTTTGTAGATTTTTGTCAAAGGAAAATTTATTTTTGAAAATGTGAGGGATTTTTCCCAGTTTCATGTGAACCGTGTTTCTTTTTTGCATCAGAATCTCGACCTACTCCTGGTTATGCTTTTTTTTCCCCCAATCGTTTCTGCTTTCCTTTCATCTTTTTCCTTGTTAAGTTGTCTTCTGTGCTGGGTTAGGCTTGAAGATTTTAACTTTTTTTCCCCCAGTTTTTTTTCTTATCCTTTTTTTCTCCCCCTTTGGTACCAGGGATTGAACTCAGGGATGCTTGACCACTGAGCCACATCCCCAGCCCTATTTTGTGTTTTTATTTAGAGACAAGGTCTCACTGATTTTCTTAGCACCTCGCTGTTGCTGAGGCTGGCTTTGAACTCAAGATTCTCCTGTCTCAGCCTCCCAAAGTGTTGGGATTACAGTCATGCACCACTGCGCCTGGCTCCCAGTTTTTTCCAAGTCAAATGTGGTTGTAATCAGGTGACTTTATGGAGAGGCCATGAGACCAAAGAAGAGAGGAAAGAAAGGGAAGACCATGCTAACAAGACAGGACAAGAGGATTGTAGGCAAAGCTCTGCTGGTAATTAACAGGACATCCTTTTCTCTTCAGAGACTGGAAAAATAGCTGGTGAAATAAATGAAATGGCTCATAAGCTACCTCTGAACCCTTTTTTATTTACATTTTTTTTGTGCATGAAAAACTCTCAGTTAATGAGAAAATGGCATTTAGAAACTTGAACTCTGCTTTGGAAGTAATAATGACTTTGCCCCAAACTTTTAGAAAAAAACTAGAAAAGGAACAGAAGGACCTTTGTTTCAAAAATACTACAATGTGAGTTCCAATCAGATACATCTTCAAAATACGATTCATCAACCCCACTACTTATTAAATGTCTTCAAAAGTTCATTTCTCTAAACTATTACAATGGACACATAGCTAGATATCAGTGTTCTGCATTCAATATGCATCTTTACATCTTAGTTTTTCTTCTCTAATTTATATCTAGTGATCTTTAATGGTTTGATTTGATATAACACTTTTTGTTTGTTCATTAATTTAATTAGAGAGGAATGTAATATATTTTAGTTTTGCTTTGTTTGCCAAATTCAAATACTGACCCATCAACTTTCCCTGTTTTCTTAAATTCTGATTGGTAAACTAGATTGTAGCAATTCCTCCAAACCCCCTGTTCAGAAGGTGGCAACTTTACTGTTAATTAAAGATAAGGATTCTGATCCTTGTTTCACCTTGATAATCAGAGGCACTCTAGGAGGTCTATTAGAATTAGTTTTCAGTGGGTTCATTAGCATAATATTGAGAAAGGAAATTTTCAAAATCTATATTTAGAAATGGGTCAGGACACAAAGAAATATATTTCATTATTAAAGGAAACAAAAGAACTTTAATCAAGAGTTGTTTACTCTACATCTCTCAAATAACAACTTGGGGTCTTTCCTGGAAATTACATACATTTAATTTTTTTCTCAACTTTTATATGTGTTGAAAACCACACTCTGAAAAGCTATGTATAAAAACTACCATTATGATTTTACTAAGTCATATAAACAGTGAAACTAGAAAGGAAACATGAAGATAAAGAAGAGTCAGGATGGTTAGAAAGTTGATAAACTACACAAAAACCTTCTATTCTTTTCCTTGCCTGTAAAGATAGCTGCTATCATTGTTAAAGTGACCTATCTATCCAAAAACTCAATCGAAAAGTAAATGAATAAATAACCCAATTTTAAAAAGGCCCATAGACTATAAAAGATATTTTTCAAGAGAGAACACATAAATGACCAATGAGTACATGAAAAAAAAAAAAGCTCAATATCACTAATCATCCAGAAAATTCAAGTAACATATACCTCACCATAGTAAGAATGGCTTTTATCCAAAAGACTAAAAATAATAAGTGCTGGTAAGGATGTAGAGAAAAGGAAACTTTTGCACCATTGGTGGGAATGTAAATCAATATAGCCATTATGGAAACAGTTTAGAACTTCCTCAAAATATTAAAAGTAGAACTACCATACAATTCATCAATCCTATTACTTATTAAATATTCAAAGGAAATGAAATCATTGTGTCAAAGAGACATCTGCACTCTTACGTAAATTGCAGCACTATTCACAACCACTAAGACGTGGAAGCAACCTAAGTGTCCATCAACTGGTAAATGGATAAGGAAAATGTGGCACGTACACACAATGGAATACTCTTCAGCCATAAAAAGAATGAAATTCTGTGACTTATGACAACATGGATGGATTTGGAGATCATTATGTTAGAAATAAATCAGGAACCAATTTAGACAATTCAGACAATTTGGACAATTACTACATCATCTCACTCATTTGTGAGATATAAAAAAAGCTTATCTCATGAAAGTTAAGAGTGAAATGGTGGTTAGGAAGGGGGAAAGGTTGATAATGGGTAGCAAGTTAGAGTTAGGAACAAGAAGTGCTGCTATATCATTGCACTGTAGGAGGACAGTAGAGAACCATAATGTACAACCATAATATATGTATAATGTAAGCATAATGTATATTTCAAAAAATTTGAAAAATGTATTTAAAAATTTTTACCATAAAGAAATAACAAATACTTGAGGAGAAAAATGCTTAACCTGATTAAACATTATATAATATGTGTATGTATCAAAGCATTATACAGCACCCTATTAAGAAGTATTTTTTTGTGTTTTTATGTATTAGTTAAAAATAAATTTTAAAAAGGTGGTAAGTTCTTCGTGACATGATTAAGGATGATTGCCCTTGTAAAAGCAACCCATTGCTCTGCAAGGACACAATGAGAAACTAGAAGTCTGCAAGCTTCAAGAGGGCCCTCTGGGAAATCTGACCATGCTGGCACACTGATCTCAGACTTCCAGTTGCCAGAAATTTGAGAAATAAATTTTTGTGGTTTACAAGCTAAAAAGGAAAACATTTACTTGCTTCTATAGTATATGCTTTTCAATGATCCCTATTGTTAGGTCAGTTCAGGGTGTCTGGTTAGGGGTGGCCAGGGCAGTCCCGGAACGACCACATGTGCAGAGGAGCAGCCAGCCAGACGCTGACATAAGCAGTAATGGCGCCTTCTGTCAATCAGCGGGCTTTTCCTGATTCATTCGGGAAGGACTCTGACCTTGGCAGAATCCTCTGACCTTCTCTTCCTGCCTTAATCCCACCCCTTCCTGACCCGGCCTTTTAAATTTTTCTGTAGGCCAGAACACGTGTGCGATTCTCCCGAACACACACTGATGGACGGGAGAGTTTAGCCCCAGAGTGTATTTTCAATAAAGCCTTGCCCAGTGGTTTTAATTCGCCTCCTTTTGGTCATCTGGCTTTATCTGTGAGTGCTGTTCCTCATTAATATAGATACAAATTCTTGGATCAGGCCTACTTGGATCCTTAAAATACATGCTGAGCCTCCAAGTTATATGATATCTTGTCATGGGCCTGGGACAAATTTAATCTCAACAACTGTTGGATAGTTTGTGCAAATAAGTTTATGATAAGTAATCTAGTTGACTCTATAGAATTTGCAGCTCAGCATGGCATCGATTTTGCTTGTTCTGTGTATGATAATAGGTATGGTGATAAAATCTTGTGGCTTTGTAGGAGTAAGGGCCCAAAGAGAACCAACAATTTTTTTCTATGTTTAAAAGTATAGAAATCTTAAGAAAAAAAAGAGAATAGTCATTAGATTGCAAAAGTTTTTGAGAAAATATAAATTAGTATATTGAATTTGCTATTGCTCTAATATGAAAATGAAAAATATTAGAAAATTCTTCATATCTCCAAAAAGAGGAATAATAAGAGAAAGTATAACGTTTGTAAGATTTTATTTCAAAAATCAGTTTCTCAGTTAAGTAAAAAATTCTATTAAAATTGGGAAAGAAGCAAGAATGGTTGCATGAAATTTATAAATTTAGTTTTATATTGATGTCATATTTAATTCTCTAAAAGGATCATTTATTTTCAATTAAGCTTCATATGATAAAGAGAGTTTCATAAATTTTAACCATAGTCCTCATGGATTAGGGCTCTAATCAAAAATATATACTTCATGTATGTCAAGCATTTACTGTTTGTATGCATGTCTGTATTTTAATATTTAATATTTTAAAACACCTTATTATATTGCTGAGTTATTAGTAATTTGAGTATTGCTAACTAATTATTTCTTTGTATTGCTAACACATATGGACTGCATGTGTGTATGTGTGGGCACACATAGTAATATTTGCATGCCACAAATAATACTGAGTATTGTTTAAAAAGATTATATAACAACGTTATGTAAATTAAATAAGTGAAGAAAATATGAGAATTTATTAGTGATCCATTGGTTGCCAGAAAATTTCCAGCTTAGCAACTGATTTTGGTGAGTCTAAACTAAATTGAATCTGTCTGCAATTTAATTTATAAAATTCAAAAAAAGTCAACCATAAGAATGAGAAGATTGATAAAAGCAAGAATGACAATCATGAAAACAGAAGAGAGAGCCCTACTCAGAAGAAAGGGATTAGAGGAAGAAGAGAGGATGGAAAAGGAAAATACTGAGGAATGATATGCCAAATTTTTATACTGTGTGCATGACTATTTAACAACAAATCCCACCATGATGTACAACTATCATTCACCAATGAAAAATGCAGAAAAATAACAACAATGGCAGTAATGTTGATAATTTCTGAAAGTGGTTAGTATTCTTGGGGATTCATATGCTTCTGATTATATTTTTCAACTTTTCCTAATAAAAATTGTCAATTTTCCTCAATGACTAATTTAACATAGTTTTAAATGGTAATAATTTTTGAAAGACATAGTAGCAACAAGAAGACAATGTATTCTCTCTCTTTTCTCCACTGCTGGAATGTCTATAAACTATAAAAGTTTAAACATTCAGAAACACTTTTTCTTGAACAATGAACAAAATGTAAATGTTCCAAGAGAAAGTGATGGTGGGTGCATCAGGCAATAACAGATAAATCAAAATAGTTGAATAGATTATACATGAATATTAACATAGTCGCTGACTGATTGATTAGATTACTCACATGATTAGTATGTTTGACCATGGCTGGTTTCCGAAGCCATCACTAAAAACTTGGCTAAATTTTTCTTTTATGCGACTATTAAATTTCTCTATCTTGAAGTGTTGGTTATAGTGTTCAAAGGAAGTTTATGGAAAGTTTAAAGCAGGACAAAAAAGACATGAATATATGTAAAAATTATTCTTGCAAATCACACAGAGTAGAATCATAAGAGCTTGTTTATATAAAAGAAACAAAGACAAAAATAGCATAAAATCATAAGTAAAGAACATTTACAAAAAGATAATCTTACTCCTTAAAGAAACTTTTATTTTTTATCAGAAAATTCATTTCATGCTCAGATAATAATGTTGATATTAAAGATTTATCACCAAACTATAAAAATGCTTTATTTCACCAAATAATTAATATTATTTCAGTTGTGAAACTGAATAAAAACACATTTATGGTAATTTTATAGTTTGCAACTTTGTGCTCATATCTGATAGCTTTAACATAACACTAATATATTGCTTTCCAGTAAAATCAACACACAGAAACAATACATCCTCTTTTATTCTCTCCAAAACACCATGAGAACATGAATCAATTGTCTATAAATACCTTCAGAATACAAACTCACTAAATAATATAATTAATGTGATCTGTAGATTAGGTACAAAGAATAGAAATAAAAAGAAAGTTGTATTGCCCTGGGCTAATCAATTATAAGACCTATATAATCCTCACTGGAAATCATTTATTGGAGTAAATATCAAATATAAAATGTATTCACTTGATGAACTAAGCAATAACACATCACTCTATGAACAAATCTGGAATGTAAAGGTCACTTTGAATAAGCAAATAATAGAACTGTGATAAAGAATGGTATATTTATATATTAAAATATTCCATATCTATTGTGGAAAGTTTCTGCTGTCTTCCCAAATGATCCCACTTCGATATTTAAATAAATTTAGCTTTTATATTTTTAAGGGTAAATAAGTTTCAGAAGTCAAGACAAAATAAAGTAACAGATATCCAGTCACACCCTTGTAACATACCACTCATCACATTTCCCCTCCAAGTGTGGAAAACCATTTTATTCCCTTTATATCTTGGCAGTATTTCTTTAGAAACACACAAGTAAACACTGCTATTATTTCTCTTGTGTTCCTACACACAAAATTAGTATTCTATATATACTTCTTCATTCACTTAATATATCAGGGAAATTTATTCCTATCATTTTACAGAATTTCATCACTTTTTAATAGTTTTATGGGTTTCACTACCTTTTTGCATTTTCTATTGTTTTAAAACTATAATTATTAACAACATATCAATTGTTCACATTGATGGAATTCACTATGTATTTCCACACATTCAAACATCATTTATTTTTGTACCCATTCACCCATTTTCTGTGTTATACCCTTACCCTTCTTCCTTCTCCCTAGCACCTTTACAAATCACCAAAATTCCTCATATTTCTTTCTGTCCTCCCTCCCCCTTGTCCTTCACCATTTCTAGAGAACACTGTTCTGTTTTGTAATTCTACAAGACCAATTAATTGGTTTCCTCAAATGAGTGAAAACATATTATATTTGTCTCTTAGGGTCTGGCTTGTTTCACTCAATTTAATGTTCTCTAGTTGCATTCATGAGCTGCAAATAATAGAATTTCATTTCTTTTCATGGCTGAATAGTATTCCATGGTGTTACTACATCATATTTTTTTTATTCATTTATCCTCTGAACAACATCTGAATTGATTTATACTTTGGATATTATGAATAGTGCTACAATAAACATGGAGATGCAAGTACCTTTTTAGTAAAAGGTTTCAACTCCTTTGGATATATATCCAGTAATAGAATTCGTGAGTCACTTTGTAGTTGTTATTTTCATTTTGTGAGATATCGTCTTACTAATTTCTATAATAACTGTACTAATTTGCATTTTAACTAGCAGTGTATGATAATTCTCTTTAATCTGAATCCTTCCTAGCATTTGCTATTTCTTGTCTTTTTATGATGATAATTCTAAATATGGTGAGATGATATAACATTATGGTTTTGTGTGTAGTGAAAATGAGGATTTTTTTTTCATGTTGTTCTTGGCTACTTATATATATATATATTTTTTGAGAAGTGACTAGTTATTTAGGCCATTTTTAATTTTTTTGTAGTTGTTGTGATCTTTTATTCATATTTAAAAGTTTAATAGCATTAATAGCCTACATAAGTTCTTTACTGCTTTTTTATTTTGCTATTGGTATACTAAAATTATATATAATAGTGTGACTCATTATGCCATATTCACACATGCACATAGCCTAATTAAATCAATTTTATTGATTCCCTTTACCAAGAACTGAGACTCTGAAACTATGAGCCAAAATAAACTGTTCTTTCTCTAAGTTATTCTTGTCTGCTATTTTGGTCACAGTTATAAAAAGCTGACTAACACAGAAATTGGTACCAGGCATGGGGGCATGACTGTAACCTGACCATGTGGTTCATTTGTTTGTGGGAGAGGTTTGGGAAAGTATAGAGAGATGGACTAGAGAAGCCTTCAGAATCTTCTAAGCAGAGTTTAATGGGCAATTCCAATGGGAGGTCAGAAAACCAGAATGTGGTCAGTAAAGTCTGTGTTCTTAAAGTTTGAGAAGGAAATGAAGATCCACTGGGAATTGTATTTGAAGTCTTCTGTGTTATAATTTGGCAAAGAACTTGTCTATATTTTGCACATGTCCTGAGACTTTCTATGAATCTCAATTTAAGAGTGATGGACTAATTAATCAGGTGGAGGAAGTTTCAAGACAGCACAGCCTTTATGCAGTGGTGTGGATATTCATATCAGTGTTTATCCAGGTTTATTTGAGAATCTGGATTTGAAAGAAAAACAGAAGGATTTTTAAAAATTGCAGTTTGTCCAAAGTGCATGTAAACGTGAGGTCAAGTAATGTGCAGTTGTTGAAGAGATTATAATCACTAAAGCTAAATTCTGTGCAATAGGAAAGATTTCTCAAGGGCAGCTCGGGACTTAGACCACACCCATCACAGGAACAAAAGTAAAAATTATTTGAGAAGCGCCTACTCATAAAACTGGAGGGGGGTGGTGCTTAGAAGTTGTTTTACAATGCTTACCCTCCCTCCCCACGCTCGAGGCCTCTGTAGTCATGGTTCCATGAGGCCTGACTACTGCTGAAGCTGGCAGCAGACTCCCGTGTCATCTACATGATGCTGCTTTTGTAGAAATGCAGGATGCTGGAGTTAGGGGATCATGGAGGGTTCCTCTGAGATTTCAATGGAAGACCTTGAAGGCCAAGCGAAGTATAGCATGGTTATGAAGTGCCCCACTCCACCAAAGCTCCTGTGTTCATTCAGAGATGAAATGATTGGAATGTGAGAAAGGTAAACTAATCAGTCTAAGTTTGAATGTTGATGAGTATATTCATCTTTTTCAGGTCCTCAGGTATTCTTGATGCCAAGCCTTTTTGAACAACATTTGCAACTATTTTCTCTTTTCTTTTTTTTTTTTTCATATTAAACATCTTTATATGCACTTTCAATGAACAGTATATATATATATATATATATATAT
>CM053409.1:40014280-40032497 GCA_028644305.1 Xerus rutilus | reverse complement strand
TAATTTTATTTTCTTTTATAGACTATTTCTAAATCCTGTTGACTGTTTTCTTTGCTGTGCAAAATGTTCTAAGTTTGATGTAATCCTATTTGCCCATTTTCACTTTGGTTGTCTGTGCTTTTGAAGGCTTATCTAAAAATATTGTTGCCTATACCATTGACTTGAAGTGTTTCCCTTATATTTTCTTATAAATTTCATAGTTTCAGGTTTAAGATTTAGGTCTTTGATCCATTTTGGGTTGACTTTTGAATGCAGTGAGAAAAGGGATCCAATTTCATTCTTCTGGATAGGCCTATCTGGGTTTGCCATCATTATTTTTTAGGTTATCTTTTCTCCTCTGTACATTCTTGGCATCTTTGTCAAAAATCAGCTGGCTGTCTGAGTGAGTTAATTTTTGTGTTCTTTCTTTTGGTCTATTGTTCTCTTTTTATATTAGTACAATGCTGATTTGGTAACTATAACGTTTTTGTATGTTTTGAAGTCAGGTATAGTGATTCCTTTAGTCTTTTTTCTTTTTCTTAGGATTATTTTTAATATTCTGTGTCTTTTATGGTTCCACACTAATTTTAGGACTTTTCTTATTTCTGTGATTAAAGTTATTGGAATTTGGATTGGGACTGCATTTAGTCTACAGATCACTCTAGGTAGTATAGTCATTTTAACTACTGATTAATCTGATTCATGAACATAAGATATGTTTCCATTTTTTTTGTGCCTTCTATAATTTCTGTCCCCAGTGTTTTATATTTATTGTTATAGATATCTTTCACTTTGTTGGTAAAGTTTATTCCTAAATATTTTGGGGTTTTATAGCAATTGCAAATAGAATTTCTTTCTTAGTTTATATTTCAGCAAGTTTTTTATTGGTATGTATAGTTTTCTATCCATTGTTGATGGACTTTTTCCATTCACAATGAGAAAAAAATCTCAGTTCTTTAGCATGGATTAAGTATAAACCATACATACACAATATATTCCTTTATAGTTTTCCTGATCTTATGTTATGCTCCTGTTCCACATACACTAAACTACAAGCACATCACCATTCTTTTTATTTATGAAGTATTTTAAAGAATTTCAGTCCTTATTCTATATTTGAATTTCTATGATACCTTAAAATAAACTGAGAGAACATTTTATTTTGATGCTTTTAAATATACTAATAGATCAACACCTTATAAGGTTGAATTCATTCTGCTGATTTTATATTTAAGAATTGTAGCTGTTTTCTATTGCTGCTAAAGCAAATGGTCCAAAATTATTGACTTAAGGGCAGGATAATGTGTTTGCTGGGCAAGTGTGAGGCACTGGGTTTGATCACTAGCAGCAGCAGCAGCAGCAGCAGCAGCAATAACAAGAAAAGGTCAGAAGTCTAATAGTCTAGTGTGGATTGCACAGGGTTAAAATCCAAGTGTTAGCTGATTCATGTTTCTTCCTAGATAAACAACCCTATTCAGCATTGTGCCAAATAAAACAACTTTACCATAAGAATTGTCCTCAGTGAAAAAGCCACAGCACATCTTTGTTGTCATCTTCCTCACTACTACTGTCCCACATACCTGCCTGCCACTCAGTTTCACACTGCAGCTGAGGATGAAATGATGAGCACCCCTCCTGGTTAGCTACTGCCTTGGAAGCCATCATTAAAAAGTTCTTGCAACATATTAGGAACGCAGCCTGCAATTAGCATGCATATTGATGTCTGTGTACCCCCGACCTTCACTGAGGGATTCTATTCACTACACAATAGCAATGATCATTTCAGAGCATTACATCACAAATAGAGGGGATTTGAGTCTAAGCAACTTAAGTAATCTAAGTAACTGCTATTAGAAGCTTCTTTCTTGGCCCAGTGAATACTATTTCTTTACATGTATTGGCAAAGGCATTACCAAATTTCTCACCTGGAACAGTCATCTATAGAGCTGACCAAAAGTGCAGAGTAAATCAATATGATTAAACACACACACACAATCAGAACATTTCTACCGTGATTTTATTAACCTTCAGTTCTCCTTACTCCAGTACTGAACTTGCCCCAGGACTGAGGAGATTTAGCTTAGAATAATGGACCTACAGAAGCACAGTCCTTTCATAAAAGAAATGTTCAAAACAACCTAACAATAATGCATAATTGGCCATCAATGTCTTAGTTTTTGTCAAGGTTTGCAAATACTGTTTGAATATGATGTAGATTGTTCTCTTCAATTGTAATTAATTTTTTTCTGTTGATTCTCTGGGCTGCTTCTTCACAATGGGAGCTTTGAAATGGAAAGGCACTTGCAAGCCAGTGTATTTGCCCAGCTGTGTTGTAATTGTCTTAAATTCTGAGCTGATGGAAGAAAAACAAACAACAAAAGACTTTGTCCTCAACCTCAGACACTGAAAATGAGAGCAACCAAAGCAAAAGTGACATTAAAAGTGAAAACATAACCCATTTCAAACCCAATATGTAGGTTCTTTCAATTTGAACAAGACATTTTATCATAAAAATGTACTGAGGCCAATTCTAGTGGCTCCAGGTTAAGGCCTGAAATAAAATTTAGAGAATTTTAAATGACCATAACTTTAATTTCTTCTATGGTCTAGGTTGTTTTAATGACTATTTTTTTCTTTAACTTCTTAAATAAAAATATTTAGGGGAATAAAAGTTATTATAAAATTTATATCAAATATAATAATAAAACAGCTGAGATTTTTTAAGGTATATGTTTTTAAGAGGTGTGGCTATAGTGTTTCTGCCACACACAATGTCTACTCAGCTGAAACCTCTGAAATACCCTATTAGTGTCAACTTCCTTTAATGTAGTAGCCCCTTAACCCTGGCTGCATATTAGAATTAACTTGGGAGTTCAAACAAAACAAAACAAAACAAAATTAGCTTGTCTCTGCCCCTATCGATTCTGACTTAATTGATCTGCCATGAGGACTAATCATTGGCATTTTAAGAGCTTCCTTCTGGCCCAGATGATTTTGATGTGCAGCGTGGATTTAGAACCACAGCTGGTATGTTTGAACAGTCTTTATCAAAGTCTATCCTTATTTCAACTGCCTTCCACACCACCCTGATCCACTGGGCCTCTGCTTCTTTAGTTGCTAGCTGTTGTCTTAAATTTCAAAATTACCACTTCTAATTTCCAAGCTTCCCTCAACAGAATGTTGATATATAAGATACTAGCTTTGTAGTACTACAGTGAGATACCTGAGGCAGCTAACTTTATACAGAGTAAAGGTTTGTTCAGTTCTGTAGGTTCTTGGGCATGGTACCTGCATTGGCTCAGTTCTGGTGAGGATGTCAAAGACTAGTGCAGATGTTGGGAGTGAGCAATCACATCTTGAGCCAGGAAGCAAAGACAGGTGTGTGTATATTGGAGGTGGGGGGAATTCATGCTTTTAAAATAATCCTCTCGTGAACTACCAAGGGGTCTCATAAGAACTACCTTCCTTGGGCATGCCTCCAATGACCTAAGCACCTCCCATTAGGTACCACCTCTAAAAGCTTCCACCTCTTCCAAACACCACCACCCTGTGGACTAAGCACCTAACATATAAACCTTGGGGTGAGGCTACATAAACATATCCAAACCATATCATATGGAAAGATCTTTTTTTCCCTTTCCTTTAATCCCCCAGAACAAAGCTGGATTATTCAGAATGCATAAAGTAAACTACACTGTAAAATAAAAATGATATAATCCATTCCTAGAGGGTAAAAGAATGTGTAAACTATTCAAACAGGATCTCTTTTTTAAAAAATATTTTTAGTTGTAGATGGACACAATACCTGTTATTTTATTTATTTATTTTAATGTGGTGCTGAGGATTGAACCCAATTCCTCACACGTCTGAAACTAGTGCTCTACCACTGAGCCACAACCTCAGCCCTCCAACAGGATCTTTTTAAGTGCAAACTTGAGTTTTGAATTTGGCTTTACTGTGGCGACTTTCCCCTTTCCATATCAGAGACATACTTCTTTCCCAGTTAGTAAAGCATAAATATTTGTTCCCCTTTCAAAATCTGATTCTCTATGATTAGTTCACTTCTAGGATTTATCCTCTAACCTTTCCCAAGGCATTTAATGAGTACAATGAATTGCAGAGTCATATACTCCCCCAAATAATTTCTGAACACGTCCATAATTGACTATAATATTTAGGAAGAAGATTTTTTGAGAGTAACAGACTTAAAGCACTTAATAGGTGCTTGAGTAATATCATTATTTATTTTAGCCATAAATATGTTGGTAAATGCAATCTTGGAAAGACAGGGCAGCTACAAGTTCTCAGACCTAATCTACTTTTAGCTTTCTATTCTCTATTGCTAGAGTATAACCTAAAACGTATGGTCCATGACAAAATTTCAGTCATTATATTCAAAAGGATAAACATAAAGGAGAGCATTTTCTGAAATCTGAGTAATAATATTTCTACTTACATTTTGTTGTTATGAATTTGATCTCATGGTCATATCTATAGCAAAGCAAGCGAAACCATAGTCTTTATTATGGTTATGAAGGTCTTGGTAAAAATAAAATGAGAGTTCTTTGAAGAGGAAAATAGGTGCTGAGCATGAGCAGCTAGGTGTCATTTCCTCAGAGGATTTAGAATAGCAATATGAAGTAGGACTTAAAACTAAGGTAAGCAAAGAATTTAGAGATTTTGGTGCTGTGAAAATTAATCTCCTCCAAAGTTTCTTCATCACAGTGGAGTAACAATAAATGTGGTGAGGAACTCATTTTCCCAGCTAGCACAAGTGTCAGCTAAAGATGGCTTGTAACTGAGTATTTCAGAATTTTCTTTGACTAAAGGGAGTTGCCTCACCCAACTTTATGCCTCATATCCAAGGTTCAGCCTACATCTGATAATTATTCCATGTGGAATTACAAAGGCATTTCACCTTGCATCAGTTGTGGACAACTCTGAAATATTATCCCTGCTGCTGAACTTTTGCACTGACCAAAGACACTATTGTATCTCCATCTCAGTTCAGATTGTCCCTCTATATAATCCTAATTTCCATACCTTTTCATAGGTGTTTTCCCCGGAAAAACTCAGAAATATATCATGTGCATGTAGAACTCTTGTCACAAGAAGCTAACTAAGGAGAGTTGATAACAGGAGTGATCTTAATAAGCAAACTCAGAAAATGGAAATTGAAATTGGGTCATAAATAGTCTGATTGGCAGTAAGATTCATGTTGCTATCAAGGTAGAAGACTTAGCCGCTAACATGCTATTGTGGTGCAATTACTTATGCTCCAATCTGTGCGGTAGTGGGATAAGATACTATAGAAAGCAATGCAATTGTGAAGGCAGTGTCATCACTGCTATGGAAAAGGTGTGTCCCCACTAAAACTAATTTTGAAATTTGATTCTCAATGTAGCAGTGTTGACATATGGTGAGATCTTTAAGAGATAATTATGTCATGAGGGCTCCACCCACATGAATAGATTGATGTCTTTCTCCACATCCTGGGTTAAGTATCTCCAGAGTATATTAGGTCTCAGGGAGAGAACAGGGTTTCATGATACTGGATTATTTACCTTGAGAGTGTATTGTTATAAAACAAGATTATTTCTAGTGTTTTGAACTCTTCCAAACATGTGT
Source organism: Xerus rutilus (assembly GCA_028644305.1). Taxonomy (NCBI): domain Eukaryota; kingdom Metazoa; phylum Chordata; class Mammalia; order Rodentia; family Sciuridae; genus Xerus; species Xerus rutilus. The sequence continues at coordinate 40,026,890 of CM053409.1, read as the reverse complement.
TTGCTCACCACTCTCACTCAAAGTCCCACTACCTGATGTCATTTACTAGGAGGGCTTAACCAGAACCTAATAAGATGCAAGAACCATACTCCTCAACCTCAAGATTTGTGAGCTAAATAAACTTTTGTTTATATGTACTCAGCATCAGGTATTTTGTTGCAACAATACAAAACATACTAGAATATTTACACTTCTGAGAAGGCTTGGAAAAAGTAGAAATTATAAGGACTGTGGAATCATTTGGCAATCTTTGGGAGAAAGACAAGGAATTGGTGATGATACTATATCACCATTTTAAGGTGATGTTTGCAAGTGAGAGGTTCCTCTTAGCAACATATGAAAAACTTTTCATTTCTTGGAGAAGGAAGACAGAAAAATATCGAGAATAAGCCCAGGGTTTCAATATGTAAGAATAGTGAAAATGTAGGTATTTGAATTTTCAACTGCATCATATCTTCTATGCCAAGACCAGGATTCTAATAGAGCTTGAGTCTTAGAATAGAGACATCTGGATAGATTGATTGAAGAACCTTGTAATCCTGGTAACCTCTGTACTCTCATGGTCAGTAGGAATGACTCAGTGCTCTCTTGTTTAAAGATAATGCAAATACCTTTTTCTCTTTTTATCCTTTATTCCTATGGTACAAGCACCCATCTACTTTTCTTCTCCTCTCTGAGTTATAAGACCAAAGAACAGAGAGATATTAGAGTATAATTTGAATAGAGAACCGATGATCTGCCAAGGAAGGAAATGAAATGCATGCTAAATGTACTAAATGTAGTAGCAAACATATATGACAAGTGCCAGGAAAATCAGAAAGGGGCTGATTCTGGAAGGCTTTAGTTCAAGGAATATGCAGCCTAAATTAAAGAGGGAAAAGAGATTGTTAAAATGAGAGCGCTCCCTCATGATGTAGAAGTTAATGACTTTAGTTCCAGAGAACATTAGTTGATAGTGCTCATGTGTTATTAAGACTGCTCTTGGAAGCTTAAAAAAAGGAATGGCTTAAATTAAGTGAAGTAGAAATGCAAGTATGTGACAGATAGAAGTAAAGAGATCAAAAGGTTTAGGCAAGTGGTCAGCAGAAGTTACTATTAATGCTAAAATATCATCAGTCTCCCGGTGTCTGAACGACCCTAAAGAACTTTATTTTCTAAGATGATAAGAACTACACTGATGAACAGGAAACAGGCACTGATGTTTATAAGCAACTCTCCTGGGTAGGCTAGGGTTGGTTATAGGAGATGCTGTTACAGAACTGAGCTCCTTGACTAGCAGTGGGGTGATAGGATGTAGAAACTAATGAAGACCACATTGTGGTGCTTAATCATCAGAAGCTATAAATTCAAAATTACTGTAGGGGTGGCAAGGAGGGACACTGGGGTAGTGCTGAAAGCTATGGAGATGATGAACAGGACATGGTGTTCTTAGAAGCAAGATAGATGGGCAGCCAAGATGAGGATTGTTGCATATTGATCAGAATTCTGAGAGCAGATACTCTTATAGAAATTATGACCCCTTTCCCAGTTTCTTGACCTGAAATGGTTTTGTGAATCAGAAACTACTATCTGAGAAGAGACAGAGAAAGAATATAGAGCAATAGTTCTCCTAAGCCTTCTGAATAATGACCCATAGCCATTAATACAGGTAACTAACTACACACTAGGAGTCAAGAAATGATGTATACAAGATTTTTATTTTGTATCAGCATGTAGGACTTAAGGCATCGTCATGACCTGCTTCTGATTCCTTGTACTAGAGTGAGTGTGGGTAAGGTGCAGGTAATTAGAGAGTCCTGAGTGGGCCTGGCTCTCAATGAATGTTCTGTGTATGTGAACTCACGTGCTGATACCTTCGTAGTTTTCAAATGTATAACTCAGTGAATATACTTAGTGTTGACAACCTCCCCCAAATAGTTCTTCAGCTTATAAGAGCTGTCAAGCTGTGGTGAGCCAAGAGATAAACTCTAAAACTGCCCCTCCTCTTGCCAAGACAGTACAGAAGCAATGTCAACTTCCAGGTCAAATAACAGAGATTAGCTGTATTATTGATTATCTAAAGGATGCAGGAGGTCTATCTCCATCATATTCCCATTTAATTCATAATCTGGCACTTACAACCAAGATGGACCCTGGCAGATGATAGTGATTATCACAAACATAACCAAGTAGTATTTCTAGTTATAGCTGCTATGCCAAATATGGTATCTTTGTAAGAGTTGATTAACTTAGTCTCAAGCATGCAAGAGAAATGATAAAAAACATGCATTTCGAGAGCAATGATAAACAGTAGTTCACATTTGTTTGGGACAAACATAGGAATACATTTCACATTGTGCTCCAAGGTTATGTTAATTCTTCTGCCTGCCGTCTGACTTAACAAATTTTGAAGGGTCCTGGACCATCTGGACATTTCACAGAAGATAAAGTTGATCCACTATTTAGATGCTATTAAGCTAATTAAATCAGCAGAGCTAGATGTGGTGTGTCTATTAGAGGTCCAGATAAGGCACATGCACTCCACAAGTGAGAGATGAAATTGTAAAGTTTTAGGAGCTTCAACATTTTAGGATTCATTTTAGGTCTTGGGTATACCAAAAATACTTCTTCCAAATGAAGGACAAAATTATCACACCTTGTATCTTCTAGTCTAAGAAAGAAGGGAAACACATAGAGGGGCTTTTCAGGTCCTCAAGGTAGCATACTCCATGCTTGCTTAAGAATATGAGAATGCTGCTCTGATTAATTAGCAAACTGACATGAAGGACACCCAAGTTTAAGTTGAGCTGATAATAGAAAAGGACTCTACAGCTTGTCCAGGCTGAAGTATAAATGATGCTTTCACTTGGGCAAAATGGCCAGCAGTCTTATGATACCGGTAGTGTTTCTCAACTTTAGCACTATCAACAGTTAAGACCCAATGATTCTTTCTTCATTGTGGGAAATTTCCCCTGCATTATAAGGCATTTAACAACATCCTTGATCTCTGTCCAGTAGATGCCAGTAGCAAACCCCTTCTTCCCTTCCCTAGTCATGATAATCAAATATGTCTCTACATGTGGTCTAATGTTTCTTGGGGGAGGTCAAAATCATCCCCTGTGTTGAGAATCACAACAGTGCGGGCTTTTGTGTTGGGGAAGGACACCATGTGGGTTTAGGGTAAGCTATATAATCAAATCAGATGTATGAAATATTGGGCAAAAATATACTCTCTGCAGTAGAGATACACACCATTGAAAAAGAAACAGATCCTGATAAGGTATGGGCCCAGAGAAAGTAAAGAATCTAACCATAAAGCATCAAGTTATTCTATGAAAGCTTTCACTCATTAGCTGCACTCTGACACATACACCAAGTAATTAGGTACATATGAAATTGGGCACATGAAATGTCAGAAGGCACACATTTGCTTCACTAGTACATATTGTCCATACCTTATGTCATCCATGAATGTAGGTCTGTATATCTTCTTTAGTTCACATTTCAGGCCACAAGAGGAATATAATAACTAACTGAAGAGAGAAGGAAAACTTAGCTTTGTTCATGGTCTACTTAATTCAGTAACTGAATATGAGCTGAAAATAAACTTGTCACATTACAGTCTTACAGGAGGAACAGAATAGGGCTATAATAGTTGACACATTGACATAGTTGCTAAGGCATTTTAATTGGGAAGTAGATAGTTTTTCAACAAATACTTTTGGAATAACAGCCACTTGAATAAAGGTGAAACTCATCTGTTTCTTCACAACACAAAAATTAACTCAAAGTTAATCATAACTTCATACATAAAGAACTATAAAATTTGTAGAGAAAATATAACAGATAACCTTGAGGTGATCATAAATTTCTCTGTATAAAATATGAAAACTCAAATCATAAAATTAGATTAATTAACATTGTACAAATTAAAAACATTTATTCTTTAAAATAGATTTTTTTCATTGTTGGATATCAACTCCAGGGTCTTGTGCATGCTGGGTTAGTACTCTAACACAACTGTATCCCCAGCCCAGTTAAGATACTTTTTAAATAAAATAAAAATGAAGGCCACAGACTGAGAGAAATAGTTGTTATAAGTACATCAAACAAAGAACAGGCATCCATAATATCTGAAGAACATATGCAATTGAAGAACATATGCACTGAAGAACAGTGCAACAAAAGATTTAAGTGACCTCTTTAGAAAAGAGGAGATAGAAGTGTCAAAGAAGCATACAAAATATAGTTAGCATAATTTTTTTTCATTAAAGAGATGTAAAGTAACACTTCAAAATAAAATTAAATTAAAAGCAATGCATCCATATGAATGACTCAAATTTAAAGCCTAGTAACATAAAGTGTTGGAATTTGCATATTATTGAAGGAGATGTAAAATGGTAAAAGTGCTTTGAAATTTTTCAGATTTTTTTTAATAAATGCAATGAGCCACCAGTTCTCTTTTACATATGACAATAAAGGAGAGCAACATAAGCATGTATCACCTAAATACTTGCACATGAATATCTATCACATCTATGATTTGAAAAAGAAAACAACCCAAATTTTTATCAAAAAGTTAATATATAAATTGTAAAAATTGATACAATTAAATATAAATCAGTAAAAAAAAAAAGCAACTACTGATAATTACAACATGGATGATTCTCAAAACTGTCATGCTTAGAAAAACGTGGCAGAATCACACACCGAAAGGGCATTGTGGTATTATTCCATTCATGCATAATCCTGGAGCAGGCAAATCTAACAAATAGTGACAGAAAGCAGTCCAGTCCAGTGCTTGCCTTGTGTGAGGAGTAGAAGTGGAACTGTTGACTATAATTGGCATGAGGAGAAATTCTAGAGTGACAGAAATATGAATCTCTTGTGTATGGCTGTGGTTACATGGAGGTATGTATTTGTCAATAATTTACAAATTCTAACAATAAAATAGGTGTGTTTAACTTTATAAATTGTATCTAAAGTACTTCAATAAGATAAAGGAAGCAGGAATAGGTTTGAAAGTCTAATGTCAAAGGAATGATAATAAAAGAAAAAATAAGAGAGTATGATAAATGGAGAGAATAGGCAAAAAGAATTCTAAACACATACATTTTGATTCTCTAAAGTTTTAAAACAAAAAAGTTAACATTAAAAGTGATGAGAAGGATGGTAGAATGAGACAGACATTATTACCCTATATACATATATGATTACACTACTAGTGTGACTCTGCCCCATGTACAGCCAGAGGAATGAGAAGTTCTCCATTTGTGTACAATGCATCAAAATGCATTCTACTGTAATGTATAACTAATTAGAACAAATTTTAAAAAATTTAAAAGTGATATTTCCCAAGTTCTGAAATCAAAGAAGATATGCCACATCAAAACTGATCCAAGAGGTAGATAGATAAGCTATGTTAATCAGAGAAAGTAGAATTCAATGCAAAAATATTACTCTTCAAATAAGACTATTTTATAATGCTAAAGTCAATTGTCTAAGAAAACATTACATTGCTAATATGAAACAAATATATGAGACCAAACATAACTAAATGGAGGGATAAATTTGCAATTATAACTGGAGATTTCAACATACTACCCCGATAACTGACAGAAAGTGAAAACAGGTATGAATATAGAAAATCAGAGCATCATCAACCAAATTTAAACTAATTATTATTTTTGAAACACTCCACTTGACAAAATAGAATCCACATTGTTTTCCAGTGCAAGTAGAACATTCAACAAAATAGATATTTTGTTGAAATAATAATGAACTTTAGCCACTTTAACAGTGTGCAAATCACGCTAACCATGTACTTGGATAATAACTGATTTAAACTAGAAAGAGTTGACAGGAAGGTATTTATAAGTTTTATGAAATTTTGGAAATATACAACAAACTTCAAAATCAGTAATTGGTCAAAGAAGAACTCTCAAGGGAAATCAGTGTAATATTTGTACCAAAATTGTCAACATACTTACATTTATGGAACTCAACTAAAGAAATGCTTAAGAGGAAATTTAGAGCCTTAAATCTTGTGTTAGAAAATCAAAAAGGAATTAAAGTAGGATCTAGCCAGGTGCAGTGATCTCAGCTACTCAGGCTAATGCAGGAGGATTATAAATTTGAGCTCAGCCTGGGGAACTTAGTGAGACCTTGCTTCAAAAAAAAAAAAGAAAGAAAAGAAGAGAAGGAAAGAAAGAAAGAAAGAAAGAAAGAGAAAGAAAGAAAGAAAGAAAGAAAGAGAAGAAAAAAAGAAAGGAAGGAAGGAAGGAAGGAAAGGAAAGGGCTGGGGTGTAGGTCAGTGGTAGAGTATTCCTAGGTTCAATCCTCACTCCTCTGCCCTCCACACACAATAGGATCTAATTTTGACATTAAGAAACAAACGAAAAAAGAAAACCAAATAAGCAGAAATTATGGAATAATGTCAGTAAGAGTACAAATCAAAACTAAAAGTGCAAAAGGAAAAGAGAGAGTTTAGAGAGAGAGAAAATTAATCCAACCCAAACCTGGTTCTTTGAAAAGACTAAAGAAAATAAAATTTATTAATAATAATATCTCTAAACTTTCCATAGATGTTAAAAATGATTCAATGAAAATACCATGAAAAATGTTATGCTTTCAAATTTAGCAACTTAGAAGAAATGCAACACTACTTTGAAAAGTAAATACTAACAGCTTATGTATGAATAAATAGATAACATGAATAGATAGATAACATAAATATTGTTAGACACACACACACACACACACACACTCAGAATTAAACCCAGGGATGACTGAACACTGAGCTACATCTCTAGCACTATTTAAATACTTTTTAATATTTTGAGACAAGGTCTTGCTCATTTGCCAGTGTTGGCCTCAAATTTACAATGCTCTTGCCTTAGCCTTCTAAATAGCTGTAATTATATGCCTTTTCCACTGCACCAGGCAAATAATGTTATATAACATTATATAACATATATATTATATAATATATACATATAACATTTCATACATATATACACACATACATGTATATATATGTATATACATATATGTATATGTATATATACATATATAGATATATGAAATGGTGATCAAGTGTGGTTTATAGTGGGTATGCCAGGATGAAAAACCAATCAGTGTGATTCACCATAATAGCAGATTAAAAAAGAAAGAAGGAAAAATTTCTATGCTATGTATATAAGTAAAACTGTTTAACATGACAATTTTAACACAGAGAAACCCTATGACTCATAACATATTTCATATTAAATTACTGAATTTTTTTAGCTAATATCAGAAGAAAATCAAGTATTTACTCTCAACCTTCCAATTCAAAGTCATTTGAAATCCTAGTCATGAAGTAAGACAAGAAAATGGGGCAAAAAGGAGAAAAACCGTCCATTGTCAGATAAAACTTGATCATTTATATAGATAATTCAAAAACTTTTCATGTAAAATCTTCCAGAACCATTTAATAAGACCATAGAATGAAAAGTAAATATTTAGCCAGTTCAGGTGGCACAAACTTGTAAGCCCAGAGTCTAGCCCAGAGTCTGGAAGCTGAGTTAACACAAATGCACTTTGGAAACCAGCCTTAGCAATTTAGCAAGATTTTCAGAAACTTATTAAAATGCTGTCTTAAAATAAAAATTAAAAAGACCTGAAGATGTAGCTTAATGGTAAAAGTTCCCAGTACTAAAAAACTAAAAAAATAAAAAATCAATTGTGTTTATATACATTAATAATGATACATTTGGATTCAAAATTTTAAAAGCAACATTTCTAATAGGACCAAAAAAAAGTACTTATAAAAATAACAAAACATGATAAAAGAATTTAATGTAGAGATAAACTATGTTCATGGTATGTAAGAATATTGTTAATTTTTCCAAATTTAATCTATAGATAAAACACAATATAAACATAAGTAGACATTTCCTTGAATACAACAGCAAGATGGTTCTAAAAGGTAAAAAGAAAGACAAAAGATGAGAAATAAAACACCTTTGAAAAATAAGAATCACGTTGTGAATTTGCTGCTTGAGGCCATGATATACAATAAAGCTACAGTAGCAACATACTGTGTTGTTGGTAAAAGGGATAGATATGTACAACAATACAATGGGATAAAGTTCAGAAAATCCACACTATTATAGTTGACTGACTTTTGAAAAAAATTACAAAAGCAGATTTTCTCTTAAAAGAAGATAGTCTCTTAAAAAATACTAAGACAGTTGGTTGTCTAAATGTAACATACACACACACACCATGATTATATCTTAAATGAAAATTAACTTAAAATAGATAATCAACTCAAATTAAAAGTGTAAAATTATAAAATTTCAAGAACAAAACACACAAAGCTTCAGAAATCATAATTCCATATACTTTTTTTGTTTCCACATTATTTTCTAAGTCTACTTTAATAGTTTAAGATAGGAAAACTTATTTTGTTTCTCTCTCTTTCATTGGTCTGTCTTGTATCGATACTTCGATACTAATGATGAATAAATACTTGCTGAACCTGGCTGCACTAGCACATGCCTGTAATCCTAGCAGCTCTGGAGGGTGAGGCAGGAGGATCGCAAGTTCAAAGCCAGCCTCAGTGACCTAGTAAAACCCTGTCTCAAAATTTAAAAAATAAAATAAAGGTCTGCAGATGTGCTCAGTGGTTGAGTACCCCTGGGTTCAATTCCTGGTGCCAAAATGAATAAATGAATACTTGTTGATAGACTGACTTGCTTTATATACCATGAGTCTCCTAGAATATTCCACATTTCTTTTTACAGATGTGAATTTTCTTCCAATTTAGGAATATCAAAAAAGTGTGAAGAAGAAGAGGTTAGCTGTTACATTAGCGACCATTTAGCAGGAGAGCAGAAGGTAGAAGTTAGGTGTTAGTGAAGCATAATTTTAGCTCACAGTGTGAGTGTTAATTGAATGTTATTGCTAATATTATAGCTATAACAGTACAGTCACTTGTTAAGTGTAGAAACAAAGTGATTATGGAAGTCAAAACAGTGAATTAAAACGGGCAGGTAATGATAGATCTTGTTAGCACACCTTTGTATTTTCAAAGAATTAAAATTGAATATAGTGAGTCCATGACAATGAAGCAAAATTTTTTTCATGTTCAAGTTAACTGTTTTGAGCTTTATATTCAAAGAGAACTTTGGAGTCAAAGAAGAATATAATATTTAATACTGTATGTATTCTCCATCTCAAAAGTAATTACCAATCATATCTACTGACTTGATATTCTAGTATGTGGTAAGTATTATAATTGTTGACTCAAAGTTTAAAATTTTTTACAATCACTTTCTTTTTCTTCTTTTTATTTTTTTAATTTTTTTGTACTTGGGATTAGACCCAGGGAGCTCAACTACTGAGCCACATCCTCATCTCTTTTTATTTTTTATTTTGAGACAGGTCTCACTATGTTATATAGGGCCTTGCTAAATTGCTGAGATTGGCTTTGAACTGTGATCCTCCTGTCTCAGCCTCCTGAGCTGCTAGTATTATAAGCCTGTGCCACCATGCCTGGTTCATGGATCATTTTCTAATGGAGTAGTTTTATGTCCAGAATGTATTTTTCACTTGTATTAATTTCATATTTTTGACAAAGATTAAGGAGGCAATATGCAATTTGAAATAATGTGAGATAGATGTAGACATTTTGCTAGTAAGAATTGGGGAATATAGTATAATATTTACAATATGCACAAAATGTGCACTGATCCAATCAGAGTAATATTTCTATCTTCCTATTGTGTCTTTATGTTTGGAGACTTCAATCTCCTCTTTTATTTTTTCTTAAAATATATAATATGTTATTGTGAACTGTCATCTCCTGCTGTACTGTAGAACAATAACACTATTTCATCTACTGTGTTGGGCTACCTGTTATACAACTTCCTTGCATCCTTCTTCCTCCTCACTCTTCTCAGGCTGTAGTTATGACTACTAGTCAAAAATTTTTAAAAAGTGTTCCAGGAGATGAAAATGCTAACTAGTATGATATGAATATTACATATTATATAGATATATCGAATTAGCACACTATACTGCATAAATATGTATAATTAAAATAATAATTATTACATTTAGAGAACAAAAGCTAGAAAGATACATTAGTTTGTTTTACCACTACATTTGAAAATATGATGATTATGTAGATTATTTAAGATTTATGTGTTAATCCTTTTACTGTGCAAATATTTCCAATGTCTTCACACTACAGGTAGCAGAGTTAGCTATTTTTAGGTTATGTGGGAGCAGTATTTCACGTTGATGCTTGAATAACTTTTTTACCCTGACCCATTTGTAAATTCAATGGACGCTTTTAAAAGTACAAGTATGCCAATTGTTTTAGTCAGTTTTTGCATAACTATGACCAAAATACCTGACAGGAATAATTTATAGGAGGAAAAATTTATTTGTTGTTCTTGATTTCAGAGGTCTCAGGTCATGGACGGCCAATTCCTTTGCTCTGGGCCAGAAATGAGATAACACATCATGGGGGAAGTACCCAACAAAGGAAAGCTGTTCAGCTCATGATAGGAGTCAGGAAGGAGAGAGAGAGAGAGGCACAAGGGAGAGGGGCCACAGGGAATAACAATGCTTCTGGGGCATACCCCTAGTGATCTACCTTCTCTAGTCATGCCCCAACTGCCTGCAGTTACCACCCAGTCAGTCCATTCAGATAAGATGAACTGATTAGGTTACAGTTCTTGGAATCTAGTCTGAAAAATTCTGCATTAACTGGTACTTTTAGAGGACATTTCATATTCAAACCATAACATCAATGTAGAAAGCTCATTATTACTTGAAACCAGATATGAAGTTCTCTGCACCTAAAAGTAACACTAATGCTGAACATATCTCTTAGTGGCTGTGAGAAATGTTCAAACTAGCAAAATCTAATCCACTCCATCCCTTTATTTCTTTTGTTCATTCTTTCTCCTTTGCGTTTCATTAGAAGATAAATTCAAGATAGTTAATGATTAAAATACCAAATTATTAAAATAGTTGATGGAATGCAGCAGAAGAAACATAAGAATAAATCTATCATTAAAAATGATGTAGGACTAATACACTTTAACATGTAGCACAAAAGCCAGAGATACTAATGACTTCCCTTCCCTGTTGGTGGTTTTAGGGAATGCACATCTCCCACAGAGTTAAGTCATGCTGGCTGACGTGTGTAGGAATGGTGCTTTCATGTCACTGAGTTCCCTTAGAGAAGAGGGAACATACATGCAAAAGGGCACATAGGAGGAAAATTTTATAATTATCTATGTTTCAGATATATAATATTGTAAGAAACAAAATACCATTTTCAGGATAGTCATTTAAAATTCTGAGCGTTTTAGAAGTCTACATGCATTTGAAAAACAGAATTTTAACATTCCTTATAATATTAGATAAACTAAATTTAGAAATCACTGCTTTAGAAGTTAGAATTCTATTCCGATCACAAAATTAAACACTTTAAGTCTGATCTTATCCCTAGATTATGAGCCCCTAAAGGGAACATATTTGTCTAATTAATCTCATAATTCCCAGTCATCTCTAGCAGTGTAGTAAGTACCAGGAAATAAGTACCAGGAAAACGTTGGTTTGATCAAAAGGATACAGACTTTAGTTTAGTTTATCCTCTCATAAATGCAAACTGAGTACTAAATATTGATGTTTAAAAGTTGTTAGACTTTTTGTGGAAGAAGTTCTTGTATGATTTTAGTTATGGCGCTATCCATAACAGGAAAATAAGAAAAGTAAGAATTTCAACAATTAAATATACACGTATGTATGTAAATGTTATTTTGTTTTGTTTTATTGTATTTATGATAGCAAACACTGCTAATTATCCACCCAAAATCCATTCACTCCATTTTATAAACTAACAAAACACTTAGTTCTTCCTGATCTATATGTTGTCCCAGAAAAATATATTTATATGCCTAGAATGCCTTGCAAACCATTGTTGCCCTGCAAACCAAGAATAGAAGAGAAATATACACATTAAGGGTTCATGATAAATTTTTTTTTTGTACCGGGGATTGAACTCAGGGGTACTCGACCACTGAGCCTCATCCCCAGCCCTATTTTGTGTTTTATGTAGAGACAGGGTCTCATTGAGTTGCTTAGTGCCTCACTCTTGCTGAGGCTGGCTTTGAACTCATGATTCTCCTGTTTCAGCCTCCCAAAGTGCTGGGATTACAGGCGTGAGCCACTGCACCCGGCTTCATGATAAATTTTTTAAAGAATTAGTTGATATGTGCCTTTTGTTCTTCTCTTACTTCTTCACTTCCAAAGAGAAACAACCGTCTTGCCTGTTTGAAGACAGAAGCCACAAATCCACTGGAAAGATCCTGGGTTCACGGCCAAGCACAGGATCCACAATTTGAGACCAGCCCTGTCTTATCTGTAGAGTTATTTTTTTTTTTTTCCCAAAAGTTGCATTTTAATACATGTTGGCAAACATAACAGAAAAAAACAAATTATCAGAAGCTGTACACACTATTCACTGAAAACATTTGTTGAGGCAAATAGAAAAAAATTGTTACAATCATAATTTTTCTAACTTTGCACAAAATTATAAGCAGATTACATTCTTCATATTAAACATCTT
>CM053409.1:39900856-40014180 GCA_028644305.1 Xerus rutilus | reverse complement strand
ATTTTTATCAACCATCTTTACTATACCCATTCCCCTTTCCTGCCCCCCACCTCCTCCATGTCGCGTCTAGTGTTTCTCTTATGTTTCCCATTCCCACCTCCCTTATTCATCAGCATCCATTAATCAGAGAGACCATTTGGCATTTGGTTTTTTGGGATTGGCTTACTTCACTTAGCATAATGCTTTCCAGTTCCATCCATTTGCCTGCAAATGCCATAATTTTATTCTCTCTTATTGCTGAGTTCTTTAATAAGAAAAATTGCTTTACCTCCTTGCCCAGAAGATAATTAGATATATATGAAGATATAAAACTATTTAAGATAAATGGTTTAGCAGGGGGAAGGAAAACAATAGTATGAAGAAAATGATGGAGATTTACATAAATTAAAGACAGGGACAAGACAATCTACAAGTCTCTGTGGACTTCGTTAGAAGAAGTTCAGAAGTTCAACAGAGGTTTTTAGGAGGCAGTACCAAAATGGAAACAAAGAAATGATGAAAGGAAATGAATTAGCCAGGAGTGGTGGCCCACACCTGTAATCCCAGCACTTTTGGAGGCTGAGACAGGAGAATCGCAAGTTCAAAGCCAGCCTCAGCAATGGCGAGGTGCTAAACAACTCAGTGAAACTCTGTCTCTAAATAAAACACAAAATAGGGCTGGGGATGTGGCTCAGTGGTCAAGTACCCCTGAGTTCAATCTCCAGTACCAAAACAAAAAAGAAATGAATTATCTAGGTAAAGCCAACCTCTTCATGATACTCTCATACTAAAAACTGAGAAGATGAATTATCTAGGTAAAGCCAACCTCTTCATGATACTTTCATACTAAAAACTGGTTTGAGAAGATGCGTATTATGTAGAAAAGCAGATTAGGGCAAATGCTGGTGTTGTGTATGAATAAGAGAAGAAGTGCTTATTTGTTAGTGAGAAAGAAACTGTAGCGGTGAAGTTCAGCCTAGGATCTACTGTCTATGCTACATTGTATTATGAAAGTAGAAACAATTCTGAAGTTGCTTGATGATGTATACAATCTCACCCAACCCTGAAACAGTAGATTAGAGGCTAAGGCATTGATATAAAACTATTTCTGAAAGAAATCAATGTGATCATGAAATCTGTGTATGCACTGTGGTGAGGTATATTCACCTAGGATAGTCATAGCTTCTTTATACATATGATTCTGACCATACCCTATAATTTTTTGAATCCTAAATAATTTTCATAATTTTAATGACTAAAACCTGATAAAGTTCAGGTTAAAACATTAAAAATAAATGCACATACATCTCTCTTTTTTTCCAACTCTCTCAAACTGGAAATAGGTATCAGGGATCTTAGGACACTTGGCCCAGAATTAGGTATGACTTACAGTTTATGTATGTGTGGGAGTCAGATTTAACAAAGATAGAGGACAGATGTATATGGTTCTCAGCTCTATTTTACCAATCTTTAAATAATTAATAGAGGTATTAATAAGAAAAAGCTATCTTCCTTAGGAGTCCCTAGATGCTAACAGAGTATATTTCTTCTAGAAAAAAAATCCATTGGTAGATTTTAGTTAAGAATTAATTGCTAACTTTCTTCTAATATTTCTCTTGGAAAGACCTACTTAGAAAAGCACTTGCCTCAAAACTTCAAAATATGTATCTTTTGGTCCTGTGCCTGGGTTTGGCAGTTATTGCTTCTTCTTAGTGGACTAGAATTTCTTCCCTGTCCTCCTGGTCTCTTCCCTGCTCTTCTCTCAGCCCTTCCCTTTGCTTCTCTTCCCTTTCCTCTATTCTTTCTTTTATTTTTCTCTTCTTTCGTTTCCTATTTTCTATTTCCCTTTCTAGACAATACCTGAGAATTTCCCAGGATGTATTAGTAATGATGGCTATCCTGTTTCTCAAGTGCCCATTATTCCTTCATGGTCATGCAATACATGAGCCATTGTCACGCTAAACATTCTGTTGACTGGAAAAGTTGTTGTCAAAAGAGTTGAGGACAAATGAGAAGAGACAGGAAAACAAACATATTCCAAAGAAAACTAGGATGATCCTTTACGAACAACTTTTAAGGTCAAACTTCTAGTGTTCCAGAGAAAATTTAGGGATCCCTGTTGTTCCTGAATTTCAATACAGTGCCTTCCATATAGGCTTCTGACATTAAATTAAGAGAGATACTTGTTTCGTTTTCTTAATTCAGTTTTATTCCTTTTTTCAACTGAGCATGATGCATTGAATTAATTACACTCACCTCAGGTTCGGTAGCTTGCCCAGATGAGAGAAGCCATTATGAAAAAAAAAATATGTAAAGTGATTTGTATTAGAATGACTTTTCTTATTTCTAACTGCACAGCACTAGAGTTAAAACTAAGACAAGATATTTCTGTTTCCCTCTCTGCCCTAATGAGTGCTCTACACCATTTGTAGTACACAGGGTTGCACTGTTATCCAATTAGGAAAGTATACAGGATGCAAGGCTTATCATTATTCTGCACATAATTGAGTCATGCATCTTATACCATCGTCAGAGTTTTATCTCCCTCAGAGATGCTCATTATCATGCATAGCTTTTGCTTTTTGGCAGAATTGAGAATGTCCTTTGGGGGTTGAACCTCAAAGTAACTTGACATCCTCATTAACTTTTACGGCAACTATGGTATTGAGCATCTCTATACGGAAGAGTTGTCTAAAATTCTTATCATTTCTTTCCACATCCATTGAACACACACGATCTTATTCCTGATTATTAGAAGTGAGAAGAAAAACCAAAAGAAGTCATCCACAGTTCTGAATATACATTTTAGTGTATATATAGAAGTAGAAATGGCATTTTTTTAAGAGGCAGGTGTTCTATGTGACCATACCTTTAGTAATTCACATAACCATTTTGTTTTGTTATTTCAGAGAACTTGAAGCCTAAAAGGCATTTTAGTGATTACTGAGATCACCCATCTTATTTTATAGATAAAGTTGCAAAGGCCTACAGAGATCAAAAGACTTACTGAAGCTGGCAGAAGGAAATTAAAATCTCATTTTTCTTTTTTGTCCTAAGCCAACTGTGCTTAATACATGTTAAAGACACTAAAGTGTTTTAAAATATGAGAGTATACTTCAGGTTGAATAAAGAGAATTGTTCAAATTTCATTTCTTTCCATATCATTCTCTAGTTCACCGCAATTTTTCTTTCCAATGTATATACTTAAACACCATAATCCCTTGTTTGAAGTGTTTTGATAGCTTTTTATCATCTACATTTTTCTTCAAAAATTTGGATGATCATCACAATCCTGAAGTAACTACCATATTATGCCTGTTACTCAGCAGAAAAGTATATAGTGCCTCGCATTCTTATTTTTATAAAATTATGTTTGCGTACACAAATGGTTCTTGAAAACCATTATATATTGACTTACATATTTTTTATTCCCCAAGTATATAATTGTGGATTTTGCCACATAATTCAAACCATGTGGTTTGCCAAAAATTTCATTGTAAGACCACTGTGGATACCATTTCTTTTAAATTTTTGAATTATATACTGGAAAATATTTGAATATATTTTAATCTACAAAAATTTATCACCCTTTTTGTAAGTCCCTTTCTCTGAATTATCCTCTACTGTTTGTGCTCCCACCAGAGAGTGAGGTGGGCAATCCATCAGGAGCAAAAGTCCATTGGAATGTGTGATAGGGAATTAAGAAATGACTACGGTTCTTAGGAGTGGCACAGGTAGCTTTGATGATGAAGTAGATGATGATCTTTTAGACTAGGGAAAAATCTCTGTAAGATAAGCTACTTTCACTAACTACACAGTTTAAAGGTGTATTTTATGTTAATGGAATAGAGAGACATTTGTGTATATATTTGTGTATATATCTACACCCATATCTCCGTTACATCAATGGAACTTTGAAACGTGTGCTGCAGATTCAGAGCAAGGTTACATTTATACAAAAAATAACAATGTCTTCAAATAGTAATATTGAAATCTTTCACATCATTGGCTTTCTTTCTTGAAGAATATTAAAGAGTCAAAAGATCTTATTCACACTTTAGAAGTGCCTTATTACTTTTTTCCTTGACTCTTTAGTTTCCTAACCTTTCTGGAGAGTTTTACTCTGCAAATACAAAAACATTAACAATTATACCATTGCTCACTTTTTTCCCAAATAATTTCAACTCTGTGATGGCTTTTTCCCTGATCAGAATTCCCAGTTCTGGCCACACCACATGTTCTTGGCAACCATGATGCAGACTTCTGGAAGGAATAGAGTGTGTCTACCATGTTTACTGCTTTTCCTACTAGAATTAACCCTATGACCCACCCTCCCCTATGTTATTATGCAGGAGCTGTGTTTAGAAAATTGTAGATAATCATGTGTTAGCACTTTGTAAGTTATATATGTCTATAGGTAATTAACCAATTTTAAATATTTATAATTTTAAACACATTGTATACAACACAGAAAATGAGATATATAAAATAAATCCTTTTTGCTACCAATCATATAATTCATAATAGATCTTGTATTATACTATATATAATTTTCAATTCCCTCTATTCTCTAATGATATTTTCTAAGGAAACCTTAAATGCTACTTCTGATTTTTAATTCATGCACTTTATTTTATGAATGTAGCCAAATTTCTCCAAACGTTTTTAGATATATGGCCATTTAGTGAAGAACAAATATCAAAATGAATTCCAGAGTGACGTCTATAATTTGGACATTGTATGAAGAAAAAACATTGAAATCAATTCCAGAATTTTCCATTCCATTGAAAGAAATATTTTTTTTTGTACTGGGGATTGAACTCAGGGGCACTTAGAACTGAGCCACATCCCCAGCCCTATTATTTTGTATTTTATTTAGACATAGAGTCTCAATGAGTTACTTAGCGCCTTACTATTGTTGAGCTGGCTTTGAACTAGCGATCCTCTTGTCTCAGCCTCCTGAGCTGCTGGGATTACAGACGTGCGCCACTGTGTCCTGCTCTAGTTTTAATACCAGAGGAGATTCACAACTACTTTGGAAAACTTCTGAATTTTCAAAGGACCAAAAATACTTTCAACTCTAAAAAAAATCTGGTGTGAAATGAGACTGACTTGAATTCAGTTTAACATTCCTTTTAAGTTATCTAAAGAGTAAGTCAAGGGGTCCCTCCTATTTCAGTGGAGGAAATAAAAGTTTACTATATTTCTAATTTTTCCAAATCAAATTTTAAGTTTAGCATGCAAAGCATTTTTCAAATTTTGTTTTATGATTACCATAAGGATATGATCATCAGAAGGTATTTTAAACTCACTGTAATCATACAATTACATC
This sequence comes from Xerus rutilus, assembly GCA_028644305.1. Taxonomy (NCBI): domain Eukaryota; kingdom Metazoa; phylum Chordata; class Mammalia; order Rodentia; family Sciuridae; genus Xerus; species Xerus rutilus. Next base: position 40,008,869 of record CM053409.1, on the reverse strand, counting down.
AATCTAATCATCAATTTCATCAATCTAATGCAGACAACACTTATTTTTCATGGTGATTTTATTCAGTATCTTGCAGTCCAGACACACTAAAAATGCACTTATTTAAACAAATGAAATTGGAACAGTCAGTGAAAAGAGACTGAATCTGATGGGATTTTTAAGTAAATGCTGACTTCAGTATTCAATTTATTTATTCAGTGAGAAGGTAATTGACAGATAAAGAAAAAAAATGATATGCTTCAATCAGATTCTAAATTCATACCTTAGCCCTGTGACGGAAGGTACAAAACAGTATAGAAAGGTACATTTCCCTTTTCTGAGCTTCTTACTAAAGAAGCTTTAAAAGTTACAAACAGTAACCTTGTAAAATTGGCACAGTCTACACTTTTCAGCAAAGGAGAGGTTTGAGTCATACTGTAAAATGTAGACAATAACTTAGCAATCATCATCTAGAGAATCTTGCACTATGATGTGCTCTTATACTATCTGATGCCCTCCTTGCAGATGTGAAAATACTACTGTGTAACAATAGTAATGACACTAACAGTGAGGGGAACAATGACTTGAATGGGTCCTAATAGGACCAACTGTGACAGTCCCACTGGCAAAAGCAATCAAACAAAACATCTTCACAACTGGGAAAGTTTAAGGAGATTAAAAAATCTTCACCAAAGGCAATTACAATGAGGAAATGCCATTTGAAATCAAACTTTTCTATCTTCAACTGAGGTTATTATCATCAGAGGTAAAGTATGGAAAGAAAGTGATATATAAGTATGAATCTCTGAAGATCAGTTCCAGTTGTTCTACCTTTACTGATCAGTTGTAAAAAGAAAATTGGCACTTTTTTTCAGATTTTTGACTGAACTAAATTAAATTATTGATTTTGTAGGACAAAAAAAAAAGGGTGAAATGTCAGTCCTTTCATTTGATTTGTCTAATAAAACTAACTCTATTTATTTTCTCCCATTAAACAGTTTATTTCAGTCTTTTTCTCTTCATATATTTGTCTTCTTGTGTTAGTCAGCTTTTCATTGCGTGTCCACAATACCTGACAACAACAAAATAGAGAAGGAAAAATTCATTATTGCCTCATGGTTATGGATATTTCATCCATGGTTGACTGAGTGCCTTTACTGTGTGCCCAGAGTGAGGTAGAACATTATGGTGGACTGGAGCCATGGAGGAACGCTGCTCCATTTGTGGCAGCCAGGAAACACAGGGGGGTAAGGAGTCACAGGGAAGATGTACCCTTTTAGGAAACACCCCCAGGGATCCATCTCCTTGAGCTTTATCCCCTACTACAGTTATCAACTGGTCAGTTCATTCAAACTAAGATGTACTGATTAGATCACAGCTTATGGCTCTCACAGTACAATCATTTCACTTCTGAATATTTCTACATTAACATAGGTGCTATTGTGGGACACCTCATAGCCAAACCATAATCATCTGCCCCTGGCCCTCAAAAGTTCATATCCATCTCACACTGCAAAATGCATTTATTCTATCTCCAAGAGTTTGATATTCTTAACATTTTCAGCATTGCTTAAAAGTCTAAGTCCAAAGTGTCCTCTGAGACTCAAGGCAAACTCTTGGCTCTGAGTACCTATATAAGTCAACACTAAGCTACACATATCCAATAAACAGTGTCACAGAGTAAACATACTCATTCTAAAAAGGAGGAATAGGAATATAGAGAGGATCCATTCAAAGTAAGACGTCAATACAAGAGGACAAACATTTTTTGTAGCTCCATCTTTGGCACTGAGGCATGTGGTGGCAAGAAAAAAGGGTTTGGGCAGCTCTAATACTTTGGCCTTGCTAATTGTAGGAATTATGGCCTCTTTTTTAACGTGGCTGACTTTGCAGCCAGCAGTTGTTTTCCACAGAACAGTCCACATGACTAGCATCTGTTAATTCCTGGGGTCACTATTCCAGGTTTGGAACTTAACTTTTAAAGTTTCATACACTCTCCTATAATGGGACACCCACAGACATTGCAATCCTGCTACACTTTGCCTGGTCTCACAGGTCTTCCTTTGAAATCTTGGAAGTTTCCATGACCTCCTTAACTCCAGCTTTCTGCATTCCTGCAGAAATGGTATCATAAGGATGATTCCAAATTCTTCTTCCAGTTTGAGCAGTAGCTGAGCCCCCTGGAATTAAAGCAGCAGTAGCTTCTGAGTACCCAGATGGCTGAACATGATAAAAGAATTCTCCACACACCTCATGAGTTTAGGGTGTCCACATGATCTCTTCTCTAGGGATTTTCATTTCAAGACCCTTGATCTTACAATGCATGTGGTCTTGCAAATTCCTGAGATGCCCTCATGCCAACATTCTTAGTGTCCTTATGCAAGTTACTAAGCATCTTTTTTGTGGCTATAATCTCTTCAACAATTACATCTTCTTCAACTCATTTCCTTGCACTTTTATGGCCAAACTCCAAGTTTTAATGTCCTTCAAATCAAGTTTCTGCTCCTGATTCTCATAGTGCACCCAGCTAAAAGTTGCCAGCAAAATCTATGGTACTACTTGAATGTTGTGCTTCATTGAAATTTTCTCCACCAGAATAATTAGTCTATCACCTTTAAATTCAGCATCATAGAAACTCTCAAGTCATGGGCAAACAGTAGATGAGTTCTTTGCCAGAATATAACATGAGTGGCCTCTAATCTAATTCCCAATAGAGGTCTCGTTTCCCTCTGAAACTTCATGAGCACAGTCAGCATTTCTATAAACATTCTGTTTTTCTTAGCTCATACAAGAATCATCGGTTCAGATCTGCTTATAAAATTCTAGGGCTTCTTTAGCCTACACTTAAAAGCTTTTCTAAGTTCCTCCCACAAACCAGCTGCAGAGGCATCTAAACCACACGGTCACTTGACTCCCCGCAAAACTCCACTTGTTGGTCCCAATTTCTATTTTAGCCAGCTTTCATTGCTGTGACTAAAGTAACCAACAATAAAACTTAGCACAGGAGAAATTAATTTTGATTCATGGTTCTAGATGTTTAGTCCATGATTGGCTGAATCCATTATTGTGGGCCCAGGGTGATGTAGAATATTATGTTAGAAGGGTGTGGTAGAGAAACACTGTTCCATTTATGGCAACCAGGAAGCAGGGAGGGGAAGAAGGGGACACAGGGAAAATGAACCCTTTCTGGGCATGGTCAGTGACTCACCTCCTTCAGTCAGACCCCAATTATTACATTTGCCAATCAGTCAGTCCTTTCAATCTAGTATGGACTGACTATGTAATAGCCCTTATAATCCAATCATTTTGATTCTGAATATTTCTGCATTAACACAAGAGCTTTTGGGAGATACCTCATATCCAAACCATAACAATTTCTTACTGATCCCCTCAGCTCTGAGTTCCACTTAACCCTACTTACTTCTATGTTCTAAGGCAACCTTACACCCATGTTTGTAGCAAAGGGAAATTATTTCTAACATTTCCTAGATTGTCTTTGTTGGTATAGAAACTAGGTTTTAGGTCTTCTTTCATTAAAATACACACAGATGGAATTAGGAGAGAAAAAAAATTTACTTCTACCCTTTCAAGGTTTTTCAGCCAGGTCTGAGAATTAGACCAACGTAAGAAAGATCAGAAGGATAAGTGAACACAAAATTCTTCTAATGTAAATTTTTTATGGTATGGTAAATTTCATAAGGAATGAAGACCCAAAGGCACACTTAAAACTGAATACTTAAACTGAATTGGACAAATAGTGGTATGTTGTGGGAAAAACAACTAAATTATTGGTTGAGGCTAAAATAAGATCAGAGTTATTTAAAAATATTACATACAGAATTTTCTGTCTTAGATTTTTTTGTCCTCGATGATAAGAATGCCACTTTTCTTCTAATATAAGGGCATCTTTTACATAGGAATTTTATATCTTGCTTATAATAAACAGAAATAAGGGCAGAGTGATCTTCTTGTACTACTTACTGTTTCTCAAGCTGTTTTTAAGTTAAAACAATCAACACGCCCAGGTGTCATAGGATGGGATAGCATATTCTTAACTCCTCAAAACCAAATCCATCAACACAATAAAAAGGATTGCATTTAATGATCAATTAGGATTCATGCTGGGGATGTGTTGTCAGTTTAACATTCAAACATCAATCAATGTAATACACTATATAAATAGGTAAAGGACAAAAACAACATGATCACTTCAACAAATACATAAAATGTATGTGATAAGACAAATTCAAATAACTTTCATGATTAAATAACAAAAAAGATAACTTTCAAAAAAGTAGGAATATGAGAGAACTTAGATATCTGATAAAGACTTTAAAAACAAAAAACACATAGCTAGCATCACATCTGCATCATTTCATAGTGAAAGACTGAATGCTTTCAAGTAAGCTCAGTAACAAGCCTCATAATTCTGTTGTTGCCATTCTACTCAATATTGTAATGGTTTTAGTGTCAGAAACGAGGCGAGAAAAATTAATAATTCCATCCCAATATAAAAAAAAAGAGAAATAAAAGGATCTCTTTTTTGCAGATAGCACAGTTATATATAGAAAATACTAAGCAAACTGATAAAAAACTTAGAACAAATATATGTATTATGCAAGATTGCTACATACATAGGACATATTTTTAAAAAGATGATTGCATTTGTTTCTATATGCTGAAAATATCAACTTGAAATGAAATTAAAACAATTCTATTATCACATAAATGAATAACATGCTTAGAGATAAATTTAATAAAAATGTAAGGCTTATATATTGAGAACTGTAAAGCCTGTTGAAAGAGATTAAATAAGACATAGCAAAGACATCCCCTGTTCATGTATTGAAAGCTTTAATTTTATTAAAATAACAGTAGTGCCCAAATTTCTCTATAGGTATACTCCTTATCAAAATATCATTATGGTTCTTTTGGACAAATTGACCAACTGATCCTAAAATTTACATGAAAATGTGGAAGACCCATATTAGCCAAACAATTTTAAAGCAGACTAACTTTGAAGGACTCACACTTTATTATTTCAAAACATAATACAGGGGCTGGGATTGTAGCTCAGTGGTAGAGCACTTGCCTCACATGCGTGAGGCCCTGGGTTCGATCCTTAGCACCACATACAAAGCAATAAAATAAAGACATTGTGTCCATCTACAACTAAAAAATATTTAAAAAAAAAACATAATACAAAGAGGCAGTGATGGAGACATTGTAGCACTGACATAAGGATGGATATAAATATACTGATGAAATAGAATTCAGAGGCCAAAAATAAACTGATAGGATAGTGATGAGCTAACTTTCAGTAAAAGTTTCAATAAAATTCAAAAGGGAAAGAATAATATTTTCAATAAACGGTGCAGAATGAGTGGACAGCCTCCTGCAAAAGAATAAAGTCAAAGCCCTACATCACCTCACATATATAAATCAACTCAGACTGAATCAGAGACTTACATGTTATAGCCTAAACTATAAAAATCTTGAAGAAAATAGGAATAAAGTCTTGACATGTTGAATTAGGCAATGCTGTCTTAGAAATGACACCAAAAGGGCTGTGGGTTGTGGCTCAGCAGTTGAGCGCTTGCCTCGCACATGTGAGGCACTGGGTTGGATACTCAGCACCACATAAAATAAAGGTATTATGTTCATCTACAACTAAAACAAAACTAAAAAAAAAAGAAATGACCCCAAAAGTATAAGCAATGAAACAATCAATAAATTGGATTTCATCAAAATTAAAATTTTTCTGCTTCAAAGAATATTACCGAGGAATTAAAAAGAAAACAAAACTTACAGAAAGTTAAACAGAGTTATTATATGCTATTTTGTGGATTTTTATATCCTTCAAAATTTATATATTGAAATGTAATCATTATTATGCTATTATTAGCAGGTTGGGCCCTTAGTATGTGATTAAGTAAAGAAGGCCCAGTTCTCATGAATACAATGCTGTCCCCACAAAAGAGGCCCCCAAGACATACTTGTCCCTTCTTCCATGTGAGGGTACAATGAAAAGGCTTCATCCATGAGCCATAAAGTGGGCCCTTAACAGACACAGAAGCACCTAAACTCTAAAATGATCTAGCTTGATAAAAGACATACCTTTTATTATTCATTCTTTCATGATTGAGATTTTATCATTTGAGAATTAGCACACAGACTTTTCAATTTTTACATAATTTTTAATATATTTTTTAAAAAAATCTAAGTCTGTGTATTGTGATTATTTTTGAAGCAATTATTTGAGTGATTTTGCAGCATCAAATTTGTAGACAAAGTTTTCTTAGGTGAATATCAGAATATCTTCAAATGTTGAAAAGCTATTATGTAAGTTCCACCAATTCACAATTTAATATCATATATGCTATACACTCCAAGTTTTAATCTTTCATAGCACATTAACAGAATTATTAGAAAAACCAGACTATGATGACCAAAGAGAGCAACGATCAAAGAATGGCTTTCTTTAAGAAACAAGTCTACAATTAAAAAAAAAAAAAAGCACAGCAGCTCAGGAAGCTGAGGCAGGAGGATCTCAAGTTCAAAGCCAGCCTCAGCAACTTAGTAAGGCCCCAAGCAACTTAGACTCTGTCTCAAAATAAAAAAAAATAAAGGGCTGAGGATGTGGCTCAGTGGTTAAACACTTCTGTGTTAAATCTCTGGGTAGCAAAAAGAAAAGAAAAGAAAAGAAAAAGCCATGGAAATGGAATTTAAGATATTTAACACATATTAAATATGCAACTGTGAATCAAATTCCAATTTATTATGGTTTGTATTGTAGGAAATAGATACTACCTTTCTGTGGCAAGCAAACACCTGATAGTTGAAGCCTTCTATAATTCAATATCCCACTATATTCTGGTTGTACAAAAAAATAAATGAACAGCAAATGGTTTCATCTCTTAAAAAATCATTTACCCTTATAAAAATGGAATAAGTAGAATTACCTCCTTCTTAAAAATGATTTTACGGTCCTTAAAACCTTGCATTTACAAAAACTGATAAAAAGCATTCCTCATGATTGTACAAGAAGGGAGACAAGACAAAGTATATGATATTAATCAGAGTTTTCTTCATTGCTTCTGCTTCTTCAGAAGCTGGATTCTCCTCAGTTTGGTTTCTTCCTGTTCTGCAGGGAAATCTTTTAAAGTCTTGGTTAGCAACTTTGGTCTGTTTTCCCTTTGATCTTCTTTTCCCTCTTGTTTTCACTTCTTCATCTGAAGACGTATCCTTCTACTACCTATTTTGGCTTTGTTTCCTCTTTTTCAGGAGCATATTTAGCTGACACTCCTGAAGATCTGTTGGGCTCTTCTTTGATCACCCCTGGGGTAAAGCTACCCTCTTCTTGACCATCTTGGCAGTGGGGAGGGTACCTGTTAGATTCCTGAGTGTTGTGGCCTTGGAGAACCTTTGTAAAGCTGGGCTGCCTGCCTCTGCTACTCCTCCCATCCAGTGTTTATTTTTAATAATACAGTCCACACCAGCTTCAGGGTTTGTAACAAAGCAGCAAAGCCAGATCATTGATATTCTCACACTCTACCGGAACCATTTTTGGCCATGGCTGTGAACCATTTTACATGGCTGGTATAATAAATCCCACCCTGGCTTAGTTATGCCAGTTAGATCCTGCTGTGCTCCTGAACTGAAGCCTCCAGGTCCTACTCCTTATTTTTCAGTCTTTGCATGACATTATAAATGTCAGGGAACCTCAGATTTTCCTTTTCTGCTTGCTTTATTATATTAACATGATTTCCTAAGCCTTTCTGCTGCTTAAGTACATAGAAATGGAAATAATAATCCTTTTTCCATTTTATGGTTTTTGTAAGTCTGTGACTAAGTAAATTTAGAAACTCAGTCAATTCAGTTCAATATGTAGTCAAACCAGCTGTTGGTCAATTAAAATGACCTAATGTTTCAGTGATAAACAGAGCCTAAGTTTATTGAAATACTAAGCATAGACATTATAAATTAGAATACATTTTCACAAACTGATTGTTTTCTAATTCCTATATGATTTTGCCAACCACAAAACTTGTTCTGAAATATAGTTTAATGTTTATGTAGTAGTCATAACAGTTGTATTTGTATTGAGTTCCACAACCATTAAATGTGATATACAGGTTTCTTAGCTATGTGTACAAAGAACAGGTATTTGCAGATACAAGGTCCATTTGGCAATATATTTGCATATTATCTGATTTCCTTGCAAATAATCTTTGGTTTTTATTTTTTTGCATCTGGAAATATCATACACTCATTTTAAAGTCACTGAAATTTAATTAAGACCCATACAAATTTTATGCAATTTAATTGTAATTATTAAAACATTTCTTAATGTTTAGCTGATTAGCTTATTTTCAAATGTATCTTCTCTTATTATATAGATTGAATTTTCTGTAGTTACTTTTGTTAAATTGTAGGGACTCTTGAAGTCCAAAAAGCTTCTTTACTATTGTCTTCAATTATAAAAATCATTGTTATCACACTATTGTATTTACCGAATACTTGAGAAATGACAAAAGGATGAAGTCCAAAGGACATAATTAGAACTGCAAAGTAGCTCTTGCTATCAGTCTGCAGGTGCAATCTCTCCTGTGGTCCTCTAAAAATCATCTGGTCACAGCTTTGAGTTCCTTAAATATTTAAATACCTTATTTGCTATTAATCTTTTCAATGCTTCCTTTGTTATAGCTCTTGTGTTATTTTGATATTTGTATAGATAAGCATCTTGGTTTCTTGACCCCCTCTTGACTGCCACGTTTTCAGTCCCAACTATGTACAAAGCACATGTGCTGTCACTATCAACAGTGCATTTCTTCTGTCCTCTCCATTTCAATATGCCTCCCTCTGAAATGACCCTTTGTCTTCCCAGATTGGTCTCTCTTCTGCCACAACTACAATTCTTTGATCCAGGACCTACAGTAAACTTTGTTTAAGGCAATACCTGTTTTTAACTCCTCTCCCTCCTTCAACACCTTCCATAACTTAGTTTCCACAATCCATTCTTGGACTAATCCATTTGCATGTAGTCTCTAATCCATTTGCATGTAGTCTCACTTCTCCTTGCTTCTCTCTCTTGATTAATCTACTTGGTTAGACCATAAACCTGGCTAAATTCAATTATCTGTCTATCATTCATCTGCAGTGTTGCAGCTTACTTGGGTGGGAAAAATAATCATAAACTATTCTGATCACATGCACTTAAAAATGTGACCAATTACCTGGCATTTAATGTTGCCTAGAAGTACTTTTATATTATGTTTGTCTAAAAGTCTACCTACTCTCATAGAAAACTATGTCATACCTTTTTCTCATACTCAATATTCCTCCTTTCTTCTTCATGATAACTCCAATTTCTACTAAAAAAATAAATAAAAGCCATTAGAACATAACTTTCTCATGCTGCCACCACCACATACACCATATAAACTGCCTACACTTAAATCTGTGTACTTGTTGCTACGGATATTCATGCTTTTAACTACGGTCAAATCCTCCACTTATGGACTAGCTTTCAACACTTTGTGCCTATTCAAATCAGTCTCTGCACTTATCCTCAATTTCTTTATTATTAAAAATTGCCTTCCTACTAGATTGATTCAATCAACATGTAAATATGCTGTAACATCTTCTATCTTTTAAAAATGTACATTAGAGGGCCTGGGGTTGTAGCTCAGCGGTAGAGCGCTTGCCTAGCCTGCGTGAGACACTGGGTTTGATTCTCAGCACCACATACAAATAAATAAAATAACAACTAAAAAAAAATTTAAAAAATGTGCATTAGAGCTGGGCAAGGTGGCACACATTTGTAATCCCAATGACATGGGAGGCTGATAAAGGATCACAAGTTAAAGGCCAGCCTCAGCAACTTAGCAAGGCTCTAACCAGTTTATTGAAAACCAATCTCAAAATAAAATAATAAAAAAAGGGGCTAAAGATGCAGCTCAGTGGTAAAACATGCCTGGGTTAAATCCCCAGCACTACACCCCTCTAAAATATAAAAACTATAGTTGGCATCTCCACATCTATTCTTGTTTCTCTGATAGCATTTCTCTGTGCTCAGTGTATGATGTAGTTAAACCATGGGATCAGAAAAAAGAAAACTGGTTTAATTATTGATCTTGTACCTACTAGCCATGTTATCTTAAACAAAGCATTTATGCCTTTGAATCTGTTTCTTGACCTATTACAGATTGAGCAGCCCTAGTCTGTAACTCCAAAATTCAGATGCTCCAAAATCCAAAGTTTTTGGACTTCCAACATGATGTGACACATAGAAAATTTCACATTTGACCTCATGTGATGGGAGACATTCAAAGTTCAAGTACACCAAAAATATGGCATAAAATTACTTTCAGACTCTGTGTAGAAGGTGCATATGAAATATAAGTAAATTTCATGTTTAGACTTGGGTTTCATTCCCAAGATATCTCATTATGTATAGAAGAATATGTCAAAATTTTAAAAATATTAAATATGAGAACCTTTTTGTTCCCAAGCACTTCAGATAATGGATGCTTAACCTATAAATAGAAATGTCACATTGCCTCTAAAGACATAAAGGTAATTTTGAGGTATTGCCTGGAAACACTCAATGTACTTTAAGTGTGGTAACATAATGTTTGCCATAAATTTATAAGGTAGATTCTATTATTATCCTCAATTTATGGATGAGGATGTCAAAGACATAAGAGGTTAAGATGTATAAAATATTTCATTTAGTAAGGTACAAAACTGAATACTGGAATTCCATCATGCTAAAACTCAGTTTTTTTCTGATGGAAGAGTATTTTATTTCCACCAAAATTCATTCTGCTTTTTTTCAATATCAATAGAATTGCAGCAGGCATGAATCTGACCAAGAAGATTATATTTCCTAGCTTTTATTGCAGCTAGTTTCCAGTACAAAATGAGCCAAAGAAATAGGTGCTACTCCTTGTAATGGTCCTTAAGACAGCAGACATTATCTTTTTCATATTCCATCCATTCCATATATCAAATGGCCTATACCCCAAAGTGGCAGCCATCCAGCTTCAGCTATGTAAACATAATACTCTAGGGCAGGGGTCAGTACAATGTGAGCCAAATACATTTTATTTCCTGTTTTTTGCAAATGAAGTTTTACTGGAACACAGGGACATCTGCTTGTTTATATATGGTCTATGGCTACTTTTACAATAAAATAGCAGAACCATCATTATTGATACAAATAGTACAGTATAAGGATTTTCTTTAATTTCTTAAAGATATATATATGCACATGTATATACATATATATATTCTAAAATTACCTATTTAAAATTTTTTGGAGTCTATAATTGTTTAAATTAATTTAGACTATGAGAATATGATAAATTCTCCTTACCATTGTGATGTCTTCTATCATACTCATTTATTTTCTTACTAATAGACCTTGCTTTGCTTACATAGATTTCACACATGAATTTTTAAAAATTTTTTTTTAGTTGTTGATAGATTTTTTTTATTCATTTATTATTTATATGTGGTGCTGAGGCTCGAACCCAGTGCCTCACGCATGCTAGGCAAACACTCTATCACTGAGCTACAGCCTCAGCCCCAGATTTCACACATGAATTTTCAGGAATTCATTTATGCTATGGTGCAAGTTCCTATCATGCATCCCTACTTATTTCAGCCTAACTGTAAGTGAAATTAGTTTTTAGTGCTTGGTTTCAAAACCTGCTCACTTAAAATGATAAACTTTGCAAGAGTAATGAAATTGATTCATTCATAAGTTTAGTTCTTTTAGTTATGATTTTCCATCATACTCTGGAATCTATAACAACAGCAAAAGCTCATGTGTGTGTTATAGCAGCTCATCTCTAATTCTAATTCTTACCACAAACTTCTTTTTTGGTACTGGGGATTGAACTCAAGGGCCACATCCCTGGGCTATTTCATATTTTATTTAGAGACAGGGTCTCACTGAGTTGCTTAGCACATCTCTGTGGCTGAGGCTGGCTTTGAACTCATGATCCTCCTGTCTCAGGCTCCCAATCCACTGGGATTACAGGCATGCACCACCATGCCTGGCCCTACCACAGTCTTTTGACAAATATTATTTTTTCTATTTCATTAAGGTATAGATGGGTCTTTGCTTAAAATCATATAGTTTACAAAGTTTGGAATTAGAATTCTTTTTTGATATGCTTAACTCCCAATGTGTGACCTTCCATGAAGTTTTACTATCAAACTAAAGAGGTCATTTACAAAAAAAAAAAAGAGTGTTTTTCCCCAAAGAGGGTTTGAGCTCATTATCATAAATCATCCCAACTGTTTCTCAACATTTTCCCTACATCATTTTTTTACTGTGCTTATTATTCTCCCTGAGATATCATTGCTACTTAATTTTTGTTGCAGCAAATATATCCTTCTTTAACTTTACTATCAACATTAAATTTTAACTGAAGCATAAATTATAGAGAAGTATGTAAATCATAATCACAATGAATTGTTACAATGTGAACACACTCATGTAAACAGCATCCGGACCAAGAAACAGCATTGCCCCCACACATTCACATCCAATATGTTTTCCTTTTCTTTTATTTTCTTTTACTCAATTTTATGTTCATAAAATTCATTCATATTTCTATGTTGCAATAGTGTTATTCCTTCTTATAACTATATAACATCTCATTTGTAGGCATGAATCACAATTTTATTTTTTCTATTCTTGGTGGACATTTAAGCTCCCCAAAACTTTGTGCTATCATCCATGGTACTACTGTATACATACATTCTTTTTATTTTATTTTATTTTTTGCTACCAGGGATTGAACTCAGGGGTACTCGACCACTGAGCCACATCCCCAGCCCTATTTTGTGTTTTATGTAGAGACAGGGTCTCATGAGTTGCCTAGCACCTTGGCATTGCTGAGGATGGCTTTGAACTGAGTAATTCTCTTGTCTCAGCCTCTCAAAGTGCTGGGATTACAAGCATGCGCCACCATGCCCAGCTACATACATTCTTGAATATCATTTTTTTTCTTTGCACATAGAAATGAATTTATCTTAGGCATATGTACCTAGGAGTGGAATTGTTGAGTAATTTGGTATGCTTTAGTAGAAAATAATAATCATGTTTCCAAAGTATTATACCAATTCATTTTCACACTGGCATTGTATGTATTTAATTTATGAAGCAGTCACTAACACATGAATTGTTTTTTGTCTGATATTGTGTTTTTAATTTTATTTCCTGTTAAGTAATGACTATCTTTATGTTTATTGAACATTTATATGTCTTGTTTTATGAAGTTACTCTTCAAATAGGGCGTTCATTATTTTTATTGTTTTATCTTTTATCTTGACATCTTAAAATGCGCGAATAAAGTATTTTCACATTACATGCATTTTCTCCTAGTCTATGGCTTCATTTTCACATAATAATAATGTCTTGATAAATGAATATCATTAATTTTAATGTCATCTAATTTATTTTTTGAGTACTATTTTGTGTCTAGAAGGCAAAATCTATGTTCCACATTTTTATTTTACCAATAAATACAGTATTGAAAAGGGCCTTTGCAAAAGATCTAATCTTAAAGATTGATCAATAAAAGGTTTATATTTTAAAAAGCTTTAACAACAAAAATAAAGTTATTGTTACTCATACTCAACACAGTCAAGGTCCTTAATTTATTAAAGTATATCATATTTTTTAAAAATAGGCATTACTGAAACCATGAATAAAGAAAAGTAGATTATCAAGATACTTTAAGGAAAAAATGTGCTTCATATTTAAAATTACAAAGCTATTTAAACCTCTCTTCAGGGAAGCTGGTTACATTTTCTTGACTTAGATGTTAATTACACTGTATCTAATTATTAAGCCTCATAATAAGTAACACAGCAAAACTGCAGTATATGCCTTCAGAAAATGCAAATAAGCAATAAACATTTTCTTTTAACTTACTTCTGTTTTAGATTTTCATATGAGAGTTGATTTTCTGCCCTGTCCAGGATGCTTATTTACATAACTGAACTTTAAGTAGAAATGAAATCTCTCTCCATGTACAGATTAACCATAAGAGCTGCTTACAAAGGAAGGGCTATCATCATAAACTTCCTGGAAAGTGCTTGACATGGGTCCAACCGTAATGAAAAATAACATCTCAGCTTCCAGAGTGTTCAGTCACTTTTGAAATGTAAATTAGGTTTACACTTATGCTTGGAAAAGTTGAAGTTGTTCCTGAAAAATACATTCAGAGATAGTAGTATCTATTGTGAGTTAGTTAGAATCTCATCATACCTCTTGGATTTAAGACACTGTGTAACAGATTAAAAACAATTTGCTTAAGTAAATGAGGTTGAATACAGCCTTTAAAGAAAGAAAGGCTGCATATTTTTGCCTTCCTTTTTCTGGTTCATAGACTGTAGTTCAAAGAATCTGTGTTATTTAAGTACTGTTTCAATCTGAATATAGCTTTCATTTCCTGATGTGATTCATATACAATTTAGGTATCATTATAAAATAACAGCATTTTGTTAACATATGGTTAAAATTAGCTTGATATTCTTTAATAAAATATGATATTCTTTAATAAATTAAGGACCTTGACTGTGTTGAGTATGAGTAACAATACCTTTATTTTTGTTGTTAAAACTTTTTTAAATATAAGCTTTTTGGGACTTGTCATTCAGCACTTTTTGAGGTGTATAAATTCTCTAAGTCTTTAGGAAAGTCAAATGTGAAAAAAAATCAACGGTGTGTACATTTATTAAAAGAATTCTTTACAGAAAACTCCTGCTGGGGTGAAACAATTTCAGCCTATTTTTAATAATTTTTTTTATATTATCGTGTGGCTATTGCTGGTGGTACTATTGTAGTATTAATATCCAGCCAGTTACAAACATCAAAATTGGAAAGGAAATGGGATTCGATGATTACAGATGGGACTGACTTGGGATGCAGTTAAATTCCTGCTCACATTTGATGTCAATGAGGACGGTTGTATCCTTCTGGCAGTGAAAATCAGAAAGAAATTGAGAAACTGGGAGGAAAGTTTGATGAAGAAAAATGTTGCCTAGAAGTAAGCCAGAGAAGCCCAAGATGTCCAAGACTATGGACCAGTGAGAAGATCATAGAAACAAAGTACTTCTTAAAGCTAAGAAAATGTTTCTTAAGGCCTAAGAAAATGGCTGTGAATTACCAAGTGTCCTCTATTTTCCACATTTAGGATTTTGAACACATTTTCACTCCCTTTGAGTACAGTAATAACATCTACTGGTGCCTTGGAAGTTTGTTGTTAGGTTTAAGGACAACAATTTATGGCTAGTACTTAACACAGTACCTTACACATGAAGAGCCATCAGTAACATTTTCTCTTGTTAACAAAATTCCATCTCTCTACTCACTGCTATTTTTTATTCTAGTTCATTCCTTGTGGGAAGCCTTCTCTCTGCAAGTCTTAAAGTTTCCAAGCTGTTCTGACATTCCCCAAGTCAAATGATACCGGAATTTAAGTTCTCATCACAAAATGTCTGTGTCTTTTTCCATCTTTTCTTCTCCACTGTCTTCTCTCTCTCCTGTTTGTTTACTTCGCCCATTGTTCTCCATATGTCCTTTTATTTTTCTTTAAACACTTATGGATTAGGTCTCAATATATGCCAAAGATCATAATTCATATCATGGCAAAGTCATAGTTTAGTTGGTGGAAATAATTCATAAAGAAATATTTATAAGTCAATGGACTAAGTTGAAAATGTTATTAATGCCAAAAAATTACAGTGTACTTAGTTAAGTAAACTGGAGAGATCCAAAGAGTCCATAAACTTATATTGTGTAGATAGGAGGGTGATAATGAGCAAGTTCTGTAGATACCCAAAAAATTAACAAGACAGCCTGCAGGACACATTTCAGGGTTTTCTAGGTTGGTCATACCAAAATATCACAAAACTTGGTGGCTTAAAACAATAGAAATTTATTTTCTCATGGTTCTGGAAGCTAGAAATCTTAAATCAAGTTGTCAGCAGGCCTGTTCTCTCCAGAAGGCTCTAAAGAACAATCCCTTCTTGCTTCTCCTAGCTTCTGGTGATTCTTGGAGTCCTGAATATTCCTCACCTTGTAGCTACAGCATTCCGATCTCTGCCTCCATCTTCACATGGCTTTCTTCTCTGTGTGTCCTTTCATCTTTCTATAAAAAGACTAGACATCGAATATTGGGTCTTGTCTAATCTACTGATCTCATCTAAATTTAATCACATCTGCAAAGATCCTATTTCACTCAAGGTCACATTCTGAGTTTCTGTGGAGATGTAAAATTTGAGGGGACACAGTTCAAATCACTTCACATATTTTGGCATACCTTTTTGTGTCCATAAGCGGCACCTTTCCAATCAAAAACACTGCATGATGTGTTTGGAGAAAACACAAATGGGATAGAAAATACTGCTATAATATAATGGACCTGCTAGTCTCCTGCTAGTCTTATTCTAAAGACTTTTAAATTCATTTTCTTGGATTATATATTTATTTTTTCCAAAAGGAAGAAAGGGAGGTTAAATGTTTTTGAGATAACCTTCTTTGCAATCTTCTAAAGTCAACAAGCAAAGATTATAAAAAATGTTTAATTTTATGCCTTACTTATAGCTTCTGATGGAAAAGACTCTGTATGTGTATCTAGGACTGCTGACCCTCAGAAAAAAATCACAAACTGCAAACAAAAATATAAGCAAAACTTAATTAAGTTTGGGGAAGAGATTTTGAATGAAAGAAATACAACTAGTTTGTCTTAAGGTTAAGAGCCATTGCAGAGCATGGTGGTGCATGCCTATAATCACAGTAGCTCAGGAGGCTGAGGCAGGGGATTATAATTCCAAATGCCAACCTCAGCAATTTAGCAAGGCCCTAAGCAACTTAGTGAGACTCTCTCTAAATAAAATATAAAAAGGGCTGAGGATGTGGCTAAGTAGTTAAGTGCCCCTGAGTTCAATCCTTGGTAACAAAAATAAAGAAAAAAAAGAAAAAAAATCAAGAGCCATTAATGTGAAGAGTTTTTCAACAAATACAAAGCAAAACAAATGTCAATGTTAAGCCAACCTCTGTTTTAAGGAGAAATAGAAAAATGAGAAAGATATTAATGAAAGAAAAAGAAATGAGAAGAATGTGAAATAAGAAGAAATCTGATAGAAAATACTAGATGGTCTACCAAAGAATACCAGATAAATCTTAGACACTGAGACAGAGAACAGAACAGAGGAGTATTCTTTTCAGAGATGCCCTCATTAACTTTTTCCTACTCCCTAAAATCCTGACCATGGAATGTCACTTTCTCCCATTACCCTCTGTGCCCTAGTTAACAAAGATACTGACACTATAGCTGGTTGAACACCTCTGATAAATGCAACTTTTGGATCTTACCCAGGTTGCCTTCTTCAGAGCGACTCCTACAGCTCTAAGAACATCTTTGCTATGTCCACAAAGTCTTTTGGTCATTTATCAAGAATGGTTCTCTAATGGCTGAAACTTTCCTTGCTATGCTTGCAATTGTCTGTTGTTTGCCACCAAAAGAAATAAGAAATTCCAATTGAAATATTTAAGAAATTTCCCTTGAGACAAAGGGAATTTGCAGTTTATAGCCTTTGTTAAGTCATACTGAGTTTCACCTTCAGTGAATTGCAAATGCCTTCTTTCCTAGCAGTGCCTGTGATATTAATTACATGAATTATCTCACTTAGTTATATAGTCTTTCAATATTTATTGATCTCTACTTAGATCAGATGTTTCAGAGGTACTGTGTTTCCTCCCCACTTACACATAATATAAAAACTTGTATGTTCACTAGTTTTTTATTGTATTATGATTCTTTGGTAAAAAGCTGCACCATCTGCCTTCATGATTGTCTGATTTTAGCAATAAATTATAGAATCCAATGAGATCCTTCATAGACCTCAAGGGATAGATATATAAAAGAACATTTTTATTTTTACTAAAATTTAATGTAATCTTTACAGCAAGAAATTTTTATATCACCTCTGCATTGCAAAACAGAGCATTTACACATTGATGCTGACTCTCAACAGCTAACCTCAAGGTTAAACAATATGCTGAGGCCAAAGAAACAGCAGAAACAGTTATGGACTACTGCTTGAAAAAAAATTATACTTCACAGGGAATGAACTGTTGACCCACTTCCTCACTGAGAACAGAAAGAGATCAATTGCCAAGAGCTAATTATGCTTCTCTGAGTATTTTTTCATGAAAAGATTAATGATCATTGAAGTGACTGAAGTTCAGAACAACAAAATACCTTTAGTACTGGCAACTCATAAATTCAAAAATGTTTGGAATTAGAGTATTAGTTAAAGTTCAGAAGTTTGAACTAAAGACTAACCTTTACTATATCATATCTTAAAAATCATGAGATGTTTTACATTTAGTGTTGCTTAATTTCAAATGTGTGAGTGGAACTGAACCAAAGAAATAATGTAATGTTTTTGATATTAGTCACCAGAGTGTAAGAAAACATCTTTATGGTAAATGAAATCATGATATTTAATTTTGATATAGAAATATAATTAAGACAATACATATCAAAGGAGACTGCTGAGTTGGGCAATATCTATTTCTTTAAAGTCCACTATAGTCCTCCTTGACCTTTGTAATCTCTGACACAGCCCTTCAAGCTTTATTGATATTGTAATTAGGTTAGAATTAGAAATGATTCTGCTGTTTGTTTCTATAGAATATGGATTTTCAATATCAACACATTCTTCAAAATTTAATAACAATTTAATCTTTATTTAATTTTACTTTCTTATCTTAATAAGCACAGTACTTACTAACCAAAGCTTAGTTTTGTCATCACCATAATTCTAAATCAAGATCACTGTCTTTACTGAGTAAGTACTCAATAAGTATTTTCTAGATGAAAAACATATGCTAGTAGATAATGGAGTTGCTACAAAACAGGATTATATCAATGTACATTGACTCATTTTTTTCATAGACCTAGTTATGACAACCTAGTCTTTTTTTTTTTGGTACTGGGGACTGAACTCAGGGGCATTTGACCACTGAGCCATATCCCCGGCCCTATTTTGTATTTTTATTTAGAGACAGGGTCTCACTGAGTTGCTTAACACCTAGCTGTTGCTGAGGCTGGTTTTGAACTTGTGATCCTCTCATCTCAGCCTCTCGAGCTACCATGCCCAGCAACAACCTAGTCTTGTCTCAGGTAACATTTTGCATTTTACTTTCATTGGAAATTGCCTAAAGAAAACAAAAACAAAAACAATAATAAAAAATGCAAAGTTCTTGCACTGTCATTCAAGAAAACATAATGATAATGCAGAAGCATAATCAGTATTTATACTTTTTTATTGGTGCATTATAGTTATACATTATTCTATTGGTGCATTATAGTTGTACATAATGATAAGAGTTGTTGTTACATATTTGTACATGTGCACAATATAACAATAGAATTTGGCCAATATTATTCTCCAGCACTTACACCCTCCTTCCCCACCACTCACCCTGTATTCTACTAATCTCTCTTCAATTTTCATGAAATGTTCCCCTGCCTTTCTTTTCCTTTTACCTCCCTAGCTTCAACATATAAGAGAAAAAATATGATCTTTGATCAGAGTTTGGCTTATTTCACTTAACATAATGTTCTCAAATTCCATCCATTTTCCTACAAATAACATAATTTTATTTTTCTTTATGGCTGAATAAAACTCCATTGTGTATATATAACACATTTTCTTTATTCATTTATTCATTGAAGGGCACTAGGCTGGTTCCATAGTTGGGCTATTGTGAATTGTGCTGCTACAAACATGGGTATGCATGTATCTTTATTGTATGATGACTTTAATTCTTTAGGGTAAATATTAAGGAGTGGTATAGCTGGGTCATATGATGGTTCCATGCCTAGCCTTTTGAAAAACCGCCACACTAATTTCTATAGTGGTTATACTAATTTACAATCCCACCAAGTGTTCAAACTCCTTTAGACCAGCCCCTAGTTTGCCTTGGATTGGGATCACCATACTGTCTCACTAAATATAGCTGGTTATTTTTAAGTATTAATCTAAAATTGGGTTATACAGAAAATGTTAGTTTTTAAGACTATGATTTTGAATTTTGTCTTTATACCAGATTAAAAACTAAAATGACTTTTCAACGTATATACTTAATAATGTTCAAAAATCAATTAGGGTTGTTTCTGGCTTTTTATATTTTAATTATCCAAGAAAACCTCCCCACTCTCCTTTATTGTCTTGGTTTGCCAAAATGACCTAAAAGGATAAACTTCTTTGAATAGTAAAATCCTTAAAGATTTTAATGGTCACTATGGTAGACAGGCTTTTGTTCCTTTTTCATTTTTTATTAGTTCTGGAGATTGAACTCAGGGCCTCATGCATGCTAAGCGTATGTGCTGTACCCACTGAGCCACACCTCCAGTCATACATAGTCTTCTAAAATGACTCTCAATGTCTATCTCCAGATATCCAAGGCCTTATAATCCATCAGCCTTATGTATGTTCTAGACTTACTGCAGTGCTTTTAACAAATGGTAAAAGTAATGGGGTATCATTTTCAAGGTTGGGTTATGGAAGACAGATTTTTAATTGATTTCTTTTCTTTCTGTGTGTCTCTCCCTCCCTTTGTTTTTCTTCTCATGTGCTTGCTCTGAGGAAGCAATCTGTTGAGAATTTAGTGTTAAGGAATTGATAGAGGTCTTTGGTCTCTTGCCAGAGAAGAGTTAAAGAATAGCTTTTGAAGAATTTAATTATACCTCAAACCACATGTATGAGCTTATCAGTGGGTCTTTTCCCAGCTGAGTCTTCAAATTAGACCACAGGTTCAGTCAACACTCCACTGCAGGCTTGTCAGACTCTGGTGCAAAGGGCTCAGGTGAGACATGCCAGACTTGTGCAGACAGAAATTATGAGATACTAAGTGTATGTTCTTTTAAATTGTTAAGTTTTGCATTAGGTTTTCATGTAGCCCTATCTAATTAACTATGTATCACTCCATTCACTGATGTCAGCTAATAAATAGAATCAGATGTAACCCTAAAGAAAGGTTGTTATAAAACTTAGATATTCCAAAATTTCATTAAATTCCTAAATCCTGCCCGCAAATTTTATGCACTCAGCATCCCAGCACTACTCAGGTACTAACGGAGAGAGAGTTGAGAGAAACTTACCAAGAAATATAAATTGTTGCTCAAGTAGATTATGTAATCAATTTATTAGGTGGATTCTTTTACCTGATAAGAGCATGGGCTTTGTTATTCATTACAGTACCTTTAGAAATTGGCATATTCCATGGGAAAACTCACACTTGATTTACATTTGAACATTTTAATTTCTTCTGAATATTGCTTCCAGGAAGAGGTCACTGAATTAATAGTCTGAAACGTTTCTGTTACTTCAATGTGATTGTGGAAACAGGTTCTGGATGTGTCTCTGATAACCTGCTCCAAGTGACTGCAACAGGTATACTAGCCATTGTCAACTCACAATGGATAAATGGATATACTGTGACAGTAAAACAAACAAATTTCATAATGAGACATAATATTTTATGCTATTACCACATAATAATAGGATTAATCTGCCTGACTTATGACATTAAGTAGGTCCTATGAGTCCAAATATGGATATATTTTATTCAAAATCTTCTGTTTTTGATTTTGCCTTTTAAGTCAAAACATAGGAAAGATTTTAGGTAGATAACTGGCCATTTAAAGTTATCTAGTCCACAGTTGCTTCCTAAAACCTAATAGGGCAGAGAGTAGATTCTGAAAATTTTCTAGCTTCTCTGAATTTACTGCTCATTTTATTTTAATACAAAACTACTTTTTGAATATTAATATTATTACTCAAATTTTTGTGGAAGCTAAACTAAACTGTAATTATGATGAACATTAAAAGATAAAATACTATAATAAATTATAATAATTTTATAAGTATGTACTATAAACTCTATAATTAATATCTTGAATATGTATTATGGCAGTTTTATTATTCCAAAAACTAAGTTATGCATGTTGTTCCAGCAGTTTTTCCATTTGTTATCTACATTATCATTTTTAACTCTCTGCTGAACATTATGTTTGCAAACACATATTCAATTGTATCTCTCATTCTAGAATATAACAAAACACAATCTGAACCTCATTCTCATCTCCAGTTATGGTTCTAAACTTTTCCTTTCTTTTATAGTAAAAATCCCCAAAGAAATAGTATATCCTACTGTTCCAATTTCACTAAATTCATTCTTGAACCTGCTTCAATCCTGAAAAATATTGCTATATTATCTGATGGCCCTTATAACCTGCTTTTTTCTCAATATTTCCTCTATTGGTTGACAACACTCCAGTTTTTTTCTTGATATGGAGGCCAAATAATTTGATGCCATTCCTGACTGCTTTATTTTGTACGTACTCCATGCTTGATCTATCAGTAAATTGTTTGGGCTCTATTTAAAAATACGTAGAAAATACAATCACTTTTACATTGATTTCATTGTTACTGTTTGAGCCCAAGCTTTCCTCTCCCGCTTAGATTTCTATTTTCTGTCTAAAATGTCCTGTCCTGATACCTGTATGGCCTATGCCTTCATTAATTTTATTTCTTTATGCAAAATGTCATATTTTCAGTAGGGCTTGTTCTCCTCTCCTTCTCTAAATTTGAATATTCATTCTTACAGCAATAATTTTTATTCTTCTTCCCAAATTTTGTTTTCTCCTTAGTAATTAAAGTTATTCAAATTCTAGCATACTGTTATTATTCCTTTTATTCAATACCTGCTTCCAAATATAGAATGCAAACCCAATGGCTTTAGGAATTTTGTATGTTTTTACTCTTCTATTGTTATTACCTAGAAGAAATCAAGTAATGTTGCAATGATGAATGTGGAATACATTAATAAAGTATTTGACTGTGGTTTAGTTGGTTATCTCTAAGAATGGTGATGCATACTTCTAGAAGAAGGCTTTTCTAAAATTTGAATTTATTCCCTTTCCTCTAGAAAAGTGCTTGAGATAAGTATTCCTTCTATAGGATTTGCTTACAAACTTAAGAAAATGAGTTAGCAGTATTGCTCAATTGTGGACAAAAAAGTCCTTCCTTTAAAGAACCATATTGAATGACATGGAAGATCAACATGGTCCTCTGCATGTAAAGTATGTGGCTCAAGTTTTAGAAAGCCGCAGTTCATCAAGCCAACTCATTCCTTCTCTGGTTAATGTTATTTGTTGTCCCTCATGGGCAATACCACTTGCACATAGTTTAAATAGATGAGTTGGTAATATGTTAATAAAATACTGATAGTTCAAATCTCTTACAATTTGTCTGCCCCCTCTTCTGTTTTGTTTTCCCATGAAAGAGTTTTTGGTTATGAAAGAGTGTGAGACACTAAATGAGATCCTAGCTGAACTACATGAATATGATTCTGGTTACTCTCAGATGATCATTCATGGTGGAAACCAGTATGACAGAGTCCTCACAGAGCTAGGAGGAGACCTTCTGAGGTTATTGAGTGATGTTGGGCATGAAGCAGTGCTGAGGAATCCACAAGTATCTAAGGTTAGAATCATCTCCTGTGTCAACTGTAAACCACAGAACATTTTCATTCAGTGAACCAGTTGTCCAAGTTTACTCAGACATAACTGGGGCCACTTGTAATAGTCTTTTTACTACATTATATCAGTGTTGTTTTCTGCTACAATATTTACGATGTAGTGTTTTCTGATCCCTGTTGCTCTGAGTCTCAAATAAAGACAGATCTTCTAAATACTTGTCATGTGATATTTTTACTATCTTCCACAAAAAAACATGAATCACTCGCAGAGGACATCTGTTCCTACAATAAAATAATATCATGAAACTCTTCCTTTATTTTCCTTCTAATTAATAAGAAATGTGTAAAAAACAAATAAGCGCTTGGGGATTTTGAGGGTGATCTCCTCAGATTTGAGGTTTAAACATGTTATGAAAATTGAGTACTTATTGTAATATTGCTAAGTGACAACCATTTTGTGGGGATTTTTTAGACCAGCATGTAACTATAGTGGTATCCCCTTCTCCACAGAAAATCTTAATTAAGCTTTTCCTGAAATTTTTACCATAATTGATCTTAGAACTATCAGTAAACAAGTCTTTACAAAAGAGTTCAATGTAGTCAAACTTCCTATTTTCTATTGCTCTATCTTTCTTGGCCACTGGCCTGGAAGAGATCAGCACTCCAAGTGCTGAACACCCCTTTACTAGTATTTCACAAACATTTATGTACTATCCAGTATAAGTAACAATATATATAATATTTTGTGAAAGTGGGTTTGCAAATACAAAGTGTAACAAGAAGGACAGATCCTTTAACAAGGCCTCTGGCCTTGAGCCTGAGCTTCACAGAGATGTTTCACATTTCAAAAATAAGAGAAGATGTTTCTAATTGGGCTCCATGGTAACAGCTGGCAGGGTGAGGAAAGAAAGGGAGAAGAAGCTCTCCCCTTCTCAGGTGCTGTCCTTGAAGGGTTAACTTGCCCAGAACTGTGAAAGAAAAAGTGGCTTTTGTGTGAACTTCTGCAGACTGTGAACTTCTGAGCCCTTCCCCTTACATGCTAGGTATAAAGTTCTGAAACTGTCTGAACTTGAGGTTCAAGGGGATTGATTGATTACAGCGAAAGCTTTACCCTCTAAACTGGCTGCAGTCAAATAAAACTGGTTCCTGCTGTCTTTGGTGTCTGCCTCGCCTGTCCCTACAACATAACCAGATAACTGCATTCTTTCACGATCCTAACCCAATAATGTCATACATGAGGGCGCTCACACAAGTTTCTGAGGGCATGTCACAAAGGAAGCTGCAGATAAGCAACTAATGTAGGTGTCGAGAGAAAGTTTTACTTAGAATTACCTACTCAAAAAAAGGGGAAAACATAGTATTAATTTAAATGCATTTTCAGAGATGGGTAAAGTAAGAAAAATTACTGAAGTGCTTTAACAAACTTATAAATTGTAGCAGCCTAGACTCAAATCTGTGTTAATTGTTAGAGTTTTTTAAAAAGTGCAATTATCACTATTAAATTTTTATTATAAAAAGCAGAGTATTTGGTTGATATCCTGTTTTCTTTGCCTTTTAATTTGGGAAACTGATAGGAGGCACCAGAACTAAGCACAGATGGAATTTGACCTGATTAAAAGTCTGGCATAAATTTTAACATTAAGTTATAAATGAAAATTTTTTGATAAGAGAAAAGGAAAAGCATGTCAGAGAACTTTGATCAATTTTGATTAATTTCAACCTCAAGGTCCTTTTTTTTCTGTTTGTGTTATAACTTTCAGCCTGAATCTCTCAAACCATAATTCATATGTTTATTACCCTTTCAAAGTGTCTTCTAATTTTATAGCCAATGAGAGCAATCCAATTACTGTTGTCACTCTTCTGATTCCCTTAGCTATTTCTCATCAGTTTTCTTCTTATAATTCAGTATCTTCAGGCCTGTCCCTACACTGTAAACTTTCAAAGTAATAATAATATTATTATCAAAAAAATTTCATGATAGATCTTCTTAAGGTGCTATTTGGTGAAATATAATGCCTTTTCATTTATATTCTTTCTCTACCCTTGTATGATTCATTACATTGAATTTCATATCCACTCCAAGAAAGCAGTCAAAGAACTATTCTCCAGTGACTTCTAAGTTTTTCTTTTACTCTTCATAATGTTTATTGACTGGCATATGTTTCTCATCTCCATGAGCTTATAACACAATAAATTTAAGTTATCAGTAAACCACACCAGACGTTAATGGTAAAATTATTTTGACTCAGATTATATTTCTCACATACCTCTGATTTGCTATCATCATAAAACTCATTTATGAGAATTGTAAAAGTGGCTCTCCTGATGAATTATGTAGTGTTCCACTTGCCAGTTAAGAAAAAAAGCCATTTATATTCCTTTTATTTGTTTCTTTCAATTGAGATTATTATTCTTAACATTGTCATCAAATCTTATAAAGTATTAGTTGGGAAAATGTTTGCTAAGTAACACATGTATATTTTATAATTTTCTTGTAGCCCCTTAAGATCTGGCCTTTGCTGTATATTTTCTAAATATTCCCTAATTTTTCCCTCATATAACACTTTTAATAAATTTAAAGAATATCCACAAGCCCTCTCACCATCAAGTTTTTGCACTAGATATTATTTTGTGGTTGCTGCTATTTTGTCTCCCCTTTTCTTAGGAAGAGTGTCTGCATCACAGAGACATACTGCACTGCTGTGCTCGTAACTTCTTAACAGGCTCACTTGAGCCCATCCCCTCACAGTCTGTGGGGTTATTTTACTGAGTGTTATGGAAGTTATGATAAGGCACCCAAAATTTTTACTGTATGAATTTTCTCTTTTCTCAGCCAGAACTACAGACTGGCCTCACATCAAACCATCTTTAGCAAGGTGAAAACCAATTGAACACCCTCCTGGATGGAAAGTGGGCTCTTACTAGATGTTAACACAAGGCACATTATACGGACCTGTTTCTGTCAATGCACAGAAGTTCTATAGAAGCTCTATAGAAATATAGTGCACAATTAACACATGCTGGAAGTTTGAAAAATAAAATGGCGAGAAATTTTTCTTTGACCTATCAAGAACTATTCATTTTTAAGGAACATAAATGAAAACAAAAAGTTACATGAAATTATCGATAAAATCAGTTTTGAGTTTCAATATTTGGGGAAATCAGTTAAATAATGATTGATATCTATATTCTAAATAAATTTATAACAATCTGAGACTAAATAAATAATTTGATCTATTTGTTAAGCTTTGGTGATTTTATTTAAATCACTGTATATGTCATGCATTGTGTTCATTTCTTAGATATACATTAAACAAGCAATACTAACAAACCACAAAAACATTGTCAAACTTCTGTAACCTATAAAAAGGAGAACAGACTAGTAATTTACTTGGTAAGGTTTTATGCATTAAATTTGATAAAACTGGGAACAGAATTTAATAAGTGAATATTTTTGCAATTTTATAGCTACCTTCAAGTATTTAAAGTGTTATAATCTGGAAGAAGGGCTAGATATTCTTTTACTACAGACCAAAGCTAGTACTGAAGAGACCTTTTTCATATCTTTTTCACTACTCAGACCGTTGAAGTTTTCCCACAATTAGTTCATTTTCTTTTAAATATTATTCCTAGATGTACTATATTTTTTATATTTATTTTCTTTGTCTTTAAGTATATTCATCTTTTCATCTGTAATATCCAATATGTCATTCATCTTACCAGTGCTTTCATTTTAGACATCATTTACATTTCTAGGAGCTCAGATTGACTGTTTTTCAGCTTCATTGATTTGCCTTTGAACATATGGAATAAATTTTTATAATTGTTATAATATCTATGGATTCCAATATCTGTGTCGGGTCTCAATCGCTTCTCAAATTTACTGACTAAAGGTTGTCTGTTCTCCTACTACTGAGCTGTGTCTCAGTACTTCTTTTCATATCTAGTCCTTCCACTCCTAGAGAGTTACACAGAAGAGATGAAAACTTGTGTCTAAAACAAAGGCCTAGATATGGCTGTTCATAATCACTTGTGTTTAATAACCAGAAACTAGTATTAATACAAATGTTAATCAAGGGTGAGTAGATCAACAAACTGTCAAAACACAAACCTGAGCAATAAACTTCTGAGACCATGCAATGTTCTAGATTTAGCCCAGTGCCAAAAAGAAAATAGTTAATAATTCTAGTTAATATGAAATTATATGAAATATGAAGTAATTTATATAGATAGCAGATCAGTGGCTGCTTGAAGGCTAGAGGAGAGAGGCAAGTATGAGAGACACTCAAGAGTCACAAGAAGGCTAGGTATTATTATGTTCAGTACATTGATCCCATTGATGGCTTCACAGGTCCTTGCATATGTCATGCATTATTTAATTGCACATTTTGAAAATGTGTGGTTAGTTTTATTTCAATTATATCTCAATTACACTGTTAAAAAGGAGTTCACACTCTGTTCCTATTAGTTCTTCCTAAACTCAAAATTGTATTTTACAGAAATATTCAGAATTCTACCAAAGCATATTTAATAAAACTTATAGTGAAATTCCTCTCTGATATTGAGTTCCCATACTCCCAGATAGCTCCAGTGTTCATAGATGTGTTCATACACACATGCAAAAACATATACTCTACTATTTAGATGTAATTTTCAAAATAGGAATTAGAATTTTAACACTAATTTTCATTTTGCTTAGCATCTTTGTAAACATATTTTTTGGCAAAGAAAAGTGTCTATTTTCCTTCTTAACAGTCCAGTTTTCTCTCAAATATTTTGTTGTTTTTATTTGATCATAGCAGTTCTGACAGAAAAAAAATCTCCTTCTAATCAAAGTTTCTGTGTGTTTTGTGCTTATGGAAACTTCTGTGCATCTGGGCCACTCTAATGTACTTGGTGCATTTGAATTTTTCCCTGAACACATCACTAACAAAGCAGATTAGTTTTCATGACTGAGATATTGCCCGTGTTAAGTATCTCTTTAGTCTTCCCGCAACTCTGGCACCAAGGAAAGGAGAATTTAATGTTTTCATGTGTTTTATTTTAATTGAATCAGCTGTGAGAACAAAATACTTTTCCTGAGAATTGCTGCCTTGGTTCCAATTCACTGCTTGGTAACCAAATAGCTCTTCTGGCCTAGATTTATTATATTTCTACCTCCATGTGGAAACATTCTGTAGTCGGTATTGTTTGGGTCATAAGCTGGTGAACTCTTCCACTGTCTGACACTTACCTCATTAGGACACTGAGAAAATCAAACCGATTCTGTCAGTCTCTTTCCTAATACACTGCTGATACCTTTATGTGCCATAGACTGAGAAAGAGGAAATATAACTGCAACTTCTTGAACTAACTTCCCATTAGTGTAACAAAATATATTATGCTTCTTGTCAGTGTGAATACGATGGAATAACAGAGAGGAGAGTTTATTTTCCTTATCACTTATGAACTAGGTTTAATCACCAAACATGCCCCTGGAGTTGTTTCTAAAACAGTGTCTGAGACCTTTCAAAACAAACACAAAACAGCCAAATATTTCATAATTAGGGTTTCCATGGGCACTAGGTTTTTCATCGGCAGTCACTTTGAGGCTACCATTTTGCAATTACATTGGAGTATTTATGCCCATGGGTCAGACTTTCCCTGCCTGGGACAATGGAGCAAAGGTCCAGGCTTTGGAGTCAAACAGCACAATACACACCACCTTGCCCCTTCCTATTTGATCACAGGAAAAGTTCTTAATCTGAATATTAGTTACTCTTCTGCCAAAAGTGTCAATATTAATTATTTCAATTAGGGAACAAACTAAACTTGGCCTGCCATCATAAAGAGTTTCAAGAACACAATTACTGAAATAAGCCAGAAGTTTATTCTATCACATGTAAATAAACTGTCCAGAGTTGACAAGGTAAGCAAGGTAAGGTGGCTTTGTAGTCCTCAAAACATGGCTTCTATCTCTGAGAAAAGGGGGAAAATGAGAGTAGTTGTGTTCCTGTTGAGGAAGCCACACAGGATGTGTGAAGAATACCCCTGTGTTCTCCCCGTTGACTAGGATCTAGTGGCAAGGCCAGCTTGGCTACATGGGAGCCTGTGAGATAGGCCTTCAGTCAGGAAGAGGGATCTCTTTCTAAAAAGAAAAGGTAAGAATGTTTATTGGGCAAGAATGAATACACTCTGACATTAAAATATGCAGTTACTGAGACAGACAAGTACAAGAGGTCACATCCAATATCAGATTGTACACAAGGCACACTGAGTCAATAAATGTCTGGACATTTTTATTAATTAAATAATTATTTAATTACCTCTTATAAGTAGAAGCACTTACAGACAGAATCAATGAAGGCCTCAGTCTCTTCGTGGAAATTCTCAAAAAAATACAGTCATGTGTTTATTTCTATCTGCTGAAACAGATGCCTAAATGAAAGCACTTGGAAGTGTAAGCTTTCGCAATTAAAAAAAGACTGTGGGAGGCACAAGCTGAGGACCCAGGCTGTGCCAGCTTTGTGATCACTTCTGCCTAGTCTTCCGAGTCTGAGCCCAAATGCTCAGGAAGAGTGATCTCTTCCCTGTTTTCACAATGGAAGACTCAGGGAATACTTTTGGCTCTGAGGAGGAAGAAGCAAGCTACTAGAAAGATCTGGCAATGACCTATAAGCAGAGGGCAGAGAATACACAGGAGGAACTTCAAGAATTCCAAGAGGGAAACCAGGAATATAAACTGAATTGGAAATGCAGCTTGAAACCAGGAACTCAGACCTTTTGTCAGAAAAAACTACCTTCGCTTTAAGCTGGAAACCATCAAGGAGAAGTTTGAGAAGCAGCATTCTGAAGGCTACTGGCAGATTGCACTTTAAAGGATGACCAAATCCGTTAAAGATCAACTGCAGAAATACATCTGGGAGCTGGAGCAAGCAAACTATGACTTGGAAAGAGCAAAACAAGGCAGGATCATGTCTCTGGAGGACTTTGAGCAGCCCTTGAATGGAGCCATTTAAATAAATGCCTTCCTGGAAAGTGAACTTGAGGAGGAGAACCTCCTAGAATCTGTTCAGAGACTAAAGGAGGAAGCTAGAGATTTGCAGCAGGAATTGGCTGTGCAGAGGAAGCAGAAACCCAGGACGCCCATGCTCAGCTCCACAGAAGCTAAAAAGACAGACACAGCTGTGCAGGCCATGGGATCCATGCCATCCACTCCCATAGTGCATCTAAGGACCCAGCTGTGGCTTATACACATGCAGGACATTCAACCATGGTCTGGATAGCTCCAACAGTGGGACCCCCCACTCACAACTGCAGCTTGGATTTCAGCCCTCAACACTGTGGGGGGCCTGCTTGGAAACTAGCTGCACTGGAGTCCAAACTCATATTCTGCCAGAACTTCTTGTATGATCAGTCCCCAATCCGGAAAGGTGGCCCTGCCTCGGGGCAGAGGAGCAAGAACAGAGACACAGCCGACAGACCAATAAGCAGCACCCCTGATCTTTGGGTGATAAAGGGTTGGAAAAACACCTGAACTCGGGAAGCCTGAACACCCTCATGTTCTTCTGTCACAGCTTCTAGCCCCGGGGGTGGTCAAGCTGTCCCTGGAGCTGGAGTCCATGGGTGGTTGCGTTGCCCTCTTCCCACTTCACACTAGGCTTTTGGTTTTTTAAGTTAATTTGAAAAATAAGAGCCAGAAGTCACCATAGTTTGCTTTGTGCTGTGTGGCCCGAACCAAAGACCAAGAGCCCTGGCAGTTGTCCCCATGAAATGATTTCTCGGTCCCTAGCTTCCCCATTAGTGTACACATCCCAGAGACAGGGACAAAGTGGGTCCCTGGGAAGCATGAAAGTGTAGGTAGTATGGGTGAGGAGGCTCCCCCACAGTTGGGCATCCGAGTTGCTGTGGCCCTGAGAGGTGCTTCTCCTGTGGGGGATCTGAGCTCACCTTCAGCTCGCCTCTCCACCTCCCTCTCCTCTGGAGCTGTCTTCATGGACAGACCCTCCTTGTACTTCCAGGCACCCTGAAATCACATGCAGGACTAGAGAATGGAAGACATGCGTGCCTTTTTTAAACCTTGGTCCTGTACCTCTGAGACTTCAATATGCTTCTCATTGAGGTTTTGAGAGATGTCTTTGACTTTCAGAGTCATTCTCAGGTCAGGTTGGTGGGAAGTCTGTCCTCTGGTGAATCCTGACCCTTAGTCTTCCTGAGTCCCCTGTCCTTGATGACCCAGCCCCTGAGAGTGGGACTTCAAAATATGAAAACATCATGAAATAACAGGAGTGGCCTTCAAATAAGAAAAAAACGTTAGCTGCCTTATTGATGAAAGGAAGAAGCTAATGCAGGATCCCCCAGGTCACAGTGCGCTTGCTCCTCTCTGGGCACGTGGTAGCCTCCTGCTTTCAGCCCAAAGGGGAAGGCATGCGCTAGCCTTGGGAACAGTGCACAACATAGTGGTCCTCACTTCCCTACTGAACTATTTCCTGAGAAATAGCCTTGAGATGAAGACAGAACTTTTCAAGTGTTGCCCAAGTTTGGAGAGTTCAGCTGCAGTGCTAGATTTTGTGCCCCTAAAGCATTGTAACCTATATCAGTAAAAGATGGACTTTCATTTTTTAAAAGAACAATAATATCAAGAAGGACTCATGTTTAAAAAAAAAAAATTAGAAGAAAAAAAAAAGTAGAGTAAGGGAAATCCCATTGAATATTTTAAAGAATTTTTGCAAGAAATCTAGTTTGAGACAGAATGTATATTATGACCATGGGTTTTAGAATCAGAAAAATCTTGTTTGGGATTCTAGCTCTGCTGTTCTCCTAGCATTGTAGTCTTGGGCAAGAATGTGTTTTAAAGACAGCTTAAATTTTAAAAAATGTACACAACTACACAATAAGCACTCCTAAACCTAGTACTAGTAGCAGTGACAACATTCATCCTATTTAAATTTGATCTTAGCAATCTTCTTGAATAAAAACAACAACAAAAACAGATTATAAAATTGAAATTCGTTTTGTACTCACTTTATAGCCACAAGATACCTGCTATTTTTTGAGGGGGGAAGGGTATACTGAGGATTGAACCCAGGGGCGCTCTACCTCTGAGCCACATCCCCAGCCCTATTTTGTATTTTATTTAGAGACAGGGTCTCACTGAGTTGCTTAGCAGCTTGCCTTTGCTGAGGTTAGCTTTGAACTTGCTATTTTTTTTTATACTTACCTACACATATACCTATATAGCTTTATGTGATGATTCTGTATATACACACACATACATATACGTGCTTTGGTATACATCCTCTGCAACTGCTTTTTCTACCAATGTTATACTGTTTTTGAGATTTCTCCATGTGTTATAAATAATCTAGCTCATTTATTTGGATTTAGAAAAGGACTCTACTACGTTGCAGTAACTTGTTCTTCTCTTAATAAGCACTTATTTTTTATTGAAAATACTTTACTAAATGTCTTGCATATGTGTATTTGCTCACCTGCACATACATGTACATAATAATTTCATTGAAGCATATCCTTTGGAGTGGAGTTATCATGTTATAGAGTGCATTTATTTTGAGCTTTACTGGATATTTAAAGATTGCTCCTCACTTAATATTTCCAACAGCAGTGGATGAAATTTCTAGTTATTTTATATGCTTATTATTTTGATATAATTGGACTGCTGTTTATTATTTTCACAGTTGAGGTATGTGACATTGTATTTCATCATTCTCTTTTTATTTTTTCTTAGTACTGGTAATGCAATATTTTTCTCTCTTTATTGGATTTTTTTCTTCTCTCTGTACATTAAAAATTATTCATTTCATATTATTTTTATAAGTACCACAACTAATCAATGATCTAAATTTGTTGTCTTTTAGAGATGTTAAAATTATATTTTGTGAGTCTGGTAACTTGAGTTTAAAAAATATTTATGATATTTGTACCATACAGATTTTGATTTTTTTTGTTTGTGATGAAATAGTTCTTTTTTTTTCTATGAATGTATATGTGCATTTGTTTTTCAAAGAAATTTTATCTATCCTAAGTCTGTAAAATATTTTTCTAGAGTGGTTCTTTTAAGTTTGATAGTTTCTTTTTAGTCATTTAGATGTTTACTCCATCTGGAATTTATCTTTTGTGTATGAGGTGTAAAAAAACAGTTTAATTTTATTTTTCCATATGGAAAGCTAATTATTATAATGCCACTTATTGACTAGATTATCTTTTTTTCCAATTACCTTCTCTTTTCCTCTCTTTTGTACTCTTGTTCAATACACATGTACATTTCAATGAATAGTTATACAGTGAATGTTGAGGAAATAACCCTACCTCCTTGTTTTTAATCTCTTCTGTTCATTTCTTTCAAGTCCATTCTATTCCAATCAAACTAACAATTCTTCCCTCCAAAGTCCTTGCAGAGGTATCTAGCCATTGTTTTCTCAAACTTTGTTCAACGGGTATTTATTAAGCTGTCACGTGGCCACCTGATGTTTACTCAGTTTCCTTGAACTAGGCGATGAGTAAGATTAGAAATACTAAAGTTATGAGAAATTTAAGAAAAAAAGACAAGACACGAAAATAAGTGAAAAGGGGAGGCACAGTGGGATGATTCAGCTCTGATGGAGACTGGACCTAACCACAAAATGGAGCCCACGTGCTTTATTTAAATGGATAGGAATGCCAATGGGATTCCCAGTGAAGAACTTCCTGAAGAAAAAAGGAAGAAGATGGCAAAGACATCTTCTACTGGGGCTTAGCAGGTTATACCCACCCCCTCTACTTCTGGGCTGCTGCGTTTGAACCTGGATTGTCAGAGCTAATGGGCTGGGTGTTGATACAATCTGAGAAGTCTTCAGTCTCCAATTGGTAGAATTACATTGGAAGTTCTCAGAAAACCAACCTCCCTGCCTTGAGATGGCTCAAACCAACCCATAATTTATTCAGGGCTCCCAACATTAAGCTTGTACTGTATTATGTCAAAGGTACTGAAAAGTCAGAGCTGAAAAAGATAGAGATCATTTTCAGTATAATAGAGGTTTAGATTTAAACATATTTTAAAGGTTAAAATATCTTGGCCATGATAAGTAGTTTTTCAGAAGCAGTGCACTTGATATCTCTAGTGAATCCTCAAAAATTACAGATAGTGCATAAAATGCATACTGTATAAGTGTATGTGTATCAATATCTAAGTTCATGTAAGTAGTTTTTCAGAAGCAGTGAACTTGATATCTCTAGTGAATCCTCAAAAATTACAGATAGTGCATAAAATGCATACTGTATAAGTGTATGTGTATCAATATCTAAGTTCATGTTATATAGCAAATATATATAAGTATATATATATGTATACATATAATAAAAAAACTAGGATACAGTGAAATACATACACCAAAGTAAATAAGACATTGACATGTTCTTGTCAACTCTAAAGGACCAATTTCCTACTGGGAAATTTAAAAATCAGTCAGAATTCAAGTTATTAAGCTTGTCAATAAGGACTCGTCACCTAACTCAATCATTGTGCGATGATGCCAGTATAATGAGTTAATTTTATATTTATAAAAATTGTAATCATTTTCAATGGAAATGTAATGTTTCTGACATAGTTATAACTGCAGCTAAGACAGTTCTTTGGTGTCCATAATATGCTGTCATGAATATTGATCAGAGAAAGCAGGTCTGATTTCAATTCACTGAGAATTAAGGATGTCTTAACTTGGTGGTCTTACCATCCTTCAGCAGTGCTTTTGGCAGACTGTGATAGCCTGTTTTATCTCCCAGTAGTTATAATATGAAGCTAATTTTTGTCTGTTTCAGAAATATATGGCATGTCTTGCCTGCAACCATATCTACACACAATAATTCTTTAAATATTTTTAAAAGCCAAAAATAGTAGGAAAAAAAGTTGTGATTAAAGGACCAAAGCATGACTTAACAAGTTTAATAAGTTATTAATTAATTAAATACATAAGATACAATTACTTAAAATAAATGTGGCAATCTTTATTGAAAATTCACCTAAATTTTGCTCCTTAGAGATTTTTATGTTGCCTGATCCCTCTTTAAGAATATTAGATTATTTAACTAACATCCACCAAATTCTGCAACCTGGAGATGTTGCATGTACTCTGTAAGCCAGTTTAACCTCTTGGTAAGGCTCACTTGATTTTGTTAGAAAAGAAAAAATGAAAAATACTAAATACTTTTGCAAGACCACTAGTCTTTAAGTCCTATCAACTTACATAACCTTACTTTAGATTCATTTATATATTATAATGACTTATTAATTGCCTACTATATCAGACTTTATATTTGGTTCAAACAGATCAAAAAAATTGATTCAGACAAATAAAAAAATAATTGCTGACCAGCCTTTAACAGCTTAAACCAGAAAAGAAAATGAACATACAAAAAAGGTACTGTAATTAATTATAAGCATTGTTGTATTAGTTTATCTGGAAAGAGTGAGATTCAGATATATAAATCTACTTGATAAAATTAGAAGTGACTATCCAGCTATAGCTATTAACTCAATCTGTGTGTTTCTTCAAAATTCGTATGGTAAATCCCATCCCCAAAGTGATAGTATTTGGAGGTGAGGCTTTTAGAAGGTGGCTAGGTCATGAAGGTGGAATTTTCATGCATGATATTAGTACTCCTGTTATGAGTCCTCATAGAAATCTCTCCCCTGAACCCATATGAGGGTTTGATGGAAAGATGACTGTCTGTGAAGCAGGAAGTGGACTCTTACCAGACACATATTGGTCATCTCCTTAATTATTGGACCAGGAGAATTGAAATTCCATTGTTTTTAGGCCACCCAGTCTGTGGCATTCTGTCATAGTACCCTAAATGGACTAAAATAGCCATGTTCTGAAAGGCAATTTGATCTTCATTGGAGGCAAATTTGGGATTTGTACAAATGACTTTGAGATAGCTATTTACACACAGAATAGGCATTGTGAAAAAGACTAAAGATACATGAATCAGCCCAGGTTATACCAAGAACTGTGAAGTGTTTTGTTATCATTATTACTTTAATGTAGAAAAGATTCAGGATACAAGAGGAACTTTGAAAAAAATCTATAAAACATAAAACTGGTGTTACAGACAAAACATCTGATCTTAAAGAATCTTTAGTGCACAGCAATGACAGTGATTTCATTCTGAAACTTTAAAAATGATACAAGAAATCATTCTCAGATAAATGCTTACATCAATACAATTTATGAAAGAAAAGCCAGTGTCTCTTCCTTATCTGTGGCTTTGCTTTTGTTGTTCTCAGTAACCCATTGAAAACATTACATGGAAATTTTAAGAAAATAGCAATTCATAAATTTTAAATTGTGTACAGTTCTGAGTGACACAATGAAATATTGTGTTATTCCACTCTGTTCCAGATGTGTTATTCCACTCTATTCCAAAGTAGGCCAACTGTATACACCACCCACTCATTAGTCACTGAGTAACCTCTTGGTTATCAATTGTCTGCAACTAGTATTAGAGAACTTGAGTTCAATAACTCTTATTTTGCTTGAGAATGATCCTGAAATGCAGGAGTCATGAGGTTGGCAATTGGGATATGTCAAAAACCATAAAATGCTTCTTTTAAGTAAAAAAAATCAAAAGATCTTGACTTAATAAGGAAGGGCAAAAAAAAAAAAAAGCTAATGATAAGCTCTACACTTAAAGGAACTTCTGTCCATGAAGAAGAAATTTGTGAAGAAGGAAAACTAAATTTCATGCTTCATAACTACAAAAGTTATGGTCACAGGGTATACTAGGTGCTTAGTTAAGATTAAAAAGATGTTAAATCATAGGGTCTAGTGTTATTTACAGTTTTAAACATCTACAGGGGGGCCTTGGATTGTATTTTCTGTAGATAAGGGATAAGGGGGGTTACAGCATTGTAAAAGTTCATTCAAGGAATAAGAACCTGAACATGTGCACTATAACTGGATATAGAAGTTCCTATTGTAAATAGTAGAAAGGACGTTGAATTAGCAGGTATTGATTATAAACAGAAATACAAGAGAAAGCAGAGGAAACTCATTTCCTGACAGAGAGCAACACGAATCATATAAGGATATAGGAGAGAGTATGAATTGTGTGTAAGATAAATTGAATATTAAGAGTCTAGGGTACTAGACAGATTATTCCATATTATTGGGACTTTGTAAAAGTTGATATGTGAAAATAAAGTTGACATCTAAAAAAGTTTCCACATGTTTGGCATTTCAATCACATATTAAGTAAAAAATATTAAGTAAAATTAACCATCTCCATTATCAAAACAGCACTGCTTTCTAAACTTAAGTCTTGATATTTGGAAAAAATACTTCAATATTATTGTCTAAAGAGTCATGATTTGCAATGACAGTGCTATTCTCTTAATAAAGTATTTAAAAATGTTTATGGTTTTGGTTATTAAAATTATTCAGAGCATGTTATTGGCCATGAGCGTATGGTGATCAAAAGATACTAGACAACCTACAAAATGTACAGCAGACCTATACCATATAGAATTATCTCACATTCTACAATTTTGAATGTCTCACCAGATTTTCAAGTAATGAAAAGGCCCATTTAAGACGATTTTAGTTTAGAGTCTTCCTCTACATTACAAATAAATCTCACTTGTCATTCGATGTCTGTAAAACTTTCTAGCAAATAGAGAAAGGGATGTTTTCTTGGTTCAGTAATTTAAAGTGATTTTCACTGTTTCATAAAATCACCTCAAAGCTTATAGCACTGTCTTATGACGTTGGCTAGTTCTCTTTGGGTTAGGGATCTTGAACCCAAGGCCTTGCACATGGGAAGTCTGTACTACACCTCCAGCCCCTTTGCATGTGGTTTCAGAAATGAGTACACAACTTAATGATGTTCTATGAGGTTTCCTCAGCAATCCTATGAACCTAGATGGTTATGTGTTTTAGAAATGCTAGGTCATAATATTTACATAGTAAAAAATATATAAATAGTCTTCATTTATTTAAATTTTTATATCATAGTTATTTTAATATTTGATATAAATACATAATGTTTAATATTAACAATGTAGTTAATATTTGCTTTCAAATTATGTATGAAGGTAAGTTATTTTTCTCCATAAATTTCATAGGGATAATAAAGGTGCTATTAAAAAAAAGGTATATACCAAATAGGTTTGAAAACCACAAGTCTATTCAGCTTTTCACAGACTACCTGCAATAATGTGTGTGGAGCATTAATATTTGTTATCCTCTTTCACCCACATTCTTTTAGTCAAACTTCACACCACTGTTAGATAGATAGAGAATAGTTATTTTTAATTCTCTTTTTCCAAGTTATGAAAAACAGGAATGAACAGTTCTCATGATTTGCAGTGATTATGTAAGTTTAGTAGATTCAGAATTAGAACCCAGGTCTCCTTGCTTCAACTTTGGAACACTCAGCATGATCTCATGCTGTTTCTGGGAGACATAGTGGACACACGCTATTTTAAGAAATTTTTTTTCCCCTTAGGAATGGTCTTATACATGAAATCTTGATGTCTACTGTTTGGTCACTTCAGGTTTCCTCAAAGCAAATGTAGAACAAAACTTTTAATTTTGTATCCTATTATTTTGTAAGTGCATACTTTTACTAAGAACATGGAGTTCAATATTGTGGCAATATTCTGAATAATTCCAAGCAAAATCAAAATAACAAGCAAAAACACACCCACAATTTTAGCTTTAAATACCTAGGTATTTTAAATCAAGGCAATATCTATTTTTACATTCTGATAGCGTTTTTTCCTATCCTGACTTGTTCTGCTAATTACCACAAACACATTTTTTTTTTCATTTTCTATCAACTTAAGTCCAAGTAGGTTTTCTCCTACCATTACCAACCAATGTTTTGCTTGAAAAGACAATTTGTAGTGTTAGCAGACTACTCACTGATTGCCTTTAAGAAATGGAATTTGTGATTATGGTTTCCAAAGGAATCTTTAGGAGTAAGATTGTCTAGTTTCTCCCTTAATAGCAATAGAACTGAAATGATACATTTCACACTGTTCACTAAAAGGTTTTAGTCTGAAAAAATTTATCTCTTGAAGATAGGTAAATGGTACAATAGTCAATGGAAAATTGTTTTTTAGGGATAAAATAAGAAAATATATTAGAAAATACAAGAGCTGTTAAGCGTGGTAGCACATACTTGTAATCCCAGCAACTCCAGAGGTTGAGGCAGGAGGATTACAAATTGGAGGCCAGCCTTGGCAAATTAGTGATACTCTGTTTCAAACGAAAAAACAAAAAAGGTTGGGGATGTGGTTCAGTAAGTGCTCCTAGATTCAATCTGTAGTACCAATCCCCTCCCCCCAAAAAATCAAGAATTCTTCTAGAACCACATTGAATGGTTTGAATGGTTGAAACTCCTGGATTTCTAAAGTCTTTTACTGAAGCAAGTGATACAATACATACTTATACAATTTAGAAATGCATTTAAGCCAATTAACAGTTGCAAAGAATTTGATTAGTCTTGGATATATTAAACAGATTTCTACACAAACAAAGGTGTCCATTTTCTGTCAGTCGCTTGATAAGAAATACAGTTAGTATACTACACAGATAATTATTTTGGACAATAAGCATAATAATGTCCAACATTCTCACCAAAATTTAGTAGGATACAGGGTATTGGGTGTTGTTCAGTAACAGAGGGAATGCTTTGAATGCATGAGGCCCTGGGTTCAATCCTCAGTATCAAAAGCAAAGCCAAACAATAAACAAAACCACTTTATCAATATTTAAACTTCTCAAATTTTCTTCTCCTAGTTGCCTTCTTTCATTATTTCTTCCCCTTCTTCTTTCCTCTTTCCTCTTTTTCTAAATGTAAATTGCCCAATTTTTCACTAAAATTGGGAAGCAGAAATTACCATGTGCTGTGTGAAGAAGGACAAATAGAAAAATCCCCATGGGAAACAATATACATGGTGAAAAGACTTGAAAAAAGACATGGAGGCAGAGCATTGTTAAACTGCAGTTATCTTTCATCTTAGATTTTATTTTCATCATTAAAATAGATGAAGTACTTTCAGAAACCTACACCCACATAAGCCTACATAAGATATCAGTACATTGTTATGTAAGCTGTTAAGTTTATAAAGTCAAGTAATATTGAGAGTACTAAAGGGTAAACTACTCAGGTAAGATCAAGTAAGAGATACTGATTATAACACCTGACTTTTGAAGAAAGTTCCAGAGTAAGTGAGATTAGGCTACCATAAATTCAACCTGTGTTCACTTCTAAATAAAAATCAAATTTAAAGCCATCTCAGCTTGGCAGCATTTTCAAAAAAGTTTAGAAATTGCAAACCAAGCGTATTATATCCAGACAAGCCATTCTTCAAGTAGTTGCAAATGGCAATTAGGTGTTGAAGATTTCAATCCTTCATCACTCCAGACATCTGCAAAGATAAAACACAGTGGTTTTATAAATTCACTGTCAACTTTGGCTACACAATCCAACTCAATACATAAGGGATTATACTTGGAAGTAAAACCAGTATGAACATTTTGTTATCTCATTCTATAATTAATACAACCAGAATGGAAACAAGTATGGAGGTCCCTCAAAAGACTAGAAATGGAACTGCCATAGGACCCAGATATACCACTCCTTGGTATTTTTCCAACAGAATTAAAATCAGCATACTGTATTAGTACATGCATATCCATGTTTATAGCAGCACAATACTCAATGGCTAAGATATATAGCCAGTCTAGGCATCTACCAACAGATGAATGGGTAAAGAATGTGTGGTACATACACAATGGAGCTTTATTCAGCCACAACAAAGAACAGAATTATGTCATTTTCAGGAAAATAGATGGAACTAAAGAACATCATGTTGAGTAAAATAAGTCAGACTCTGAAAGTCATATGAGTCATATGTACTCTCTCATATGTGGAAGGTAGAGAGAAAATAAATTAGAAAATGTATACAGGAATCTCGTGAAATCAGAAGGGAGACCAGTGGATTTGAGGGGGGGCATCAAGTGAAGGGAGTGATGGAGGGAAGACAATAGAGAATGAAATTGACAAAGTTATATTATATACATGTATGAATGTGTCACAATGAAAACCACCATTATGTATAATCATAATGCACCAATGACAAAAAAGAAATGAATAACTTCCATTATTCTTACTTTAATGCTACTACTACAGAAGGTATAACCTTTGTTAACTAAATGTCAAATGAATATTTTTGACTGTCTATAGAGTTAAAAATACATTTTATTTTTTAATTTGCTAATAATAGTGAGCTATAAATTTAAAGAAAATTTATATGGTCTTGGCTATATGGTAAATGCATTATAAAGTAAATAATGTTTTTATCTTATTAGATTCTTATGCTTTTTTCTGTATAATTGATAAACTAATCTACACTATCACATGTTGCCTTCTCTTCATCCCTCCCTTTGCTATTCTTTTCTAAACTTCCTTCCTTTCCTTATTCCTCCCAGTTCAACCAAAAGTCATTGAGGAGGCCTGATCCAGGTCATAATCACTTGGTAGCTGGGCTGCAGGGGCATTGCAAGGACAGCCAGCATTATCAGTCCAGATAAGGATGGCTCAGAGTGACAGGCAAGGCCATATAGTAGTAGCAGACAGGTAAGTGGCCTGCTGAGCATGGCCTCACAACAGAGTGGAAGAGGCAGCTGATGTGGCCCCAAGTTTGTTGACACGTAGGAGACTTGAGCAATTATCTACATATACTAAGAATTATGGGATTTAAGTTTCTTACTGATGCAAAAGGGAGGTACAAATATGGAAAGGGGAATATTTGGAATGAAATTTGTGATATTTGACTGCACATGGGATAGTATTATTTATGCATTGTGCTAACACTTTAAAAACAACTATCTTATTTAGTCACTATAATAATCCTGTAAACTAGATATCATTCTTATTTTCATTGTGCAGATGGAAACACAGGTTTAGTAGGCTTAGATAATTAACAAAGCCAAACAAATGATAATTTGGATTTTCACCTAAATGTTTTTTAATTACAAAACACTTAATTAAGAAATTATTCCCAGATTTGAAATAACTAAAATTATTCCCAGATTTTAATAACTAAAATATTAAGAGCATATTTTTTCTTTTTGCTCTTACTAGCAAAGAATGAAAACATAGATAAGAAATTTTATACTGTGCTTATACAGTACTAGGCTTGATTTATTTTATGTGCATATTTCTTACATTTTCTGATTTGGAAGTGAAAAAGATAGGAACTGACTCTTAATTTCTATGGCAGCTACACAAAGATATTTCATTATTCCAAGATAATTATTTGAACTCATTGATGCTTCTCCATACATGATACAAATGATCTCAGTCTGTTTTCTATTTGTTGCTTTCTCTTTTCAGAGAGGTAATTTCTCATAACAATATCACCTGAATGCGAGTAATATGTAGAGTTTCTATAAAATTTTTAATACTTTTGCATTTATTCTTGCTCTTTGAAGCAGCTTTATTTATTCACCAGTCAATTCAAAATGCCCATGTACTATCAATCATAAGATTTTTTCCTATGAATTGTTTCTTTAAATATTTCCAACAATAAAGCTAGTGCATTAAAAGTTAGAGATTATTTCACAATTTCTATTTTCTTTTTCTATTTCTTTCATACTGGATTCTGAAATTTGGAAAACATAAATCTAAGTAAAAGTTACTTGTTTTTAAATAAGAATAAATAGGACTTTGTTAAGCATATTTAATCAAAAATTGTCTTAAACATTGGAAAAATTAATGAGGCAGAAGTTTAACTCATAATTCTAATCTTGCTCTCTTGTGAGTCTTGTGCTTATAATTTTATCTTTTAAACACACTCTCACATCAGCAGCTAGACATTTCCTTTTAAGGATGCAGGTAAATCCCATCCCTAGGAAGCATGATCCAATGGCTTCCCACTCCTTGTTAGCTTAGAGGCCCTACAAAATCTCTTCTCTCTTCTCTTTTCTCTCTCTGAATTCAATCTGATCCCATTTCCTTTTTTTTTTTTTTTTTTTTTTTTAGTACTGGGGATTGAACTCAGGGGCACTCAACCACTGAGCCACATCCCCAGCCCTATTTTGTGTTGAGACAGGGTCTCACTGAGTTGCTTAGCACCTCGCCCTTGCTGAGGGTGGCTTTGAACTCATGATTCTCATGTCTCAGCCTCCCCAAGTGCTGGGATTACAGGCGTGAGCCACGGTGCGTGGCTCCCACTTCCTCTTGCTCTTGAACTTCATGAGTTTGTGTCACTTACCAGGAGAATACTCACTAGATATTCTTTCCCTATCTCCCTCTCCTCCCCTCCTGCATGAATCACAGCTAACCTTTTCTTGACTAACTTTTTGTCCTGTCCTTGGTGAAAATATTGAAGTATCTTAATTCTTTTATCTTATTTTATTGACCTTTCCAGGAATTTTAGGCCTATTCTATCCATTTATTTTTGTTTGTTTTATACTTTTCCTTGTGGGGTCTCCTTTATTCCAAACTGAGATTGTCTCACCTCTATTATTAGCCATAATCTTTTATCTGCTCCCCTTAATCAGGAAACCTGAAGAATTACAAATAAGTCTTATGAAATACATAGCAAAGAGATAGGAAGCAAGATGGTAGACTAAAAACTCTCCATTATGTTAAAAATCCTGATATGTTGAAAATCTATCCATACCATGCTGAATAAGCATGTTTTCTGGTTAATTAAAAAGCCAGGGTAATATATATTTCAAACTTTTATCTTCATTGTTCATGGTTTATGTATTTCCCATTCAATGTAAATTATATTAAAAACCCAATATATGCACAAAATTAAATTTACCTTACTTTCCATTGTCTTCAATAATTCTGCAACTTAAAAGAAAGATAGTATTTTCTGGATATGAACACATTAATTAAACAAAAAGTAATTTGTATTTTGATGTTA
Source organism: Xerus rutilus (assembly GCA_028644305.1). Classification (NCBI taxonomy): domain Eukaryota; kingdom Metazoa; phylum Chordata; class Mammalia; order Rodentia; family Sciuridae; genus Xerus; species Xerus rutilus. The sequence continues at coordinate 39,964,383 of CM053409.1, read as the reverse complement.
TTTTGCTTTGGAAAGCTTGAAATTTCTGTTGCACCTTTGAAAAACATGTTTTAATGCTTGCAAAATTGGATTAGTCACATTTATATACAAGCAGAAGTATCAGAATAAAATAATTATAACTGCAAATAGAGCTATTTGGTCTCTGGAAAGGAAATGTTTTTCAAAATACAACTGAAAAGGACAATTCAAGTACCCAAACAGTTTTTATATATATGTTTATTTTAGGACCATCGAAACTGAATATATGTTAAAACTAGTAGGCTTTTGATGGAAAATATTGATAACTTCACTTGTAGTTTTTATACTTAAGTTTTCAAAATAATTTGACATGAAATAACAGGAAAAACTTCATACAAAGGAAATTTTAACTAATTCCCATTTTTATGTTGGTTAAATGATGTGGGTGCCACAGGACCATTAGCATGTACAAGCCAGTCTCCCATCTGAGCCTTATCTGGGAAAGTCATTAGAAAATCTATTATTTAAAAATAGTTCTTTTAAAAGAAAGAAATTGAACCAACATCATAGTAATATCAATATATCAATTTCTTACTGGAACATATGTCAAGGTGAGAAACAAGTCACCCTTAAAAGAACCTGGAAACTCAAAATTTGAAATTTTACATCAGAAAAATCTCAGTAGGTTAATGTTAATAAGGAATGAATGCTACTGATTATGCATAAATTTTGTTAGTATTATGATGAAGAAATAAAAAGTGATTAATTATTATTAAACCAAAGATAAATAATCATTTCAGTAGAAAGGAACTGATTTTATTGCTGTCAAAACTGTATGAATACTTATAGCCTGGTCTTATCATTAAAATGATGTTTCTTATTATAGGCTTATATATCTACTTGTAATTATTGTTACATATTTCCTTTTACATATCAGCTATGGCTTATACTCCCCCATAACCAAAATGTAAGTGGATTAAATAACAATGAATTATTTTTTCTCTTATATAAACTAAGTAACCATGAGAAAGAACTATTCCTGCATCTGTGAGTGGAACTCCTACATTATTAGATTACCAGTGCTGCACTTCAAACCCTAATTTTATGCTTTAGTTCTGATTCACTATTCAGTAACTAACAAACAAGGGCCTGCTATCAGGCCGACCCTGGCCTTGTCAATTAAAATAGGGTGTCGGAAAAACTCAACAGTTTCTATTTATATGATATTTAAACTCATCTGTCTCCAATCTAGTATTGGAGACAGATGAGTTAAAATAATTAGACAAATAAATATATAATATAAATGCTAGTGCTATAAGGAAAAATTCTAGGATACTTTGAGAAAGTGTTTGGTAGATTTGTAAAAATGTCCATAAATACTTTCCTTTGCCTCTATCAATATTCTTATGTTAAGACATTGCAGATTCTCATATCAGGACATGAAGTCTAACTTAAGTTAGAACTTACTTTTGTCTTTAGAAAATATGATACTAGTAAGAGCTTGGGAAATATTTGTATAATGAAGTTTGCTTGAATTTGAAATTCAGGAAAAGCCACTAGGAAATCACAGTGTACCTATCACAGAATGAGATACTGTGGAAGAGCATTGAAATGTCCCACTGCACAGCCAGCCAACTCTCAAATGTGTGAAAGGAATCATTCAGGACCAACCAGGTACCGGTTCAGTTGACTGCAGAACCAATATCTGAGCACAGAGAAGTGAGTGAGCCCAAGGGAAACCAGCAGAAGAACCAGCAGCTGAACCTCTCCCAGACTACTGTCTTACAGCATTTTGTGTGAAATAAATGAATAGTTCTTATTTAAGCCACTTAGTGTGGAATATTCTGTTATACAATAAAAGCGAAGTGAGCCCATTAGGGGTAAATAATTAAGTTTTGGGGGTCCTGGCTTCTCTGAGGAAATATCTGAAGGATGAATGAGAGAGTGAACCAAAAATATAACAGAAGTATATTCTGACAGAGGAAAACAATGTATTGGAAGGTTTTGAGAGAGGAAGAGCTTGACATGTTTGCGGAAATAGAAGAATACAAATTATGTTTGTTACTTCTTCCTTGTTCTAGAATCCCAATATCTTTCTTTCCCTACTCTGCCCCATATACCATCTCTGACTTGAATTTTGCTAAAAACTTTGGACTTCTGCCTAGTTTCTTGTGTTTAGGAAACAAAATTTCCAGATCTTTATGACTTGGCCACTCATTTTTACTACACTCTCTCTAAAGGACAGTTATGTTCCTCTGACCCTGAGCTTGCTGGTTGAGGTCATTTTATCTGCTGACAAACTGTCCCAATGCTCACTTTTTTATGGTGGGTTTTGAGAATGACATTCTTTGACTCCCTTCTCTACTGTTTGTATTAAGCACTCTTGTAAAGTTTGGATGGGAAATATAATTGTGAAAAATGTTATGCAAATAGAAAGTGGATAATAGATAAACATAAAGTTATGAGCAATTAAATTACAAAGCAATTTACAGATAAGCATCTATAATTCCATTTTTGTTCAAACAAAATTGTGTATTGTTTTATTTATTATGTGCCACCCATACATGCATACTCATTCCTATTATGCATCCACAGGCTCAGGCTTATCCTTCTCTTTGGCTTATATCCTTCTATATTGTTTTAATACATTGAATTAAATTTTCTTAATAAGATTCATTCAATAAATACACATTCAGTAAAGCAATTGCTGAAATACCTATCAAAAAGTTCCATTTACCTTGGTCGGTTAATAAAAATCCATGTTTGGCACTTGTGCATATGACTAAGGTGGAAAAGAAACAGAATTTAGAGGTGCTAAATTATGTAAACAACCTTCAAGAGAGAGAGCTAATTAAAATCTCTTTCTAATATTTTCAAAGTTTGCAAAATACCATCAATAAAATAATGATAATCTCATTTGGTTATAATATTTTGTTATATAAATCTACATAATGTTTGCCCCCTGGAAAAAAGCAGATAAGGTAGATGCACAACTGAGTATTTTGCTCTTTCTGAGATAGTCAAAGTCAATAAAGAGAGCAAGAACCATAGTTTTTCAAAATCTTTATTCCTTACATGCAAACTTGCAAGAAATATGTCTAATAAATACCCATAGGTCTGATCACATTGCAATTTCCTTGTGAGGTTTAGGCAGTTATTATTACCTTCCTTGCTTTTATGGTTATAGAAGTTGATGCTCAAAGTTAAAGGACTCAGCTAAGGTCACACAAGGGGTCAAGTGACTGAAGATACTTTGCAAAGATCAATAAAATAATTCGCTGGATAAGTTTAAAATTATTCCCCAAGGGGTAATATTTCAACTGATACTTCTATTTCTTTTCACAAATAGTTTTTTCAGAGGACTATTTAGTTTATGGGGCAGTTTTATTACAAAGTATTTGGCCCAACTAAATTTGATTTTCTAGATGACTAAGTAGCCATTTATTGTAGGCAAAGATTTCAGATAATATGAAAAGGTCAGGTAAAAGCTGAAATATGTAAATTTCATGTCACCATTCATTTTAAGTCAACTATTTCTTCATTATATGGAGAATTTGGATTTGATTTCTCTTTCAAAACACTCAAGTAGAATGAGAAGGTTTCATTTTGTATTGATGAAATAAATAGAAGTTCTGGCTTTCCTTACAGAAGGGTAGTCATCTTCAAGCAGTCATGTAGCACTTCATATTTCTAAACTGCATTAAAATTTTTATATTCCTCATACCTTTCAGCAACCTTGTGAATATGTCAATAGTATTAACTCAAAATGTAAATAGGAAAAAATTGACCTAGTAAGTTAAACGAATTCATCAGATATATGTCATACTCCTCACAGCCTCATTGAATCATTAAAGTGATGCCTCTAACCTTCTTCTATATTCTCAGTTCATTGTTTAGTGTTTTATGTGAATTTAAAAATGATTATAGTTCTAGAAAAGTTAAGGATTGAAAGTTTCTTTTCAGATCATAGCATCCTTAGGTCAGATTTTTTATCTTTAAAAGTATGAAGGTGCTATATAATAAACCTATGCTGATATCTGAGGGCTAGTTTTCATCAGTCTATTTATTTAATTTTTAAAAAAATGTTATTTTGCATGATATTGCATAAATATCTCACTTCTATGAATCACTAAAGAGTTGAAATAAATTATTTAAGAGATACTAATTCCAATCAAATCAGGTTCATTTTGATCTGATTATTAGTCTAAAAACTACTTTTTTTAGGATCATTTACATTCTTCTTCCTCTCAATCATTTCATTTTCTGGTACTATAAGAAGAATAACAAAATATTGTTATTTTAGAAAACACAGGTGGATAGATTTCAAATTCTAATAAAATCTTTACTCTGCAGTGGCCTCAAAGAAATAATTGGTACAAACATATTTTCACCATCGTGTACAGTAAATCAGCATAAACATTAAAGAAATGATACCTTTTAGGTATCTTGATCAAATAATATGCCTCAATAAAATTTTTTTAATCTAACCAAGAAACAGATGTGTTGGATAAGTGATTGTAAACTATGTATTTGCATGATTTGATGTTCAGGACAAAGACAGTACTGAAGAGAGCAAGACCTGAGAGTAAGAACACACACAATAGAAATATCAAAGAGAAAGAGAAGAGGGAATGGTGAGAACAGAGTGTCTAGCTTCCCTATGATCACTGCAAGTACAGAATGATTTTACAGTGTGCAGTTTGAAGAAAGACTGTAAGAAGTCTCTGGGAAGCAGAGGTACCTTGGAGGAGGGGCAAAGATAGCATCACTCTCTCCATTGGTGCTTTGAACTTAGGCTGGGCTAGGAAGCCCCAGCAGAGATGGTGGCAGCCTGGCCCATAGTGGAGCACCCAGACAGTATTTCAGAGGGCAGGAGAAAAAGAGCTGGGGCAAAATGCTTCTGATGGTTTAGAAGCAGCAGATTTGAACTACAAGGCTGATGCAGAAAAATGTGTATATTTGTTGTTCTTTTAACAAACATATGTGGAATTTCACTCTCTGCCACATATTTTAGTGTTAGCCCCTAGACCCACAGGAAACTGCTTCTGTGGAGTCTTTTTGTTAATTACAGAGACTTATTTTTGTAGAATCTATATTCTATATGCAACAGTCCTAAAATTGATCCAAAGAACTCCTTAATGTTGATACTAATTCATTTATACACAAGAGATTGTTATTCCACACTTTCAACTGAAATTAGTGACCCAGCTTTCCCTAAGAGTTTGTCAGAATTAATTCATTTGAGAATCATACTTCTGTTTTCTTCCCATACCAAAACCTTACCCCAAAGACCTCTCCAGCCCCCTTCCACTCTCTGCACACATTTTACATGACCTAATTTCAATCTCTTCTTCCTTTCTTGAGTTCTGCGGATGTCTGATTATCACCATCAAAAGCAAAGATCTCTGTATCCCTAAGCAGATCTCAGAAACTTCCCCTCCTACCCTAAATCAATCCACTCAGCTGAAATGGTTTGCATTCCTCTAACCCCAATCCCCATCTGTTTCTAAGTCTATCTCTAGCTCTCTCCACTCCCTCTGTGTACCTTAAGACCCAGCTTTGGGAAACAAATTTTCCTTGCTCATTTTTTGCTTCTTCCAAATAATTTTCTGCCCTTTCTCAATCCCAGGACATGGGACAGCTATTCCTTTCGACTGTATAATTTATATACTACCTAGCCTCATTCACTGTATACATTTTCACTATTATATGTAAAAATATTCATGGCAAGATTCATGATCCTCCCAGAGCCCTGGTTCCTTGGTTCCTCCATCTTTTCTCCTCCATATCCCTTCAGTCACACCACCTTGGATATCTTCTTTAATGATATAAAAAACAAAACCTCTGCTAGTCTCACTTCTTGCTACCTCCTAATCTTCTCTTCTATCTCTTGCACTATAACATGCCATCTCTAGCATTCCTTTTTCCTCATAGAGACCACTAACAGATTGACCTATCCCTTCCTCATGCTCAGTAACAGTTTGTGTCCTCTTATCCTGCCTCATACACTTACAATCTAAGTTTAATTCTCTCTACAAAACCCTTTACTTCGGGGGCTGGGATTGTAGCTCAGCAGTAGAGCGTTTGCCTCGCATGTATGAGGCCCTGGGTTCGATCCTCAGCACCACATACAAAGCAATAAAATAGAGACATTGTGTCCATCTACAACTAAAAAAATATTTTTTAAAAAAACCCTTTACTTCATTTTTTCTCCTTTATTAAACATGAATGGCACACCACATTTATTAAGTGCTCAATTTAAATTCAGACCTCAAATAGGCACTTACAACCCCTAAGAAATCTGATTGCATGTCCCTATTGTGTCTATTTTCCCTTTGTCTTAAAAAAGTTTTCTCATTCTTTGTCTTTTCCACTTGTCCATTGTGTATCCCTCACTCATACCCGGGGGTTAAGAAAATAGGTGTAGTAAGATGACTTCCTTATTTTTTTTTGATTCTGCAAAGAGCCAGTCTACCCATCTTCATTCACACATTTTTGGCCTTCCTTTTTCCAAATATACATAAGTTGATTTTGTTCTTTTCCTAAACTAATCATCTCTTTGTTTTCATGACTTGATTTGATCATCTCAGGGCTTTGCTTCTGTAATTATTGCTAGCTTCTGTATTTCTCAATTATATCTCCTTTTCTGCTAGATCATTTCTTCCCCTTAGCATACATTATTTGCTATATCTTGTCTAAAACAACAAGAAAGAATCCTTAGTTGCCCCCAAATCTTACTTTAGTAAATCCCCATCCCTCTTATATCTCATTTATAGCCAGAACTTTTTTTTTTTTTTTTGGTGCCAGGGATTGAAAATCCCCATCCTTTTTGTATTTTTTTATTTTGAGACAAAGTCTCATTAGGTTACTTAGGGCCTTGCTAAATTGCTGAGGATGGCTTTGAACTCATGATCCTCCTGCCTCAGCCTCCTCAATTGCTAAGATTACAGATGTGTGCCACCGAGCTCAGCTCCAAGAAAGAATTCTTAATAAAGAATTACACGGTCCTTTTTTTCATATCCTTACTTCAAATTCACTTCAACTCAGTTCCTATTTTGACGAATCTATTAACATTTTTCCGGTGAAACCTAGTCATAGTGTGAATATCGGTAAATTGAATGATCATGGGCCATATAGTTCCAAAAGACCCTCTCAGACTTCCTCGAGTCCTCTTCACCTGCTCTGTGCACTGAGAAGCAGATCTATGTGAACTGTATTTGAATTTCTTGCCTCTTGGTCACCAGTTGGCTTCAGCCAGTGGATACCATTAGCAGAAGAGAGGCCAGGGTAAGAGTTAGATGGGGATATCTAATCCTTCATCTTCTTCTTCACAATGACCTGTAAGCTGATGTGTTCCTAGACCAATGCCACATTTTCTATTAGAACAGTTTTCTCTTTAGGACATTTGCACTTTCTATTAACCACTTTACCCTCTGGTTGCTCCAGGTCTAAGGGTGGTAAATTGCTGTTACTACTTTCATGGTTGCCTTCTACCTAGAAGATACCTCCAAAAAGTGTTTTACAAACACTTCTAGTCACACTAGTTTGCATATGCCATCTCCCTCTTGCTGAGACTCCTCTTTTCTCCTTGCTATATGGACAGCATTTTGTATTTCTCCTTCTTGAAAGTTTTTCTTCTCTCAGTTGTTGTGACTCCATACATTAACTCTTTTCATCCTAATTCACTCATCTCTTCTAGCTATACTTTACTAGTTCCTTCTTTTTTGATCAAATTTCCAAAGATTGACATATTCTATGGTTCACTCTTGAGCCATTTACATTCTCTAAGTAAAACATTCACCTAGGTGATCTCATTCAATCTTATGGTCTTTACTAACATCTGTATGTTAAGGACACTTTAGTCCTGACTGCTTTCAGAAATGTGGATCTTGAATATGAAACTATCTACAAAGTATTTTCTCCATATGTATTTCAAAATCAATAAAAGAACCTTGCCTTAATTCCTTATTTATCACTTGTCTCTATCTCAGTAAACACAATCACCATCTAACCAATTCCTGAAACCTCATATCTAAGAGTTTATTATTTATTCATGTTTTTGTTCTTATGATTACATATCAATTACATAGAATAGTGGGTGTACACACGTGTGCCCACATATACTGTATTTTGAGCATATATACTCCCCATTGCCATCTCTCATACTCCTCTCACCCTATCCCCTTCCTATTCTCTAAGAGTTTCCTTTCTACTTTCATGTCATCTTTGCCCCCTTCTAGATTCCACATTTGAGTAAAAACATGCAATACTTATCTTTCTGTGTCTGACTTATTTTGCTTAACATGAGATGTCCTCTAGTTTCATCCATTTTCCTGCAAGTGACATGATTCATGATTTTATTCTTTATGACTGAATCATACTCAAGTATATGTGTGTGCATATGTCTATATGTGTATATATATATGTGTGTGTATATATACATATAAATGCCACATTTTCTTTATCCATTAATCAGCTGACAGGCACCTATCTAGGCTGATTTCATAACTTGGCTATAGTGAACTGTGGTGCAGTAAGCACAGGTATGCAGGGATCTCTAAAGCTTGCTAACTTTAATTCCTTTAGGTATATACTGAGGAGTGGTGTAGCTGAATTATATGGACTTAATAACAAGTCTTGCGAATTCATCCCATAGAATGTATCCTGAAATGACACATTACTCGCATTCCTACTCCTAACGATTTGAGTCAAATTCACGATTCCCTTCTTTCAAGATTGCTCCTCCCCTTTTAAAATTTAATTCTTAAGCAGAAGCCTTAATTTCCTTTTAAAAATAAAAGTCAAATGCATTCTATTCAAATGTCTCTCATCGCACTTATAGTAAATACAAACTCCTTATTCTGCTTTATAAAACTCATACAACAAAGCAGTCCCTTTATCTTTTATAAGATTTTATTCCTCTCTTCCTTTCTCAGTATGCTCTCTCAGCTAGCCTAGCCTTCTTTTAATTCTTTAAACAAGTAAAACTCATTTCCACATTAAGGCCTTCTCACAAAGTGTCCCTTTTCCCTAAAATGTTGTTCCCTAATTTTGCATGCCTCTCTTCTCTCAGGTCCCAATTTAAATATCAGCCTTTTAAGATAAATGTGTAATCAGAAATTAAAGTAACTACCCAGCTACACTCCAGTACATCAAACTATTTTCAACTTCATTATAACATTCATCCCCTTTAATATTGTTTTTTTTTTCTTTAATTTAAATTTTGTGCCTTTCTCCTTCTCAAAAATATGAGCCCCTAACAGGAAAGATCTTTTCTAATCTTTTCTTCACTATAGTATTCAAGTGCCTTAACTATACCTGGAACAGATTAGGTACTTAAATATATTTATTGATTTAATAAGTTAATTATTGAGGGTTTAAACCATTTGGATTATATTATTAAAGATACTTTTATTACTCTACCCCTAACAATCCTAAAACATTTTAGTAGAACTTTAATCATAGACTAATAGGACCTCAGTGATGTCCACTCCACGCTTGCTGACATCTAGGCCAATAGGTAAATTGCACTATATATACTCTCCTTGTCCTACTTGCTTTCTCAAAAGCAAAACTGCTTTTAATCATTCATTCCTTAAAAGACTGTCTTTTATTTTCACATTATGACTTATCTACCAGAATCGAGTATACAAAAATGAAAGTTCTGTTCTTGCCATTAAAAAGTCCTTGTTTTATGAACAACTTTTCTTATGGGTATTCATCACTTCTGTATTTACTGCACCATCAACAAATATAGGTAAAACACACCCGTTATAAGACACTCAAATTTGTAGACTACATCTCCCAAGTGTGAATGAGGATATTTTAAGACTTAAGCTTGTATTGTTGATGCAACAAAGTAATAACTTCCTTTTAATAGCATTTACCTACTAAAATTTTTCCCTTACCATTGCCATGCCAGAAATTAAGTGTTTGAAGTTTCAAAGTTACTCTATTTGGCAAGAAAGGCTAGAAATTGAGGCTTATTTGATTCAGATTGTGCATTTAAGAAGACTCTAATATTTGTAATTTTAATATCTCCCAAAAAACTCATCCAAGTCATTATTATGTTTGTGTGTGAGCTAAAATAGTTCATTTATCAATATAATCCAAAAATATTAAAATTTTATATCAGTTGTCCAGAATTTCTGGCATTTGCAATATACTAGGTATGAGAGCTTGAATTATCAGCACCCATTCTTCACTGCCCTGTCACACTCTGCTACACAGCCTTGTGGTGAATAGCATGTTTCCCACACTCAGACATCAGCCATCAGAAAGCTATCGGCTTTTAGTAAAGGCTTGAGATATGTTTGTCATTTGAGTTTGTGTGCTTGTTCCTCCACATTGTCAAAATTAGAGCATATCATCAGCAGGTGATGATAAATCAGCTTGAGACCCAGGGTGAGACTCATGGAGCAGGACCACCCCAACACACACACCTACTGGACATAGCAGAGCTATTGGAATAACCTGAAGACCTGCAATATGAAATGCAGCCATACTAGCAGATCCACAGACATGTGAGTAAGAAATACATACTTCTTGGATGATTCTGAGATTATTTTCTGATACTTAGATAACTAATTGATACATCAGGATTCTTGAGTATGGAAGAGGTGTAGATCCATCTAGTTTCCTGAAATTTCCTTTACTAATCAATAGCTCAGATATAAAGCCCACCCTTAAGAGTGGATATGAATAGTCTTGGTGTCCATTACCTCATAGGCCCAAAGTCTTACATTTACAATAGAAACATGGATACAATTTTTGAGTCCTTTACTTTTACTTCCTAAGAGTCATATATTCCTGCTGATTTGTCTTTTGTGAAACTTTAACAAATTACTACATAAAATTCCAAAGTTTTCTATTTAAGCCTCTTGTATGTTGTGACTTTTTCCATTTAAATATTTAAATCACATACACATGCTTCATTCTCAAAAACAAATATGATTGCATTTCCTCCACAGCAGACTGTAGGTTTTATTTTAATTTTTCTCTTGCAATCTCCTGCCATTTTAAAGACCTTATTCATCTTCCTTAATAATCAGAGTATATCTCAGTTCTTTCTGAACAAGGTCATGTTATTCTAATATTGTGTATCTTATACATTAAATTAAGTATTTAGACTGGGCCTGCTATGTGAAGGGTTTTGCCAGTTGCTTTGGGAGTATCAAGATACATGAGATACTGTCCTTATCCTTTACAACTTTAAATGCCAGTTACAGAGACAAATCAGAGTCGATAACAGATTAAGACAGTAGAAGATAGATGCCTCATAAATGAGATGGTTTAGAGTTCTTATCAAGGTGCTATGATGGTTTAATATGGCTTACTTTCTAGCCACTTTCAAAGACATCACTCCAATAAAGCTGATAATGCCTATATCTTAGAGAACAGGGACTCATTTAAATTTAGAGTTCTTCACACTTAAATTACCTGAAATTTTTGTAAACATGAAAGTAAAGTAATGCTGAAATAGAGGGACATGTTTGCTAATATTAGTCATGACCTATGAAACAGATTGATTTTTTAAAAAATCCTCATATGTCCTCCATCTTCATGTAACTAATGGGAATTTCTAGGAACTTAAAAATTTTAGTATGTAGTCTGTATTTAGTAAATGGAAATAATGAAATTCACTTTCTGCATAGGAAGGGATTCAAAATCAATTTAATGTTTATTATGTAATTAATAAAACCATTAGTGCTGTAAAGAATCACTAGCTAAATGTTTTTGTTATGAATTTTTATTAAAGCATTCTTTTAGTGTCACTCTTCCAGTGAGTCTTATAATTAAATAGTGGTTCTTTAATAAAGTAAGTGAATACTTTATTCTATGGTTAGTGGGCAGAGTTCCACATTGTATTCCATTATTCATGTTTTTTCTTGTTGTTTTACATAGTCATTTAACTTTCTCCAACATTTGTTTGTATAACTAAGAGGCCCAATGAGCCAGAACAGATTTTAAGACCTGGCTCTCCCGTCAGCTGAGAAGTCAATGTTTGACACTATTTCCTTAAGGAAATAATTAACAGATTTGCAAAACAAAAGAAGGAATCAAGATTTACTGCTGGTCCTTGAATTATAATATTAAATTATATATTAAAAAGGTATTAGGCACACAGTGTTCTGGAATAATCATCATCATCATCGTTATATCATATTGCTTTCCATTTGAATTAGCATATAAATGAACAAAGATAGCCAACCACATCACAGAGAGGGAATTTGCCATCTTAAGCATTTAGTTGCCTTGGAAGCAGATTGTGTAAAAAGCAAACTGAGTACTTGGATGATGATATTTGCTTGTTTGGGAATTGAGACTATCAGGGCTACACAAAGCAATCACATAATTTTTCCCTATAGGTCCTTTGAAAACATGTTCAAAAGATGCCTGGGAACTATATAGGTAGAAAGGGTGGGCATGCTTGGTCAATGGACAAATTCACAGAGGTATGAAGCAATGTGGCACATTAAAGTAGCTATAATTAGTGAGGCTTGCTGCCAATTGGAGGCATGTGAAGAGGAAAAGCATGGCAAAACTAAAGCAAGAATTACTGTTTGGATGTTCTATAGACAATAACAACCATTGTAAATATTCAATCATGACAGCATGAGGACAGATCTGCATTATCAGGAAGGTCAGCAGCAGTTTAAAGATGGAGGATGGAACCAAGGGATGAGGTAAATTAGAGGTCAGAGCAATAAACTCAATGACAGGAGATTAAAGGGGCACCAAAGCACCAACAGTGAAAACAGTAGGAAGTTCCTTACACAGAACATGTCACCATGAAAATTGGTAGGACCATCAGTGGATGAAATATGAAAGTTAAAGGAATAGGAGGGTAAATTCAAGACAGAAACCCAGACTCCTAGCTTAGAGACATAGTGAGCCTGTGGGAGTAACCCAGTTAGGGAGCAGGCTGGTTGGAGACATCTTAGTTCTCACTTAAGCGATACCCAAATGGTAACATTCAGGGGTCAGTGCCTCCCAGAGACCCTGCCCTCCATTGGAGCCTCAATGGCCTATAGTGATTGATGTCAAATGTGTGGTTGCCTTCATCTAAGATGATGCAAAGCTAAAGCAAAAAAGGCTGAGAACTGGGTCCTTTGACCCACCAACATGTAAGGAACTGGAAGAAGTCAGTCAACAGATCTGACTTAGAAGGAATCAATTAGAAAAATAAGAGGATAAAGGCTGATGATTCAAAACAAAAGGAGTCTCAGAGGAAGGAGGGATCATTACTGTCATCAATTCTAAATAAAGTGAAGATGGGACTACTGGATTAATTAAATAATAAGTAACATGGTGAACCCGTTAGAGATGTTATAGTCAATAGTTAGAGGTAAGAGCCCAGTTTGAGGGGCCAAAACATAAGAGGGATAGGGAAAGAGGGATGTTGTTTGATTTTATTTACCCTAATTAAAAAAGGGAGAAAAAAAATGAAATGATTTGTTAGAAGCACATTGTAGAACTGGTGTGTTTTTTCCTCTCTTCATTTAGGAGAATATCTGAATGTACTTCTAAATCTGAGATAAAGAAACAAGGAAAGAAAGAAAAGTGAAAATGTGTAGGTAGCAGGATAAGGAATATTAAGATAGAAAATTTCTTGAAAAAGTAAGCGAATATTAAAGCCAAACATATGCAAAATATTTATGCAAAAGTTTTTAAACTACTGAAACACAAAGTGAAAGGAGTCAACATTTGAAAAAGTTATAAAGGAGAGTAAGTTCCCATCTTTCAACTTTCAGTTCCCCCAAGCTTAATTTCCCAGTTCGGTCCCAATCCACCTATAGCCTGCCCTCCTCTACAAAGTGCTAGCAGTCTTGGTATATACTCACTTTATTTATTTTGTGTACTTTGATATCACATTTATTTAAATACTTATATATTTACACATATGCATTTTACCTTTACAAAAAAGTCTGTAATCATGGTAAACAAATGCAAAAATTGACAAATAAAATTACATCAAACTAAAAAAGGAATCATTGTAATATATATATTTTTGCAATTTACATCATATGATTTAGGGAAAAAGAACATATCACTGATAACGTTCCAGGTGAGTGTGTATTTGTATCACATTCCTATTAATGGATGCTTTTAATGGCTAATTAGTGTGGATGTACTTTATTGCCCACTCCCACAATAAGGAATACTTAGCCATTTGCAATTTTTGCTATTGGAAGCAGGGCTTCACAAAAAGTTTAAGGGAATGCCCAATTTAAAATATATTCACTAATGTGTACGAATTATATATACACACATTTCTTTTCTTTGTCAGTGTACTGTTAGTTTAGTAAAAACACATTTTATTGATATGTATCGCGTATCCACAAGAGTGAATAACTTTATGCATTTTCTAAAAACAGCTATGCTTTGTAACCAGCAACCAGATCAAGTAAGAGATTATTATCAGAACCACAGAAGCACCTGTTTACTATTCTCCAGGTACTACTTGCCCTAAAGGTCATCACAATCTTAACCTCTGTCATTACAGGTCACTTTGCCTATTTTTAAACCCTACCTAAAATGGAATCATACAGAATATAGTCTTTTGTGTTTGGCTTCTTCTGCTCAGAATTTTGACTGTGATAGTCGCACATATTTTGTATATATTTGTAGTTATTTCATTCTCACTATTGTATATTATAGTGTCCCATTGTACAAATATATCAAAATTTATTTCTCAATTACTCTTGGTAAGAATTTGAGTCATTTCCAGCTTTTGGCAAAATAGTGCTGTTGTAAACACACTCATGTGTCTGTGTGATATACATATGTTTAGATTTCTCAAGTATGTACTTGTGACGGACACTGTTATTTATCTTGTGTTTTTAAGTAATTTTTTTGTTGGCAAACAAATGGTTTATGTTGAGAAGACTCATGGAGACCAACATACATTAATTAAGGGCTCTATACAAGAGAGCCCTTACAGTGTAGAGCTTGAAGATAAGACAGTTAAGCTGTTCAACTCTGGATTCTGCCCATTATGCTCAAACATTCTTGGGTTTTGCAAATGTGGAAAAAGATAAAATACACATTCACACTCATCCTGTTTCATGGACTAAAAAAGGAGATAATATCTATATATCTTAATATGTATAAGATGCCTGATGAACATTTAATGATTGGTAACTGCTAACTAGTATTTTCACAGTTATTTTTACTAATATCAGCCTCACCCAGCCCTTTTAGTCTTTCGTTGTTGTCTAATTACCACTCAGATGTGCTACAGGCCATCTTCCTTTAACACTTAATTAGAACATAAAGGAAGGTCAGAAATTAAAATATAGTCCTCTGCTACCTGGTGTTCATAATACCAAACTGTCAAGAAAATTAGAGGACTCAGAATGCAGACAACAGACAATCTCTCCCAGAATCAATCAGTTATTTTGATCTGCTTGTATCTTTCTATGCCAAGAGAGACCACTTCGTTTCACTAATATTTCTTTCTACCCCATTATTTGTCTTTTAAGCTCTGTTCAATTTCCCCTTTTAATTCAGCATAGTACGTGTCTAGAAATAATAATTTATGAAAACAATTATCAAAAGTCACAGGTGATACTATTCATGGAGAATTCCTTCCACATGGCCTTAAAAAATTGAAACAAATATGTTTTATCTTTACCAATTTTATTATAAAAAATTTGCATATAATGGTTTCATTTTTTTCCCCTTACATTCTTTTGGATTGCAAGTGAGAAGAGCATCCTCTCTTGCCTCTGAGACTCTCCCCATTGAATGTCAGGTGCATGGAAAAGACACACATCAATATCTAGACTCCATTGGGGGCTCTCAAACATCTGAGCAGGGATGCAGTCCCACAGAATTCTTCACATGAATGTCTTTCTCAGATTCCAAGGTCTTTAACAATAAGGGTATAACCTGCCTCTGCAAATGTGTGGGTTTCAGAGAATATTTCTTTCCTTAGTCTTCTGCAATCGCTTTGCCCGTATATATTTATCTACTCAAGTCTGCCCAGTATTTTTTTCTTTCGGGACAGATTTTTCATAATGATTCCTCTAGGCCTTGATCAGTTTTACCTTTTTCAGACATAGTTTCTTATGCTGCTTTTAAAGTGATCTTACCAGCGGCAAGGCATTTGGAGAGCTCATATAGAAGAAATCAAACTATTTCTACTGCTTTATTTTTCATTTACTTGATCTGGTATTTAAGTAATCAGACAAATTCTGTCAGGCAACTGTGTTACAGAACTCCACTGAATGAGGTGATGATGGAATTCCAAGTGCCATAATTTTCTAAATCTATTTTTAATGAGTTTTTTTGGGGAAGACAATCATAATATAGAAAATGATTACTTAGTAAAGGACACATCTTACTGATTTCAAAAGCATTAAAATAAAGCAAAATTCTCTACGTATAATATTTTAAGGATTATGTATCATTAGTATAATCTTTTCATGCATCAATAAATTAATTAAAATCTTAAAGCTATAAAGGAAAGGAATTCTATTCCCCCAATAATGGCTATTTTAATATCAGCAATATATAGCCTTATAATACCTTTCTGTCTAATCATATTAAACTTAGAAACTTATGTAGAGGGTAACCTGCCTTGTATGTAGAAATTGTCATTTTATGAGATTAACACTGTTCTTGGTCCCATTCCCAAGATCAAGACTTGGAGATATGTACATTCTTCAACTATATATTATATATATGCATATATATGAATACATTCTTCAACAATGTAAACCAGAAACAATAAAATAATAACAGGAAACAGTGCAAGGCAGAGGAATGAGCACAAATGAACACTAATTTGAATTTTTCTAAACAGAGTCAGAGCACATGAATTATTTTATTCTCTTCTGCTTTACTTGACATAATGAGAGTGGAGGTTTATGCTAAATGAAGAAATAACCAGATGATAGAACTGTGGGAAAAAGATTTTGTCTATTTTTTTCACCTATATAATGAGGATTACAGAAATTTTTTGGCTGAAAATTTATCATGTTTACCAGATGAAGTGTTGACTAGAGAAGCAAAATTGTTTATGAAAATATTTATTTCCAAATTTATTCTTTTTTTCAGAAAACAATATCTATCCCGAATATGATTGAAGGTGGAAACTTTCCTTACACCTTACACAAAAATTAACTCAAATAAACTAAAGACCCAAATTTAATGGATAAAACTCTCAGAATAAAACATGGAAGGAAAGCTTTATAATGGATTTGTCAGATTTATTGGCCAGTGACTTTTTTTTTCCTTGAGAAACTTAATGTCTCGATACTAAGAAATCCAGAAAAAAAACCAAAAAATCTGAGAAATGCAATGGGAATAAATGCCCTATATATGTGAAAGTTTTAAAAAATGACTATATTGACCACAAATTAATCTTACAAAAAGGAAAAGAAATATCATGGCACATTGATGGATATATGACTGAGAATTCAATTGAGAAAAAATGGGGTAAGTTAACTTTTATCCAAATTGTATAGGAAAATAATTTTCAACTAATTTTTATACATTTGAAATCAGTTTTTTATTATTTATCTAATATGTTTATTAATAATGTAATTCTCAAGTTTCTTAAATGTTACAATTACATAAAGATAAACGAATGTTAGATTCTTTTTAAAAAATATTAGTCATATGGCTTTGTTTCTCGTTAAATATATTTTTTCTTTATTTATTCTACTTAGGTATACATGATAGCAAAATGCATTTTGATTCATTGTACACAGATGGAGCACAACCTTTTATTTCTCTAGTTGTACGTGATGTAGAATCACATCATATATGCAGTCATACATGAAGCTAGGGCTATCGTGTCCATCTCATTCCACCATCTTTACTGTTCCTGTGCCCCTACCTGCTCCCTCCCCTTTGACCAAATTTCCTTCATTCTTCCTGTGTCCTTTCCTCCATTGTGGATCAGCATCCACTTATCAGAGAGAGCATTTGCATTTGGTTTTTTGGGACTGATTTACTTCACTTAGCATAATATTCTCCAACTTCATCCATTTACCTGCAAATGCCATAATTTTATTCTTTTTTATTGCTGAGTAATATTCCATTGTATATATATACCACAGTTTCTTTATACATTCATCTGTTGAAGGGCATCTAGGTTGGTTTCACAGTTTAGCTATTGTGAATTGAGCTGCTATAAATATTGAAGTGGCTATGTCAATGCAGTATGCTTTGGGGTATAGACTGAGGAGTGAGATAGCTGGGTTAAATGCTGGTTCCATTCCAAGTTTTCTAAGGAATCTCCATACTGCTTTCCAAATTGGTTGTAGCAATTTGCAGTCCCACCAGCAATTTATGAGCGTGCCTTTCCCCCCACAACCTCACCAACACTTATTGCTGTTTGCATTCTTGATAACTGCCATTCTGAGTGGCGTGAGATGAAATATTAGAGTAGTTTTGATTTGCATTTCTCTAATTGCTGGAGATGTTGAACATTTTTTCATATATCTGTTGATTGATTATATATCTTCTGAGAAGGGTCTGTTCAGCTCCTTAGCTCATTTATTGATTGGGTTGTTTGTTTTTTTTGGTGTTAAGTTTTTTTTGTTCTTTATATATCCTGGAGATTAGTGCTCTATCTGATGTGCATGTGGCAAAAATTTGTTCCAAGAATGTAGGCTCTATGTTTACTTTATTGTATCTTTTCCTGAGAATAAGCTTTTTACTTTGAATTCATTCCATTTATTGATTCTTGATTTTACTTCTTGTGCTATAGGAGTCTTATTAAGGAAATAAGGTTCTAGGCCGACATGATGAAGATTTGAGCCAATGTTTTCTTCTATTAGGCATAGGGTCTCTGGTCTAATTCCCAGGTCAAACCACTTTGAGTTGAATTTTGTGCATGGTAAGAGATAGGGGTTTAGTTTCATGTTGCTGCATATGGATTTCCAGTTTTACCAGCACCATTTGTTAAAGAGGCTATCTTTTCTCTAACATACGTGTTTGGCACCTTTGTCTAGTATAAGATAACTGTATGTAAGTGGGTTTGTCTCTGTGTCTTCTATTCTGTACCATTGGTCTACATGTCTAATTTGGTGCCAGTACCGTGCCATTTTTGTTACTATAGCTTTGTAAGTGTAGTTTAAGGTCTGGTATTTTAATGCCTCCAGCTTCACTCTTCTTGCTAAGGATTGCTTTGGCTATTCTGGGTCTCTTGTTTTTCCAAATGAGTTTCGTGATTGCCTTTTCTATTTCTGTAGGGAATGATGTTGGGATTTTAATTGGAATCACATTGCATCTATATAGTACTTTGGGAATTATGACCATTTTGACAGTATTGATTCTGCCTATTCAAGAGCATGGGAGATTTTTCCATCTTCTAAGGTCTTGTTCAATTTCTTTCTTTAGTGTCCTGTAGTTTTCATTGTAGAGGTCTTTCAGCTCTTTTGTTAGATTGATTCCCAAGTATATATATATTTTAGAGGCTATTATGAATGGGGTAGTTTTCCTAATTTCTCTTTCAGAGGATTCCTCATCAATTTATAGAAATGCAATTGATTTATGGGGGTTGATTTTATATACTGCTACTTTGCTAAATTCATTTATTATTTCTAGAAGTTTTCTGGTGGAATTTTCTGGATCCTCTAAGTATATAGTCATGTTGTCTGCAAATAATGATAGTTTGAGTTCTTCTTTTCCTGTTCATATTCTTTTAATTACTTTCGTCTGTCTAATTGCTCTGGCTTGTGTTTCAAGGAATATATTGAATAGCAATGGTGAAAGAGTGCATTCCAGTCTTGGTCCCATTTTTAGAGAGAATGCTTTTAATTTATCTCCATTTAGGATGATGTTGGCCTTGGGTTTAGCATAGACAGCTTTTACAAAGTTGAGATATGTTCCTACTATCCCTAGTTTTTCTAGTGTTTTGAACATAAAAGGGTGCTGTATTTTGTCAAATGCTTTCTCTGCATCAATTGATGAAATCATATGATTCTTATCTTTAAGTCTATTGATATGATGGATTATATTAATTGATTTCCATAGGTTGAACCAACCTTGCATCCCTGGAATGAACCCTACTTGATCATGGTGCACTATTTTTTCATATGTTTTTGTATGTGATTTGACATAATTTTATTGAGAATTTTTGCATCTATGTTCATCAGGCATATTGGTCTGAAGTTTTCTTTTCTTAATGTATCTTTGTCTGGCTTAGGTATGAAGGTGACACTAGCCTCATAGAATGAGTTTGGAAGAGGTCCCTCCTTTTCTATTTCATGGAATAATTTGAGGAGTATTGGTATAAATTCTTCTTTGTAGGTCTTGTAGAACTCAGCTGAGAATCCATCAGGTCCTGGGCTTTTCTTGCTTGGTAGGCTTTTGATGGCATCTTCTATTTCATTGCTCAAAATTATTCTGTTTAAATTATGTTTGTCCTCCAAATTCAATTAGGGCAGATCATGTTTCTCTATAAATTCGTCAGTGTTTTTAATATTTTCTATTTTATTGGAGTATAAATTTTCAAAATGGTTTTTAATCATCTTCTGCATTTCCATGGTATCTGTTGCGATATTTCATTTTTCATCACAAATGTAAGTAATTTAAGTTTTCGCTCTCCTTGTTTACATTAGAGTAGATAAGAGTTTAACAATTTTATTTATTTTTTCAAAGAACCAGTTTTTTGTTTTGTCAATTGTTTCAATTGTTTCTTTTGTTTCAATTTCATTGATTTCAGCCCTCATTTTAATTATTTTCTGTCTTCTACTACTTTGGGTGTTGATTTGTTCTTCTTTTTCTAGGACTTTGAGATGTAATGTCAGGTTGTTTATTTGTTGGCTTCTTATTCTTTTAATTAATGAACTCAATGCAATGAACTTTCCTCTTAGCATTGCCTTCATAGTGTCCCAGAGATTTTGGTATGTTGTATCAAAATTCTCATTTATCTCTAAGAATGTTTTTTATCTCCTCCCTAATGTCTTCTGTTATCCATGCATCATTCAATAGCATATTATTTAGTCTCCTGGTATTGAGGTAGCTTCTATTTTTTATTTTATCATTGATTTCTGATTTCATTCCATTATAGTCAAATAGAATTCAGGGTAGTATCGCTATTTTTTGTATTTGTTAAGAGTTGCTTTTTGGCATAACACAGGGTCAATTTCAGAGAAGGACCCATGTACTGCTGAGAAAAAAATGTATTCACTCATTGATGGATGAAATATTGTATGTATGTCTTTTAAGTCTAAATTATTGATTGTATCATTGAGTTCTATAGTTTTGTTTAGTTTTTGTTTAGAAAATCTATCCAGTGGTGGAAAAGGTGCGTTAAAGTCACCCAGTACTATTGTGCTGTGGTCTATCTGATTCTTGAAATTGAGAAGGGTTTGTTTGATGTATGTAGGTGATCCAATATTTGGGGCATAATATTTATGATTGTTATGTTTTGTTGATGTATGATGCCCTTTAGCAATATGAAATGTCCTTCTTTATCCCTTCTGTCTAACTTTGGTTTCAAGTCCACATTCTCTGATATGAGGATGGAAACCCCTGCTTGTTTACGTGGTCCATGTGAGTGGTAAGTTTTTTCCATCCTTTTACTTTCAGTCTGTGGATGCCTTTTCCAGTAAGATGAGTCTCTTGAAGGCAGTGAATTGTTGGTTTTTTTCCTTTCTTTTTTTTTTTAAATATAATCTACCAGTCTATGTGTTTTAATTAATGTGTTTAGGCCTTTAATATCCAAGGTTATTATTGAAATATGGTTTGTATTCCCAGTAATTTTGGTTTTTACTTGACTTGGTTTCTCCTTTGATTGGTTTTTGCTTTAGTATAGTTTCTCCCTTTGCTAATTTTTATTATTGTTTTTCATTTCCTCCTCATGGAATATTTTGCCAAGAATGTTCTGTAGTGCAGGCTTTCTCACTGTGAACTTTTTTTTTTGGTACTGGGGATTGAACTCAGGGGCACTCGACCACTGAGCCACATCCTCAGCCCAATTTTGTGTTTTATGTAGAGACAGGGTCTCCCTGAGTTGCTTAGCACCTCGCCATTGCTGAGACTGGCTTTGAACTCGCGATTCTCCTGTCTCAGCCTCCCTAAGTGCTGGAATTACAGGCTTGAGCCACCGCACCTGGCTAACTGTGAACTTTTTAACTTTTGTTTTTCATGGAAAGTTTTGATTTAATCATCAAATCTGAAGCTTACTTTTGCTGGATATAAGTTTATTGGTTGGCATCATTTTCTTTCAGAGTTTGGTATATGTTGTTCCAGGATCTCCTAGTTCTGAGGAGTATTTCTCAACATATATGTTGAGAAATCTGTTGAGATCTGAATTTGTTTCCCGCTATATATAATCTGAAATTTTTCTCTTGAAGCTTTCAAAATTCTATCCTTATTCTGCATACTAGGTATTTTCATTATAATGTGTTGTGCGGTAGATCTGTTGTAATTTTGTACATGTGGTGTCCTGCAAGGTTAATATATTTGATTTTCCAATTCATTCTTCATGTTTCAGGAATTTTCTGATATTATTTTATTGAAGAGGTTGTACATTCCTTTAGTTTGTATCTCTGTGCCTTCCTCTATCCTGACAAATGTTAGATTTGGTTTTTTGATGTTATCCCATAATTCTTGGATGTTCTGTTCATTGTTTCTTACCATCTTCACTATGTGGTTAACTTTATTTTCAAGAGCATGTATTTTTTCTTCATTGTCTATGGCTCTATCTTCCAAGTGATTCAGTCTATTGATGATGCTTTCTATTGAGTTGTTAATTTGATTTATTGTTTCCTTCATTTCAAGGATTTCTTTTTTGTTTTTGTTTTCAGAATATCTCTTGAAGTAATCTTTTGCTACATGTATTTGCTATCTTATCTCTTTATTAGAGTGATCAATTGTTGCCTGTTGTTGCTCTATTATGTTATTGTTTGATTTGCAGATCATTTTAATTATGCACATTCTGAACTCCTTCTCTGACATTTCTTCTACTCTGCTGTCAATGGATTCTATTATTGTATCATCTTGGTTTGTTTGGGGCACTTTCTTCCCTTGTCTTTTCATGTTTTCCATGTGTCTTCCCCTCTAGTAGTGAGGATCTAGGTTATTACAGTTCCTACCCTATAATCGTATAATGCCCCTTTAGGCTACCAATGTCTCATCTTTAAGGGATAAATCAATATTAACAGCACCCAATGCAAACAATATATAGCCTTAAGCCAAATAGTTCCTGGAGTATTTTGTTTTGTTTGTTTGTTTTGATACCAAGAATTGAACATAAGGGCACTGAAACATTGACCCACATCTCCAGCTCTTTTATTTATTTATTTAATTTTGAGACAGGGTCTTGCTAATTTGCTTAGTCCCTACGTTGTGGAGGCTGACTTTGAAATCGTGATCCTCCTGCCTCAACTTCCCAAGCTGCTGGACCTACAGGAATACACTACTACACCTAGTTGAAACATGCATTTTCAATGGATAAGTCACTATATTTTGTAACTTATATTCATGGTATTAATTTTCAGTTTAAACACATTTGGATCAAAACATATAACTTGTAGGTTTGATTATTCATATTCTCATATTTTGTGAGAATAATGTAACTAAAATCTGATCATGTTCCAAAGGTAATAAAACTTAATTTCTGTTATCTATTTATGTATCTTAAAATTCAGTATAGATATAATGAACCAATTTTTCTTATTGTATCAGTACCCATTCCTCCTATTTGTGATCTTTTGTCCTTCACTTATGTGGCTAGGACATTACTATAAAAGTCCATTACCAGGACCAGGTTATAGCCAACAGTAAGGCTATGGTATGAGCTTGAAGTTTCAGGGGTGAATTTTTTATGCAATCTGTTCTCTAGGTCTAAGGAAGTCAATGTGCCAACATAGAGCTTTTGTTATATGTTTAATATATTTTTCTCTTTGGCTCTCCTTCCATACTAGTACTACATTAGGGGATCATTTTCAGCTTTGGTTGATACAAAAGCTTGTAATGCTGATTTTTTGCATGTGAATGCTTTCTATTAGGTTGGCTTTTGGAACACCTAATCCGGCTGATTGTAGGTGCTACTGTGCTCCTTCAAGTGGAGTGGCATATATTGCTTCCTTTAGCCTGGCTTAGTGTCAACATCCAAATATCTCCTGCCATAAAGAAAATGCTAGATGTACAATACCTTAGCCAACTTCTGCTGTGTTTGCATCCTCTGATTAAGGTTCTATCTCCTCAGGAAGGCCAGTTGTAAGTTAATGCTTCTTTTTCTTTAATTCTGATCCTATCTGCATAACATATGAAAGAAATTCTCACCATCTGTATTTTGTGAATAATATTCTTCTTTAAATGTTTTCTTCTGCTTTTATAATCCATTCAGTCCTGCTCATTCAGTCAGGACTTCAGAAATACTAGATGTCACTTCTTCAGATGATATTTTTAAAAGAATCTTAGTTGAGTCCACTTTTTAGAATCAATGAGCTCTTTTTATCATTATTTGAAATTTTTAAATCCCCTAATTTCTAAATAAATGAAAATTAATCTGTCACTCTAAAAGTATGATTTGTTAAATTTTGTAAAGGTTATATTGGCAAGGATAAGGGAGATGAAGAAGGATGTATAGTCAATAGAAATAATGAGACCTGCCTCATAGATGATGTACAGTAAGAGGACAGTGAAATCTGCCCTCAACTTATCTTTAATTAATCACAACCTCAGAGGTCAGTTGGAAAATGTTCAAATTAATCAGAGTGTAAAATACTTAGCACCCTACAGCTACTGTAGTTTTTATTACTTTCTTTGGCAGGTTGTTTGGTCTTTTGCTAGTTGGCCTTCATAGACACACTTAAGTTAAATAGCATTTTAAATCAGTGTCTCCCACTAAAGCTCTCAGAGAACAATGTCAAATGAGAAAACAGGGCTACAATGCAGTAATTTCTCTATTTCATAGATCAGAGAACACTGAAAGGAAATGCTTGTAAGGTGTCTATAAAAGAGAGTGATGTGGAAAGATGAGCACAAATTTTATGTGTGACTTAATCACCAGGCCAAAGTTTACATATAAAAGCCATTAGAGGGTTTAGGGATATAGCTCAGTTGGTAGAGTGCTTGCCTCACATGCATAAGGCCCTGGGTTCAATCCCCATCACCACACACACACACACACACAAAGTCATTAGGAAACTTATTCACATCTTAATCCAAAATGGCTAGAGACAGCCAGGACATAGCTCACTATGTGGAATGTAGTCTGTAATACATATATCTTCCATTACTTAATTAGTTGATTGAAACCAAATAACTGAAATGAGGTTATGTAATTTTTATGTATGTATACATGTACATGAAAAGATTACAGACATGAGATTGCATCTATAATTTTTCCATCTCTACATCAGAATTTACCTAATTCCAATTTGTTCAGCTACAGATGTGGTCATAATATTTTGACTGAAACTTCCTGAAAACAGTTGTATTAAATCTTATTTATGCTGGAGGTATTATAATAGTGAACTTCAAATTATCCTACAGAGTTATAGTAAACAAAAACTGCACAGTACTGTCAAAAAACAGACACATAGACCAATTAAATAGAATAGAAACAAACCCACATAGTCATCTGATCCTTGATAAAGTTGCCAAAAACATATATTGGAGAAAAGGCAACCTTTTTAAAGAATGGTGCTAAGAAAACTGATTGTATATATATGTGTGTATATATATATGTAAAAAAAATATATATGACAAGACCATCTCTCACCTGCACAAAAATTAACTTCAAATGGAACAAATATCTAGAAATCAGAACAGAAACTATGCAACCATTACAAGAAAACACAGGGTCAACACTCCAGCATGTAGGCACAGTCTATGACTTTCTCAACATGACCCTGAAACCTCAGAAAATAATGCCCAGGGTTAATAAATGAGATATCATCAAGTTAGAAAGCTCTGTACAGCAAAGGAAGTAATGAAGAGTGTGAAGAAAGAACTACAGAGTGGGAGAAAATCTTTGTAAGTACTCCTCTGACAGAGGATTCATATCTAGAATGTATAAAGAACTCAAAACACCAAAAAATAAATGACACAATGAATGAATGGACAAATGAATTAAACAGACGCTTTCTAAAAAGAAGAAATACAAAAGACAAACAAATATATGAAAAATGTTCAACATTATTAACCATTAGGGAAATGCAAATCAAAACTACATTGAGATTTTACCTCATACACAGAATGGCAGTCATCAAGAATACAAACAATAATAAATGCTAGAGAAGAAAAGAAATATTCTTACACTGTTGGTGGGATTATAAATTGGTACAGCTACTATGGAAATATAGAAATTCTTCAAAGGACTAGACATGGAACCACCATATGACCCAGCTATACCACTCTTTAGTATTTATCCTATTAAAGGCATGATACTATAGTGATACAGTCCTTTCAATGTTTATAGCAGTACAATTCACAATAACTAAACTACGTAACCAGCCTAGGTACCAATTGAACAGATAAAAAAATGAGATTGATATTGAGATATTTTTATATATATATATACATATATATACACACATATATAAATACATATATATATGCAATAAAGTTTTATTCAGTCAAAAAGAAAAAAATGATATTGTTATTTGCAGGAAAATGGATGAAGCTTGTGAACATCTTAAGCAAAGTAAACCAGACTCAGAAGGTCATATGTTTTCTCTCATATGAAAGCCAAAGAGGGAAAAGGAAAAGAAAGGTGGAGGGAGAGTTCATGCAAACTGAAGAGAGATCAGTAGAATAGAGGAGAGGGAGAAGGGGGAGGGAGGAGGGGAAGAAAAGGGCAAATAATGGAGAATGATATTGACCAAATTATATTGTTACATTGTGTGAATGTATAAATATGGAACAACAAATTACACCATTATTTATAACTATAAAGTTGCAATTAAAATGCAAAAAAACAAAAATACTATTTAAATATTTTAATGTCTGTTTGCTTAAAATTATTCACATAATATTACACTCAAGTTTAGTATACTATTTTTTTTTCTCTTTTTTCTTGAAGAAGTTATTCAAACAGAAGGTGGATGATAACGGGAATTTACGTTAAAGGAGGTGATCAGGTTTCAGGATTGCCTGATGACAGTTAGATAGCTCCCTAGCTGCCACACTGTGAAGCCAGCTCGCTGGTCCCTGCTGAGAAACAGCAGCAGAGAATAGCAGCCAGGTGGGCTGAAGAACAGGTAGCAAGCACCAGCTGCCATGCAGAGCTTACCATAGGGGCAGGGCCTGAAGCATGGGATCTGAGGCAAGCCAACTGTCATTCCACTTGACATATATGCCTGAACATAGTGGGGATGCCCGCTGTAGAAGAGCACTCCTACCAGCATTGCAATGCCAGATACCCCACTGAGCATGCACAATTCAATGACTTCAACCTCGTACTTTCCAAAACAAGGAAAAAATGAAGTAAGGTAAACCTTAATGGGATTCAGGGCTATTCAAAAGCATTATTATTTTTCTAAACTCTAATTAACATATGCTCAGACCAATAACAGTGACCCAAGTGCTATATAAACATCTCAATTAGTACACTTAGTTGGAGAAAACCTGCTATAGGGACCCCTCATGTACTGCAAGAGTCCTCCTGTTCCTGTTTCTATTCTTAAATAAATCTCACTCTTACACTTACTCATCCTGGTCTGTGGATTTCATTCTTCAAATTCACAATACAGGAACCCTGAAAGAAGAAATGGTGAGCTACTGTGGTCTGCTCCAACAATGGAGGGCATAGCCCCCAATTAAGGGCTGTAACATTTCTCAGCTGTAGAGAGCTGCAACTTGTGTAGACCCCACTTGCCAGCAGAAACAGTGAATTGAGTTTCACTTCAAAACCTTGGTTTCAATGGCATAGCACTGAGTGGCATTCAATGCAGAAAGTCTAGTAAAAGAGATTGCATCCTCCAGGTACAACAGCTGCACTGAATCACAGACTCATCACTTTGCTGTAAACCAAAGTGATGAGCATAGGAATTCAAATCTTGCCTATGCTCAATTTCCTCATGTGTAGGTTAAGAGAATAATGAGCTCTTTCTCCTAGGTACATTGTTAGAATAGTGTTACAGAGATTGCCAAAGTGATTTTTATTAATGTTCATCATTGTTTATGACTTGGGCCCTCTGATGAGTTGTACACTGAATTTGCATGATTATAAAAACCTGAAATTAGAAAGACTCAGACACACACACAAAATCATCAACTTTATTTTTATTTCATACAAGCTTCAAAACTTACTGGTCATTAACCATGAATATTTAATACACATTGTATTGGAGAACACTGATTGTTATATCATGTAAGTCAAAAGAAATCAATACATATACCTAGTACATACTTGACATAGAAGGTAAAATCAGTGTTGTGAAATATAACTATCAGAGCAAATAGGTAGATGTTAGACCAATAGTTCTGAGAGAATATGGGATTCTAAGCCATGACTAATAGGAATTCAAAGGATTTTTGACAAAACAGAGAAGGCACTTAGATGACAGGAGTAGCAGGAGTTTCCCTAAAGATGCCTTTGATCTGAACATAGTGACAAAAGAATTGATTGCACTTGCAATTGCTGTTTTGAAATATTTATATATCTGTATTGCTCACATTTCATTTGGTTGATGGAAGAACTATGAAACATAATTTTAAATTTTTAAAAAATCTTATTTGTACAAATTTATGGAGTGCTCAGTTATAATTTCGAACATGTATGTAAAAAACACTGTTTTTTTTTCAATTTCCCATGCATATAATATATATTTTAAAATAGCTTACTGACAAATAAACATACTATGGGAAATAAGATAGTAAAAATATTGTAGAAAAATCAATAAACTCTTTTTAAAGTCTACATAAAATAAGACTCATGAAAATGCATTAAGATGTTGCTAATTTCTAAAAATTCTTGTATTTGTCCTGAGATGTTACCAACTTAAACATTCTTGAATTTGTCCTCAGGAAAATCTGTGAAACCAGACCATTAAATTATCCAGTGTATTGCTTGAACTAATATGGACCACAAGATCATTTCTAAATCATCCATCTTGCTAGTATTAATACTGATGCCATGGTATATATAGATAATGAATTGTGATACCCTCCATTTTCAATATTATATTATCCTATTCATTTCTTCTTCCTATCCTCCTCAAAGTTATCAAATAGGAAAAAAAAAATCTGCTAGAAATTTTGGGTCATGTTTGTTTCTTTCCTTAACCACTTGACAGGTTAAGAGGTGGATATACAGCAGATATCCTGCCTCTTGCGTTTTGGCAATCTAATATCTGCAGGAATATGAACATATCGTCATATTTCTATGAGGATATATATGTTGAGCACTGACCTTATTATATGTAACTACGGAAGAATTCCCTCTGAGTACACAGGCTAAAGTTCAGGCCTGCTATTTTTATCACATCAATTACAGTAGTCAGCAGGAAGAAACACTAAATTTTCTGTGAAAATGTTATAGCTTTTTTGGCACACAATAGCCCCATATTCTCTGAATGCTAAACAAGTAGATAAATCCATTTATGTATAGATGTAAGAGCTGTTTCTTTTATGGCTATTGACATATGATTGCATAAACCACAGGGAGCTTAAAAATCTGGCCTAATTCTTGAAAATATAAAATTATGAATAAAAAATAATTTGTTCCACATGCAGCCTCATCTATTCTTTAATGATATAGCCAATAAATCAGGAAGTACAGTTTCCTCATTAAAAAAAAAATCAGCATGATCCCAAATTTGCAAGATGTAAGTGCCAAAAATCTAATGCAAGAAGTGTTCTTTAAAAATAATTAAGCTTGAACAAATTCTAGCTTTTTAAAACCAAATTTTATTTCAATAATTAACTGGCAAACTTTTAAAGTCTTGTATTTAGTCACTTTACATAGGTTAAAAACATAAAGATAAAAGTATGTTTTTAAATATAGACTCCTCACCTAACAACAGTGTCATGTCCCAGTAAACCCATGTAAAACCATGGTAAGTTAAAAATATAAGTTGAAAATGCATTCACAATTTTAACCTACAAAACAGCATAGCTTAGCATCATAGTACAATGTAAAGCATCCCTTGTTTTACCCTCAAGATTATGTGTTTGACTGAAAGCTAAGGCTCAGTGCTGCCCAGCTATACCAGAGAATATTCCACCATATTTTGTTAGCCTAGGGAAAAAATAAAATTTAAAGTGAAGTTTCTGTTGAATGCATATTACATTCACATCATTGTAAAGCCAAAAAAAAATTGTAGTCAAACCACTGAGTTCGTGATCTTTGTTGTGTGAGTGCATGTGTGTGTGTGCATATATACATGCAGCACTGTAATCCTCTTCCATAAATGAAGAATGTAAGGAAAAATTAAAAATTATACACGAAAGAACTCTGCAAAAACATAAAGATATTTATGAACTCCCTCATATTTTCGAAAACTATGATTCAACTAAAGGACATAGTTATTTTTTCTGTAGAGTTGCTACCTAAAGTCTATGTACTATGTTCCTCAGAAAGAGCGAACTCCAATGTGTGTGTAAATAAACCCAAGAACATTAAAAATGAGGTAAAATACCTTAAAATCAAATTAATAAAATGAGGATAAAATTAACAGAAGCTACATTCAATTACTGAGCTGGATGAACTCTGCCATGACAAAATGAGCTTTTTGCCTTTTGCCAATATTCATTGTGTAGACAACCATGTGCAGACCCACAAAAAGGATGCAGAAAATTCTGTGTGCTTTGAAATATAAATTTAGAAGACCTAAAAGTTATCTTATTGATTCCAAACACTAAATAATTCTTTAAAATGTCAAGATCAAATATTTCTAAATAATATTAATACAATTATTGTATGCATAATCAACTCTCTTAATTTCATTATTATTGTACTATATTCAATGTGTTCACTAGTAGGACCTAATATGGCCAAAATGACATGTACTACCTACTTTAGTATTGTGTAAATAATTAATTTGATTTCCAAATTAGTCTGTCTGTCTTTATTTATTTATTTATTTTCAGGGGAGTGCCAAGGATTTAACTCAGGGGCACCCAACCACTGAGCCACATCCCTAGCCAGCCCTATTTTGTATTTTATACAGCGACAGGGTCTCACTGAGTTGCTTAGCACCTGACTTTCACTGACTTTGGCTTTGAACTCATGATACTCCTGCCTCAGCCTCCCCAGCTGCTAGGATTACAGACATGTGCCACCATGCCCGGCAGTCCTTTTTATGTATATAGAGTAAAAAAATATGGCTTGAGTGACAAACTACTATCCAAAATGTACCAAATTTATTAAACATAGGGAAGACATGCTTTGGACATTGGAGTGATGTAGGCATTTTCCTCATAGCAGACAAATAAAGACATAATTTATGTTTACTCTCACAAATAATTTGCAAGATTGTTGAGTCTAAATATATTGGTCATTAAATTGTTCATTTTTCAGACCCAGAAAATTTGAACATACGTAATTTTTAAAAAATTCACTCTAAATTATGAAATAATTTTACTAGACCAATATATTTCATATATCTAAATGAGATATTCTCTAATGAATCATTCTACCAAATTGAGAAAATTATCTTTTCTCCTATTTGATATCAAATAATCCATTTTCTTAATCATTTTAAAAAGTTTCAAAATTAAATAAGAAAATATAACTGAGATTTATTTTACTTACTTGAAATTGCATCAAAATAAATGGACCTATCCAGCAATAAATAGACATTAAAATATCCAGAAGTGTTCTGTGATTCCTAAGAGCTTTTTTTTTTAAGGACTAAAAAAAATAAGAATGATTCTGAATATCTCAAAAATGCCAAAAACTACAGCCAAATTCAAATCAATAATCACTATATAAGTTAAAGAACACTTTGAAAGATTGATTTTGTACTAGTTATTTCTTATGTAAAAACTACTGAGTAGAAAAATAGACCAATGAAAAATGATCAAGTGGGACAAGTGGGATATGTTCCAGGGATGTAACGGTGGTTCCATGTATATAAATCAATAAATGTAACACATCGTATCAACAAGCAGGATGAAAAACACATGATCATCTCAATAGATACAGAAAACATATTTGTTCATTCAGCCTCCCTTCATTAAAAAACTACTCAAAAAATTAGGTGTAGAATAAACATCTCTCAACACAATAAAAGCTGTATGTGACAAACCCACAACCTGTATCCTCCTGAACAGGGAAAAGCAGTGGTTTTGCTAAGATCTGAAACAAGGCAAGAATATTTGTTAACATAATAATGAATGTCTTAAGAGTAATTAGTCAAGAAAAAGAAAGAAAGAATAAAAACAGAAAAGGAAGTCAATGTATTTGTATTTATTCATAGAAAAACCTGAACATTCTCCCCCCAAAATATGATTAGAACCAATAAACAAATTTAGTGACTTTGACAAATAAAAAAATCCACAATGAAAAATTAGCATTCTTATGATTCAATAATGTACTTGCTGAAGAAGATATCAAGAAAACAATCCCATTCACAAAATCTACCAAAAAAAATGCCTAGGCATAAATTTAAGCAAAATAAATAAATGATCTCTACAATTAAACTTATAAAGCACTGATAAAAGTAACAGAGGTGGATTTGTACATGCATACACACACAAACCCATGCACACACCAAACAGAAAAACTCCTTGTGTTCATGGATTAATATGGTTAAATTGTCATACTATACGGAAGTGATTCATAGACTCAATGAAATCCCCATCAAAATACAAAAGGCATTCATCAGAGAAATAGAAAAACATACTCTAAAATTTATATGAAACCACAAAAGATTTGAGTAACTAAAGTAACCTTCAGCAGAAAGAGCAAATCTCAAAGCATCACAATACCTGACCTCAAAATATATTGCAGAGCTATAGTAACCAAAAGACTATGCTACTGCCATAAAAACACATAGAATGACAGATGAAAGAGATTTCTCAGAATAAATCTACAATCAGCTGATCTTTGACAAAGGTATCAAAAAGATACACTGCAGAAAAGACAGTCTCCTTAATAAATGATGATAGGAAAACTAGATATCCACATGAAAAAGAATGAAACTATGTCCCTGTCTCTTATGTACAAAAATGCACTTAAAATGGATCAAAAGCTAAATGTAAGTTCTGAAACTATGAAACTACGGGAAGAAACCATGGGAGAAATATTTCAACATATTTTCATAAGCAATGTTTATTTTGGATAAACAACTCAAAGCACAAACAATGAAAGATAAATAGGATTATATGAAACAAAGATGCTTCTACACAGAGAAGAAAATAATTGACAGAATGAAGAGAAATATTTAAAGACTATTCATACAACAAGGGATTAATATTCAGATTATATAAGAAACTCAAATAACTCCAGAGCAACACTCCTCCTCTTCCTCCTCCTCATCATCCAATTAAGTATGGGGAAATTATCTGAATAGATATTTCTCAAAAGATGATAAATGAATGACCAACAAGTATATGAGAAATTGCTCAGCATCACTAGTCATCAGGAAAACACAAATCAAAACCACAATGAAATATCTCACCCTACTAAGAAAGGCTATAGTTGAAAAAAAAAAACTAATGCATGCTTATGAAGTTGCAGAGAAGGAAATTCATATGCTTTGGGTAAGAATAAAAATTAGAACAGGTGTTATGGAAAGCAGTATGGAGAGTCCTCAAAAAACTAGAAACAGAACTACCATATGATCCAACCATCCCATCACTGGGTATATAACCAAAAGAAATGCAGTAAGTATAGTAAAGTCACACAAAAACTCTCTGTTTATTATAGTACAATTGAGAGTAACCAATATATGCAATCACCAAAGAGTCTATACATGAGTGAATGGGTAATGTGGTATATACACACAATGGAATATGTTTCAACCATAAGCATATCTTGTCACTTGCAACAATGCCGAAAAAATTGGGGAACTAATCAACAAGATTAGGTTGAGTGAAATCAGCCAGGCACACAAAAACAAATATCACAGGTTCCAACTTTTTGTAGAAGATAGTTGATTTCATAGAAATAGTGTAGTCGTAGTCATTATAGCCTGGAAGTGGGAGTGGCAGGTGGAAAGAGGGAGGTCAGATAATGGGTTCCAAAATGCAATTAGGAAGAATTTGTGCTCATGTTCTATAGCAATATAGGGTGACAATAATAATTTATTACAATTTGTAATATTTATTATAAAAAACTAGAAAGAAGGATTATATAGGTTCCTAATGTAAAAATTTAAGGAGATGGTAATGTTTTTTTTTAATTTATTTGTTCTAATTAGGTATATATGACAGTATATAGGAATGCATTTTGATTCATTGTACACAAATGAACACAACTTTTCATTTCTCTGGTTGTACATGATGTAGAGTTGCACCATATGTGCTGTCATACATGAACCTAGGGCAATTATGTCCATCTCATTCCACCATCTTTCTTGCCCCAATGTCCCCTCCCTTTTCTTCCCCTTGACCGAAGTTCCTCCATTCTTCCCATATTCCTCCCCCATTATGGATTAGCAGACACTTATCAGAGAGAACATTCGGCCTTTGATTTTTTGGGATCGGCTTATTTGGATTAGCATGATATTCTCCATTTACCTGCAAATGCCATAATTTCATTCTTTTTTAATATAGAGTAATATTTTATTGTGTATATATATATATATATATATATATATATATATATATATATATATATATATATATATATATATACCACAGTTTCTTTATCCATTCATCTGTTGAAGGGCATCTGGGTTGGTTCCACAGTTTAGCTATTGTGAATTGAGCTGCTATTAACATTGATGTGGCTGTGTCACCATAGTATGCTGATTTTAAGTACTCTGGTTATAGAATGAGGAGTGGAATAGCTAGGTCAAACGGTAACTACTACTATCCGTAGTTTTTTCTAGTGTCCCAAACATGAAAGAGTATTGCATTTTATTAAATGCTTTTACTGCACCTATTGAAATGATCATATGATTTTTATCTTTAAGACTATTGATGTGATGAATTATGTTTATTGATTTCCATATGTTGAACCAAACTTGCATCCCTGGGATGAACCCCATTTGATCATGGTGTACTATCTTTTTATTGCATTTTTGTATGTGATTTGACAAAATTTTATAGAGAATTTTTGCATCTGCTTATCAGGGATATTGGTCTGAAGTTTTCTTTCCTTTATGTGTCTTTGTCTGGCTAAGGTATGAAGGTGACACTAGCCTCATAGAATGAGTTTGGAAGGGGTCCCTCCTTTTCTATTTCATGGAATAATTTGAGAAGTATTGGTATTAGTTCTTTATAGGTTTTGTAGAACTCTGATGAGAATCCATCTGGTCCTAGGTTTTTCTTGGTTTGTTGGTTTCTGCTGGTGTCTTTTATTTCATTGCTCGAAATTGATCTGTTTAAATTGTGCATGTCCTCCTGATTCAATTTGGAAACATCATATATCTCTAGAAATTTGTCAATGTCTTCGAGATTTTTTATTTTATTGGAGTTTAAATTTTCAAAATAATTTATAATTATTTTCTGTATTCCAATATTACCTGTCATGATATTTCTTTTTTCAACATGAATTTTAGTAATTTTGAGTTTTCACTCTCCTTTTCATTAGGATGGCTAAGGGTTTATCAATTTTATTTAGTTTTTCAAAGAAGAAGCTTTTTGTTTTGTCATTTTTTGAATTTTTTTTGTTTCAATTTCATTGATTTCAGCTCTGATTTTAATTATTTCCTGTTTTCTACTTCTTTTGGTGTTGATTTGTTCTTCTTTTTCTAGGGCTTTGAGCTGTAATGTCAGGTCATTTATTGTTGACTTTTAATTCTTTTAATTAATGAGCTCAATGCAATAAACTTTCCTGTAAGCACTGCCTTCGTAGTATCCCAGAGATTTTGGCATGTTGTATCAGGGTTCTCATTTACCTCTAAGAATTCTTTCTATCTCCTCCTGAAATCTTCTGCTATCCATGTGTCATCTATCCAGTAGTGTATTATTTAGACTCTAGGTTTGGAATAGCTTCTATATTTTACTTTATCATTGATTTTTAATTTCATTCCATTATGGTCTGGTAGAATGCAGAGTAATACCTCTAATTTTTTGTATTTGCTAAGAGTTGCTTTGTATCATAACATATGATCTGTTTTAGAGAAGTATGTATGTGCTTCTGAGAAAAAAGTGTTTTTGCTTGTTGATGAATGAAATATTCTATATATGTCTGTTAAGCTTAAATTTTTGATTGCATTATTGAGTTCTATATTTTTCTTTTGTTTAGTTTTTGTTTGGAAGATCTATCCAGTGGTGAGAGAGGTGTGTTAATGTCAGTCAGTATTATTGTGCTGTGACCTATTTGATTCTTGAAATTGAGAAGGGTTTGTTTGATGTACATAGGTGATCCAATGTTTGGGGCATAAATATTTATGATTGTGATGTCTTGTTGATGTATGATTCCCTTAAGCAATAGCAAATGTCCTTCTTTATTCATTCTGACTAACTTTGGTTTGAAGTCTACTTTATCTGATATGAGGATGGGAACCCCTGCTTGTTTACATAGTCCCTGTAATTTATACGCTTTTTCCCATCCTTTCACTTTTAGTCTGTGGATGCCTTTTCCAATAAGATGAAGCTCTTGAAGGCACCATGTTGTTGGGTATTTCTTTTCTTTAATCCAATCTGCCAAACCATGTCTTTTAATTAATGAGTTTAGACCATTAACATTGAGGGTTATTATTGAAATATGAGTTGTATTCCCAGTCATTGATTTGTTTTTGGTTTTTTACTTGACTTGGCTTCTCCTTTAAATTATCTCATTATCCTGTAATTCTTGGATGTTCTGTTCATGGTTTCTTAACATCTTCACTGTGTGGTCAACTTTATTTTCAAGAGTGTATATTTTGCATCAATTGTCTTACATTCTTTCCTCCAAGTGATCTAGTCTATTGGTGATGCTTTCTATTGAGTTTTTAATTTGGTTTATTGTTACCTTCATTTGAAGGATTTCTTTATTTTTTTTTCAGAATCTCTCTTTCTTGAAGTAATATTTTGCTACATGTATTTGCTCTCTTATCCCTGTTGGAGTGATCAACTGTTGCCTATTTTTGCTCTCATATGTCATTGTTTGATTTGCAGATTATTTTAGTTATGTACATCCTGAACTCCTCTGACATTTCATCTATTGTGCTGTCAATAGATTCTATTATTTTATCATCTTGGTTTGTTTGGGACACTTCCTTCCCTTGTCTTTTCATGCTTTCCATGTGTCTTCCCCTCCAGCAGTGCAGATCCAAATTATTACAGTTTCCACCCTATAATCTTATAGTGTTCCTGCAGGTTTCTAGTGACTTTCCTTTAAAGAGGAGATAAATATAACAGCACCCAATGCAAAAAATATACAGTTTAAACCAAACAGTTTTTGTTTAGGGGATTACAGTTTTGTCACAATAAACATAAATGATGTGTTCAATTATTATCTGCAAGATAAACAGTAGGTTTGCAAAAGGCTCTACAGATTGTGATGGTGGACAAACAGAAACTGAGGGATGTAGAATGTGCTGTTTATGAGATAGGAGGTGAGAACATAGAGGTATTAGATCATAGGAAGAGTGAAAGATGAATCAAAAGAAGTTGGCTGATAACAGGAGAAAAGAGAAAAAGAGGCAACCCCGTGCAAGGCACTCTCCTGTCACTGGAACAAGATGTTGGCTATTAGCACACCTAACAGGGATACCTCTGATGTAACCAAGCCTACAGTGACCTTGGTGATGGTCCTGGCTGTTGTCCCTAGATGGAAGTTTCTACTTCCCTAATTGGTGTCGGTGGTAGTGTCAAACCTGAAAGTACCTTGGTATTGGCATCCAGTCCCTAGCTAGTGATCCCAGATGGATACTACTGCAACTAAAAATGGTGACGGTGGTAGCAAAGGTAACTCAAGATGGTAGTGAGGCTTTCCCAAGATGTAACCACTTTCAGAGATGGGGCAGAAAGGGCAGGCCTTACAATGGCTTTGGGTTGCCTATTCAGAGATGCAGCACTTGTGCATCTCATGATATGGCAGGCCCTGTCTGTTGTCCCCTGTTGGAGGCTATTATGTGGGAAGGTTGTAATGTCTTAAGATGGAGGCAGGCCAAGGGAGTCATGATTTGGTAAATGGGGAGCCACAGCACATGGACCTCTGCTCCATGCAGGGGCAATCCTGGGCCTAGGCTCTCACACAGGTCAGAGGGGAAATCTTGGGTCTGGGCCTGGGCTTCTGTGCAGGTTGGTGGGTCAGCAAGGGAGGTCTTGGTCCTGACCTGGGCTCCACATGGGTTGGCAGGTCAGCAAGTGCAGTCCTGGGTCTGACCTGGGCCTGGGCTCCCACGTGGGTCAAGAGGGGTGGTCCTGAGAATAATGTTAATTACCCTGATGTGATCAATACACATGTGTTTAATTATTACACTGTATCCTATAAACAAGTCCACTTCAAAAGGTAAGTATGAATGGGGATAAACATGTGAACCATGCATTTTTTGTTTGTTCTTTTTAGATAGCATGACAGTAAAGTATATTTTGATATATTATATAAGTTA
This sequence comes from Xerus rutilus, assembly GCA_028644305.1. NCBI lineage: Eukaryota > Metazoa > Chordata > Mammalia > Rodentia > Sciuridae > Xerus > Xerus rutilus. The sequence continues at coordinate 39,925,855 of CM053409.1, read as the reverse complement.
TATTATATATGGAATATGACTTCCCATTCACATGTCTGAACATGATGTGGAGTTACACTCAATATGTATTCATATAGAATATAGGATGTTATGTTTTGGATGTGAGTTGTCCCCCAAAAGCTCATGTGTGAAACACTGCAAGGTTTGGAGGAGAAGTGATTGGGTTATAGCCTTAATGTAATCAGTGAATTAATCTCTGATGGGATTAACTGAGTGGTAACTGGAGCCACGTAAGTTGTGGCTGCAAGAAGTGGCTCATTGGGGTGTGGCTAAAGAGTATATATTTTGTAGCTGGAGTGTGGAGACATTCTCTGCTTCCTAGTCACCATGTAAGCTGCTTCCCTCTTCCACACTCTTTTGCCATAATGTTCGGCTTCACTTTGAGTCTCAATGATTGGAGCTGGCTATCCATGACTGAGACCTGTGGAACTGGGAGCTCCCAAATAAACTTTTTCTTCTCTACATTTGTTCTGGTCATATTTTCTAGTTATAGCAGTGAAAAAGCTGACAAATACATAGGATGAACAATACATTTTTAAAAAGTCTATATTCCAATTCAACTGTCTTTATTTCCAGCTTAAAATTCTCTAAGAAGTTCATATTTGGAAATAGCAGATATGATATAAAATTTAATATAAACTATATATTAAATATAATTAATATTCTGTAATATATATATTAATGAAGTTCTTCTCTAACTCCTCCAGTTATTTGAAGTGAATCACTCCAACTATATCCTTTTGTAGAAAGCTCCTAAATGATCTGAACCCTCATATCTCTAACAAATGATGCCTTAACCTAAAGAAACACTGGCCACCTTCTCTAGAGTGGCAATCACACATCTCAACTGGGTTCTAACCTAATGGCTTTTTCGTTAACTTCTTACTTTACCTATAATGGTATTTCCTAAATCTTTGAGAACTTATTTGGAGTTTCTAGCACAGGAGCACTGTTACTTTTATGCCTTTGACAGAAAACCAGTCCTACTCTATCTGGGAAGATAGTCCTCTTGGATGCAAGGTACTTCTTCAGGGAAGGAGACTTATGGAGCAGCAAGAAAAAAAGAGGATAACACCTAGCCTGGCCACATTAGCTAAATAAAATGATGTGATCAGTGAGTGACAGATGGTGCAGGCAGATCACCCTCACATCCTTTCCTAAATCTTCATATAACTATTTTCTTCTTATTATTCAGGTTCCAGATGAAGTGTCACCACCTCTAAGAAACCATCTCTGACATTAGAGAAAGAAAAATCAACTCAGTTTCTCCTACTATATACTCACCATACACATCAATTCTGTGACCTCAAAAAGCATGGGGAATTTTCCTCATCAGCAAGCAAACTTTTCTGCAGCAGCACACACCAGATAGATGTCCTCTAGTCAATTTACTTCTAAATATAGTGTCTCTGGTATATCTGGAAAGTCAGATCTCATAGGTTGAGGACTCATTCCCCACTCTCTACTTCAGGTGCCAGTCACAAGACTGGTATTTTTACCACTTTATCTGACCAACAAACTATAAATTGAAGTTCTCAGAACCTCTCCTTGGTTTAACAAATTTGCTTGAACAAGCTCACAAAACTCATTGAATAATCCTGTAATCCCAGCACTTTGTGAGGCTGAGACAGGAGACTCATGAGTTCAAAGCCAGCCTCAGCAATGGCAAGGTGCTAAGAAATTCAGTGAAACTCTGTATCTAAATAAAAACACAAACACAAAATAGGGCTGGGGATGTGGCTCAGTGCTCAAGTAGCCCTGAATTCAATCCCTGGTACCAAAACAAAACAAAACAAAAAACCAAACTCATAGAACCAGTTATTAATCAGGTCATTATAAAAGAGGTTATAAAGAATAGAGATGGAGAGAGGCATAGAGAAGGCATGCAAAGCTTCCGTGACCTCCCTGGATGGGCCATGGTCCAAGAACCTATACATGCTCAACTATCAAAAAGCTCTCTGAGCCTTGTCCTTTTAGATTTCTATGTAGACTTTATTGCATAGGCATGGTTACTAGTACATTGGGTAGGAAAATCCAACAAGACTTGTCTTTTCAGATTTTCCAGCCATCCTTCCTCCCAGGTATGGGATAGGATTCTCTAGAATGAGAACAGTCTTATGAACTACACTATTGGACGAGGCCAGAGAATTTCTTTTTCTTTCTCTTTCCCAGCTCCATGGCAATTGAATCCAGGACTGCTCTACCACTGACCTACCTCCCCAGCTCTTTTTACTTTTTATTTTGGGATAGCATCTCTCTACATTGCCCAAACTTGTGATCCTCCTGCCTCAGCTTCCCAAGTTGCTGGTATTACATGTGTATACTACCTGACCCAGCTCAGAGAATGTCTTTATAAGCAGCTGCAACACAAAAAGTTTAAGGGAAAACTAAAATATCTAGGCTCCACCTTGGAGAAGAAAAACTCTAATTTCTATGGCTTGCCTTGGGTTACGAGACAGAACTGTGGTTCTGAGCTTCTTTGCCTCTTCTATCTTGTGAATACACAGCAAGAAGCCATTTATGAACCAAAAAAATGGGACATCACCAGGCACTGAATGTCTTAGCACCTTGAACTTGATCTTCCCAGTCTCAAGAACTATGAAAAATATTTCTTGTTTTATAAGCTAATTCATGATATTGTTGTAGTAGTCTGAATTGACCAAGACAGATAAAGTATCTTTGTTGTTGTTTTTAATTGGTTTAGTGAACATTTAGCTTTAAACATATTCATTAATTTATTACTTTATTCATTCAACAGGTTTTTGTTGAAGGAAGTACCTTTGCAATGCACAAGATAGTTCATTCAAATTTTCAGGTTGCTAGTTGAATCTGCATTTGGAATTTTTAAAAAAATGGAGGACTTTTTGAATTTCCATGTCTGCTAATCTCATAATCTGTGTCATTTCTGTTCTTTTTCTCTTTTTTTTAACTAATTTTTCTCTTAATTATATGGGTCCTAATTTTGAGGGTTTTTTGTTTGTTTGTTTGTTTTTATGCGTAGCTTGTGATTTATAATTGGATGCTAAATATTGTATGTTTACCTTGGAGGGTTCTGATTTTTTTTTTAAATTCTTATAAATAGGCTCAATATTTGTTCTAGGTCACAATAGAATTGCTTGGAAACTTTTTTTTATTTTTTCAGGTCTTGCTTTTAAATTTTTATTTTGTTGATTGATTTTGTAAGATAAAACAAGCATTTAGTCTGGTGCTTGTTCTATCCTACTTTTGAGGCAATAATCTTTTGAGCATTTTATGCATGAATTACAAGGTTTTCCACTCTGACTGGTGGGATCAAGGACATATACACTGGTTGGTTCTCAGATGAAGACCCAAGTAGATCTCTCCAACAGATTGCCAGGGCTTTTGATCTATTCAGTCGTCTCTTCTATACTCTGTCCCAGAAACTCTAACTACCATGGCTTCTCCAGCATCTCAACACTATCTCTTCTCCCCAGGGAGAATGTCAAATCATGCCTGTCTCCTCTCACTGTGTCACAGTCTGGAAATTCTCCAGGGGCTACTATGTACCAACTACAAGGTTAACCTCATCTGTTTTCCATTCCTCTGGGATCACTGCCATTTTCTGCCTACATGTGTAATATCCGAAAGGCCATTGTTTTGTATATTTGTCAAACATTTCAGTTGTTTTAAGCAAGAGATTTTATCCAATACCACCCATTACTCAATTTTGACTGTATGCAGAAGTTCCCCCTTTCAAATAATTTTACTAAAAATGTTATTTCTCTTTATTTCTATGTACAAAAGAATGCACCTTGCCCCCAAAGAGCTCTAAGATTTGTCCTCAATCTCTGGGTTATAGTCTCTAAACTCTTGGGTTATGCTTTAAAAAAGTGTCATTGTTTTCCTAGTGGTTTTAGATTACCAGATAGTTTAAGGATATGATTTAGAATGGGGACTGGTTATGCCAAGAAGAGCAAAGATATGATTTGAGATAGGGTTCTGAGTCATTTATTATCAGTTGGTTACTGGAGGGATTAGAAATTGAGACCAGCTTTGTAGGCAGCTGGGATAGCAAGAGCTAGAACACTAAACAATTTCTCAAACAGCTTTTTATCCTTTGTGGAAATTTACCCAATTCTTACAAATAATACTTGAAAGAAGGTTAAGGATCCGTGACAGTAAACATTGCATAAAACACAAAGGAATGAGGATATTGAAGTCCTCGTCATTGCAGGTAAAGAAAATTCTAAATGAAAAACTTACCTTGGTCACTAATCATTCAGGTTGTGCTTGCACAACACCCCAGCTAAACAATTTATTATAAAATACACAACTTGATTTCCCTTTGTTGATGTTATTTTTTGTTTTGTTTTGTCTTGTTTTTTTGTCAATGTTATTTTATTAACTGAATTGTCTCTTTTGGGTCTGAATTGATTTATTCTTTGCTGTGGTGTAGAAACATTTTTAATGTTGGCTATGGGCATTCAATGGCAAAACAAACAACAAAACTGAGAAGAAAAATGACTGCGGCACAGATTTTAAGAAACATATTTTCCTGCTCACTGATCTCCTTTTATCTTCTGCCCATATGTTTCTGTGTTGCAGTTTTATCTCTTCCACACTTATGGAATGCTTTGGCAGGAGAAATGAATTCTGATGAGACAGACTTGGGGAAGTTCCAGAAAGTTTTTAAGAAGTTCAGATACCAAACATAGGACCTGCCTTGGTATGTGTTGCAAGGATTTAACCTCCTCTTGTCAACTGACTCTGGCTTTTGTTTGTTTGTTTGTTTGAAATGTGCAATTTTGTTTTAGTTGGTTGTAATGTTGTGCAATTCAGTTGGATTTTTGCAATTTGACAGATTTTGACCTGACCATGAGCTCTGTTTTCATCATTCACTGTATTTGAGTAAGCAAGATACTTCATGTAAAAGTAAGCTGGGAAATATATGCATAATGGAAATAAATTCAAGGAGTACCTTTCAAGTACCGTGCAAGTAGTAGTCATGTAAAGCTAGTAAAACGGCTAGTGCCATTAGAACTAGCATTGGCCATAAAAAGAATGCTATTTTATTTTCTCCATATATGCAAATAATTTACATTTATTAACATGTCAGTAAGGTGCAGATTTTCAGACTGAATACACAATTTGTTATCGTGCATGTCAAGAATGCAGATATTTGCATACATACAATTCTTAAACAGTCCTAACAGGACATGTTACTATCCTCTCTCCTCCTTCCCTGCCCCCTTCCTCTCTCTCTTTTTTTCTCCCCCTTCCTCCTTCCCTTCTTTCCTCCTTGTCTTTCACTATCTTGGCAATCTCTGTTGTGAGGACTTCCACTGTCACTCTTGCTCAGTCCAAAGTTGTTCTAGAGTAAATGATAGCAAGAGTTGGGACTAGTAAAATTCATTCCAGCAAACACAAAGTGTGTACTCAGTGCCTGGCATTAAGCTCTTCCATTTATCTATTCATATTAACCACATTGGAAATATGAATAGCAATGGCAGACATTTTTTTCTTATTAAAAATCTCACTAATTTTGCCACTCCTGTAGTCTGCAGTTGGAGATCATTTTGTAAAGTTACAAGGTAGCATTTAACATGTAAGAACTATCTCTGTTATAGTTTTGACCCATATGTAGGAACTTCATTAGTCTTTTGTTTTATTTCTGTTTTGAAAGTTCTAAGTATGTAAGAAAATTTGTGTCATTAATAAAGGATATGGGGATTTAAGATGAACAAATATTTTCTTAATTTAATCATCTTTATTAATTCTCATTTTTTAATTCTCAAATTTTGTCTCTTTACAATATTTGATATACTGATCTCCTTTTATCTTCTGCCTATGTTTCTGCATTGCCATTTTATCTCTTCCACACTTATGGAATGTTTTGGCATGTAATAATGTAATATACTGTAATATACTCTCTTTCTCTTTCAGAGAAAATTTTGAATATTGATGAGTGGTTTTCAAGCTTTATGAGTTATAGTGGAAATTTTGATTTTAAAGTGGCATGTTTCATTTAGAAATACTATTGCTGTTTTTTTTTAATTATCAGAACTGTACAATCATAAATTATTCCATGGTAAACACTGAAAATGTGACAGACTTTACACATGATACATACTTTCTTTCTGGTCACTCAGTACACACTGCCTGATTATTCCAGTTTTTGTGGACTTTGTATGTCCTGTAATGGACTCATACTTCTCTATTTTCCTTGGCCTTTTGGAAATCATGTAATCCAGTTTTTCTAAAACTGTAAAAAAAAAAAATAACCTATCTTAGAATTCTGTACTTAATGAAGCCATCTTTTTAGAATAGTAACAAAGTACAAATTTGTTTACTCATGAAAAAGCTAAGATAGTCCATCACCAATATATTTGTGCTACCAAAAAAACAAAGTCTATACCTTCTATCATATACCAAAACCTTAAGTCAAGTTGGATGACAGACAGTGTAAAACGTAAATACATAACCTTTGTAGGAGACCATAATAGAAAACCTTTGTGACTTGGTATTTCTTAGAGAGGACACCAGAACCACAATGTATAACACAGAAAGGGATGATCTGGGGATCATCAGAATTAAATACTTCTCTTCAAAAGACAATGTTATGACAGTGAAAAGAAAGCTCTAGACTGGAGGAAATGTTTATAAATTACATATCTGATGAAATACTTAAATCTGGAATATATAAAAAGTTATCAAAACCCAATAAGAAAATGATTGAACAAATTTAAAAAAATGAACAAAGGATTAGAATACACACAGCACCAAAGAATACATATGGATGTCACATTAATGTATGAAAAGAGTTCAGTATCATTAGACATTAGGAAAATGTCAGCTAAAATCCTAAAGAAATAACCTACATATCCATAAATATGTCTATAATTTTAAAAGATTGATTTCATCGATTGATGACTGGGATATAAAGTTACTTGAACTTTCATACACTGTTGGTTCCAAGGAGAAAATAATACAAAACATATGGAAACTCATTTGGCAGTTTCTAAAATATATGCACTTGCCAGACATTTCACTGCTAAGTATTTAGCATTGAAAAAGGGAAATAAATGTATGTACAGAGACTTATCCATGAATGTTTATACCGGCTTTATTTTTAATAACCAAAAGCTGGAACCAAACCAAGTATCAAACAATAAATAGATAAAGAAATCTGATTTTTATATAAAATAGAATCCTACTCAGATGTGAAAAGAAAATAACTTTGACAGGGATAAGCAAATTATAATCCTAGGCTTGATCTGGGCCATGGTCTATTTTTATGTGGTCTCTAAGCTACAAATGTGCTTACCTGTAAAAGGATTGAGACACACAAACAAAAACTATATGACAGAGATCTGATATATACCACCAAACCTAATAGATTGACCATATACCTCCTTGATTAAAAAATGCAAATTCTGATCTCTGTACTACAACATAGAAGAATCTCAAAATAATTATACTAAAGAAGCCAGGAGTAAAAGTATATATAGTCTGTAGTCACATCATATACAAAATTCTAGAAAATGCAAACTAATCTGGATGACAGCAGGACTCCATTCTTTGCTAAGAAGGCAGGACATAGCAAATAGTCTTGTGGATTTTTATGGAGAAATAAAAAAACAGCTGGGATGACAAATATGTTCATTATATTGATTAAAGTGATTCATGGGTTCCAACATTTGTCAAAACTTATCAAATTGTGTCCTTTAAATATGTGAAGCATATTGTATGCATTTTAAAATAGTTTTAAGAGTGTTCTGATCAATAACAGCAATAGCCACACATGATTTTATTTCTGTTTTTATTTGTATGGATTTGTATACCAGATATTTTATTATTTTAATGACAGTGTGGTTCAAGTTTATATCAATTTTACCATGAGAAAGAAGACAAGGAGAGTATTCCACAAGCATTGTCTATTTTTCCAATTATTTATTAATATTGTATTTTACAAAAAAAAAATACTTCCCCCAAAATTGACATGTAACATTGTATGTATTTATTACATATAACACAATGTTTTGAACTATTTACACATTGTAGATTTGTTTCATCTTACTAATTGACACATTTATTTTTTTCCATGAGTATTGTTTTATGTTTGTTTGTTTGTTTTGTGGTGAGAGTACCTAACATCTACTCTCTACATTTTTTTCAAAACTACAGTTTATCTTCATTAGCTGTAGTCAACTTTCAGTACAATAGATCTTGAAACTTCTTCCTCCTACCTGTCTCATTTAACCAGCATCTTCCCATTATTCCTTCCTCCTAACTACACCAGTCTGTGGCATCCACAAGGCTATCCTCAACTTCTATATGATTATCAGAAAATTTCAGGAAATACAAAGACAAGAGAAACATAGGATCTTAAGTTGGAAGAAAGTGTAATCTATTCTTAAGGATTAATGAATGCTTACAAAAGCATGTGACTTTGAAGATGACAAGAGAGAGATGAAAAAGATTTACAAAAGAGAAAAGTGATAAATCAACAATAAAACTGCATGGGCACCTAGAGAAGAAAGCGTACCATGCTACAAGTATAATTCAGTATTTCTGCAGAGAATTGGCCCAAGATGAGGATGAAGAATTAAGTAAAGATCAGGTTATAAAAGGAATTTTAAGCTACTTTGGGGATGTCCAACTTTATATGAAGATGATTGTGAGAATTTGAAGTCTTTTCAGAATTGGTTAATTGTAATAAATAAATGAAATTCTGTAGGGCCTAACTATTTGTCTACTACACTCATGTAATAGTCAATTTGAATTGTCAACTTGATTGGATTAAGAGATGCCAAGGAAGCCGGGCTACGTGGCTCAAGCCCGTAATCCCTGCACTTAGGGAGGCTGAGACAGGAGAATCGCGAGTTCAAAGCCAGCCTCAGCAATGGCGAGGCGCTAAGCAACTCAGTGAGACCCTGTTTCTACATAAAACACAAAATAGGGCTGGGGATGTGGCTCAGTGGTTGAGTGCCCCTGAGTTAAATCCCTGGTACCCAAAAAAAAAAAAAAAAGAGAGATGCCAAGGATTGAGAGCCTTATGGGTGTGTCGATCAGGGTGTATCTAGGAATGATTGGCATGTGAGGGAACCTTTGTAAGCATGGGTAGCACTGTCCAATAGGATAATGGCTTGGATAGAACAAAAGCTGGAAGAACAAGGAAGCAGCAGCTGATGCAAGCTGGTTCTTCTTGAATGGGTTCTTGATTGCTGCTGCAATCATCTGAGGATATCAGACTCTCTCTTCTTCATTCTTCCAAAGCAGACTCTGCCAGTGATTCTCCAGAAGCCTTCAATTTCAGACTAGGGTAGCACCATTGATCCCTCTTGTTCTGGGACTTCAGCCTCTTGCACTATGCAGTTACTGGTTCTTGCAGCTCTGCAGCATGTAGAAAGCCATTGTGGACTATTCAGCTTCTGGTTGCATAAGCCAACCTAATTAGTCCCCTTTTTATAATGATACTTCCTGTTGATTCTGTTCCTCTAGAGAACCCTAATACAACTAGACTATGGGATAAGGCATTACCTAAATATGAACATTATGAATTTCCATTGAAAAAGCATGTGATATTTTCTTAAATCATTTTTTCTCAATCATGTTTCAGTACTCTTGTCTTTACTGGGCTCCCTATACTTTCCAGATGAAATTTAACCTATATTTTTCAACATAAAAATATATCTTTGTATATACTTATTTATATTTTTATGCACACATCTACATATACATATGAATATGTACATGTATATGTGTGCAGGTGCAACCTTAGTTTATTTTAATAAATTGTGGGCCCAGGTGAAGCAGAAGATCAAATAGAAGAAAAGCAGAGAAAGCTCACATGCCTACCTAGTTTTAAGAAACTCCTTGAAATACATTTGAAAATCATTACTTTTGATTTCATTAAACTTTCTCTAAATCAAAAATGAGCTCTTCCTTCATTTTGTTCTCTGTTCCCTGAAGCACTCACCCTATGTCCTTTGATCTCAATTCACTTGTTAAATTACTAGTATATTTTTCTTACATCTATTGTGTATATGAAAGTGTTCTAAATATGACTATCAAAATTATAATCCTGCTTTAGAGAGGTTATAAAATTTAAAGGCACAAATATTCTGTTTCCTACTATTCTACTTCTGATTTCTTATTTTCCTTTCTCAGAGTAGAATCCAAAGAAAGATATAACTGTGACCATTTTGTAACTAGCATTGAAGAAATTTATTGATTGCACACCTAGCCTCCTGTGCAGTTCCTGGAAAGATGTATTTTTCTGCTCACAGGACACGGTTTGACATTTTTAAAAATAGTGAAGATGCTTTTCTAAAAGATTAAAGAAAAATCATTAAAGATTCACAGTATCTATAGACTGTGCTGCTTACAAATTTCTAAAAGCTAGCATATCATATAGAAAGTAATAATTCTCATACGGCACTCATGCTTTGGTCTTTACAGGCAGTGTCATGCAGGAAAATAGCCTCTAAATCTGAACAGATATAGGGGGATTGAGCCCTTGGCTCATCTGGAAATAGCTAGTGACATTAAGTTCAAGTTTTAATGTATTCATGAGCTTTACACAAATTGGAGAATCTGAGCAGATATATTCTTTAAAAAAGGTTTCAGAAGGTAAACCCTTAATAAAAGAATAAAAGAGGAAGAAAACTTTCCCTGAACTTATTATATTCACATTCCATATTCAATGTGTTATTTTTTGACCTGTCTGCCTTCACAAGTTTATGATGCAAATTTATATCACTCAGGTCTTCTGTAATCCCTTTAAATGAGAATACATTGTAAGATACTCCTGCACTGTTTACACCTTAAGCACTTGACAAAAATGAATTAATTACACAAAAGATCTCAATAAGTCTTCAGGTAATAAAAATTATATAAGGAATCTAAGATACATGATTCAAAAAGTATTACTGGTCAAGAAAATAAATGAAAAGAATAGAATAGAATATGCAAGCACTTAAATATTCTGTTTAATTATTTTAAAATATAAAAATATCAGATACTGAACAAAAGAAGTATTTAAGTATCAATAGAAATGGAAGTAGGCATAGAGAGATTAGAAAACAGACTATATGATATAACTAGCATATTTTCAACTAAAACTCAAAGATGTCATCAAAATTATATAAACTTAGTGGATATATCAAGTGGATATATTGGAAAAAACTAAAAAGTCAGATGGTAGATGTATCCGAAAAATTGCAAAAAAGCATTTTAAAAAGGTAGTTTTGAAAAAATAGAGTGATAATGAGACAGAAAATAATATGAGGAAGTTTAGCATGCATCTATTTCAGAATTTTAGAAGACAACATTATAGGAAAATGTGAACTATCATTCAATAAAATATGGCCACAGGAATCATAAAAATATTCAGGCAGGAGAAATAAAAAGATACAGAAGAACAATGGCTTCCTGAAAATTTCCATGTCTTAAATCCTGGAAAATGTGAATATGCTACTTACAAGGTAAAGAGGAACAAAGGTAGATGATATGAAGAATTGTAATAAGATCCTCAGTATTGGAGAGTACCCTGGATTCTCCAGATGGGCATAATACAGTCAACAGGATCTTTAAATATGGAAGAAGAAGGTAGAAGTGTCAGTATCCAAACCATCTGATATGCAGAAGACTGGACCAGCCTTGCCAGCTTTAAAGAAAGGGTGCCAGGAGGCGAGAAGTACAGGTGGCCACTGCATGCTAGAAAAAGCAAGAAAACAGATCCTCCTCTAGAACCTCCATAAAGGAAGGAAGCCACACTAGCTGTGAGATTTTAGCCAATGAGATCCATTTTGTATTTCTTACCTCCAGAAATTTAAAATGATAATTTATATCATTTTACACCACAAAGTTTATGACAACTTTCATGGCAATAATAAGGGAAGAAATATACTATTCTTGAACACAACACTGCACTAGAAATACAATAGAGTTTATTTACAAGGAAACCATATTTAGACTGTCAGCTAGATTTTCAACAAAACAATAAAGAAATATATAAAAGTATTGGTATTGAAGCATTAGTACTCCCAATAAATCCTTTTTTATTTTTATGTTTTGCACTACTTGAGATTGAACTCAGGGATGCTTTACTACTAAAGTAAACTCTCAACTCTTTTTAGTTTTTATTTGAAGACAGCATCTCCCTGAGTTGCTGAGGCTGACCTCCAAATTGCAATACTCCGGCATCAGCCTGGGAAGTCGCTATGATTTCAGGCATACACCACTGTACCTGGCTTTGATGAGCCAATCTTTTAAGAGTAAGGGCTAAACAAAAATATTTTCAGAAAAAGGAAATTTAGATTATCACTAAGAGACCTTGACTAAAAGAATTCCTGCATGAAATACTTCAGGAATATGAAGTCTCAGAAGGAAACTGTAGTGATATATCTGAACAACATTAACAATATAAATATGTAAAAATAAGTAAAAAGTCTAATTCAGGGATTATGCAAAGATAAAACTCAGCTGCCATAGGCAGCAATAGCATGTAAATTAATATGAGGCAACTGAACTTGAAGGTATTAATGACTCTCTATTGTTCATGTTTAAAGACACTGGTTAAAGCAACATCAGGTGAGAAATTTTGTATGTGCCCACAAGAAGAACATTCATAGAAGTACTGTTTCAAATAACAACATGAAATACAATCTATTGGAAATTCTCAGCAACCTGTGTGGCATATCTAAGAATGCTATATAGCCTCTTCACCATCTAACTCACTTTCTTAAACTAAGTAGTTTATTTTCTTAAGTAAAGGTAATACATATTCTGCTGCTTGCAAAAAAAAGTTTGATAGTAAAGAATGTTAAGCAACAGGAACTTTATTGTTAAAAAGAGAACAAGAGGAAAGAAGATAGAGGAAAGGAATAAAAGAAGAATGAAAGAAAAGAGTATCATCTCTGAATGACTTGCTTTGACGTCCTAATGCTCTCAGAAAAATATCTTCCTTGTTTTAGCATTTAGAGACTTCCCAACCCTGCAGGGCTAATACCATACATTTTAAAGATAATTGCATTTATTGAATTTAAAATTCTAAACACTGAAGAAATATTATTTATTTGTCTATTGATTTGTTTATTCATTTATTTTTGGCAGTGCTGAGGATGGAAGCCAATCCCACAGCATGCTACAAAAAATGGTCTCCCATTGAGCTACATTGCCAGCCTCCAACAAACTTTAAGAATGAGGGAGAAATAAAAATATTTTCAGACAAAGAGAAACTGAGATCAATACAAGAGACCTTGACTGAAGAATTTCCTAAATGACATGCTTCAGGAGTATGAAGTCTCAGAAACTATTGACTATTTTTTGAACAATGACAACACTCCAACAACTTCAAACCTAAAACACAAAATGATAATTTCATAGCTAAACAACAGAGCAATTAATAAAAGAGACTCAACCAATGCTTTCACTTTGTGAATTATGAAATAATTTTTTCCATAGTACCACACTTTTCTTCAATTCTATCAGAAAATTACCATATGAAGACTCCTGAATATAAAGGAGTTCTCTTAATACAAAATAAGAGATATAAATGGACCAGTCATATATTTCAAGATGAATGCACAAGTGTTTTTCTTAGTACTGTGATTTATTAAAATATTTTCTTTTACTTTTTTATCAATAAAATATATTCAGATTTAAAAGGAATTTTTTTTTCATAATTATGAAACCAAAATGCCATGTTCTGGCACCTATTTTGGTCATACTTTGGATTTAGGTTTATGATCATATTTATACTAAAGCAGCTCTTTCTAACTGTTGAGGCAAAATAGCAAAGGAACTGAGACTGACTTACTGAAAAAAGGTCCTCATTACAAGGAAAGAGAAAAGGAGGTTACTATTCAGTGTGCCAACATAATTTGTCACTAGTTCAATTAATGATGTAGAATGGGACATTAACTTTTAATAACTCAATGTTAGTTAGTCCCTGAAATTTTAAAAGAACCTGGACCATAGTGGATAACATATTTGCAGTGTAATCGGCTATTTGGTTTAAGCAAAACAACATCATCCATCACAATAAATTAATACTATTAATTTTAATTTTATTTTGAGCACACTTATTTTGTAATTTTTTAAATAATTTTTTAAATTGGTAACTATGAATAGATAATTCATTTCAGGCTTATACGTTTTCAAGTACAGTTAGTATAAAGTGATTTAAGTTAAATCCGAGTGTCCTTAGGAATTCTTTCCCAATGGATCTGCATTCTTTAAGCATCTACTGAACCTCTTCACATCTCCTCAACAACCATCATGTTGTCTCTTGTACTTGCCATTTGATCTCCCCTTTCAGTCCTGTGCTGGAGAACCAACCGGAATTTTGCAATACCTAATATTTGGAGGGGATATACTAGGTGCATCTGTGAAGATCTTATGGGGTTCTTAAAGGCTTTCCATTTAATTTTTTTTTGGTACTAGGGATTGAACCCTGGGCACTTAACCACTGAGCCATATCCTCAGTGCTTTTCATATTTTATTTAGAAACAGAGTCTCCCTGAGTTGCTTAGGGCCTAATGCCAAATTGTTGAGGCTAGCTTGAACTCACAATCCTTCTGCCTTAGCCTCCCAAGCCGATGGGAATACAGGCGTGAGCCACTGCACCAGGCTTAATAATAGTTTTATATTTGAATTACTTTACATATACATTAAACCATAGCAGTATATTCTTTAAAGATAAGCTTTTAAAGAGGGCCTTCCTTGATATATTTTTTTTCCTTTATCAATAAGAAAACGATGGGAAAATTTGTTGTTTGATGTAATGTTCAAGAAATTAAGAATTAAATGTTGACCCAGCAGCTGGGGGGGGGGGGGCTAAAACAGGAGGATCATTAGTTCAAAGCCAGCCTCAACAACATTGAGGCTCTAAGCAACTTAGTGAGACCCTGTCTCTAAAGAAAATATAAAACTGGGTTGAGTATGTGGCTCAGTGGTTGAGTGCCCCTGAGAAGAATTATATATTGAGAAATATAATGTCTCCTTGTTGAAAATTAATAAAATAGGCCAATCTGAATTTGGCTTATTATAAATATTTCATATTAATAGATTTACCTAAAATCATTGAAGTTTATACATAGTTGGAAATAAATGCTTTAATATTTAATTTTAAATATTTAATTTTTTTCTTAATTTAAAAATTATCTATATTCAGTTAAACTTTCAATTAAAATTCTGAAATTATAAAGCTTCAGAACCCTATAGGAGAAGTCTTATGTTTCTTTGCTTTGACTAAGTCAATTTCTGATGATTAACACTGTTTGCTTAATGTATGTATAAGAGATTTAAGGCTATCCTTTGAGTTTTGTTAACCCATGCAGAGTTGTGATTATTGTCACCTTACACTCTGGATTCTAAATTGTACTTTAAAAGTTAGGGAAAAAAAAGAGTCTTGTAGAACAGAAATTTCAAATTCAACTTCGACTTCTCTGGATTTCCAATTAGTTTAAAAATATTGAAGAGATTTATACTTGTCAACTAAGATGATTAGGAAAACAATTCTCACCATTATTTAACACCGTCCCCCAAAGGGTAAGAAAAAAAATCGGGAAAAAAATGACATTTTTTAATATTGTGTTTACTTAGCTTCCTGAACGACGGTTCACTGTATTATTCTTATTATTCTCTTTTGGAGAAGATCAGTGAAGAGTGTACACCTTTTTAATAACAGAATTTTGAGAAACAACTGGAGGAAATAGTCCTCACACAATCGTATAGGAGCTTTACAGATTTCAAGATTGCTTCTCACTCAGTTTCCAGAACATACAGGAAGGCCTGACGTCTGTTGGCCACTTTTCTCTCAGGATTAAAGACAAGCCAGTGATAACTTTGCTGAGATGTAAGCTATTGGTTTTAAATGGTAGGGAAACAAATCAGGCCTTTGGACATGTTTTCATTAAAATACATTTTAACATAAATATATTTAATAATATTTTACTATAAGAACTTCTTTTGACTTTAGAACTCCTGGAAAATATATTTCACTGAATACATTTCATAAAGCAACAATACACAATAAAAGATTATAGGAAATTATTTTTAAATATGATTTTTACCCTTAAGAGATACACTAACAGTTATGTTTCCATTGTTTCCTATAGTGTTGAGAATTTTTAACTAGAATGAAATAAAATTATTAACAGAAATAGAGGTCTTTATCATCCCTAATTAATTTTAGAGCAAAATATGAGATCATAAATATTTTTTCCAAAACTTTAATCTCCTTCAAGCTAAATATTTTCTTGCTATCTTAGGTACTTTCTTTGCTTCACAGTTTGGCCTTTTTAAAGCATAGTTTTCATATGAACAATCTCTAATAGACCTTCCAGATATACAACATCTTGTTAAAAATTCATGCTGGCTGGAATACAGGAAGGTCAGAAAATGCCTTTGAATTTATGCCATGGTCTTTTCGATAATTCATTCAGGTTTTAAAAGGGAAATTCCTCATTAAGTAAAGGATCTAATACTTATTAATTTATGTGACTAAGCAAGGGACTCCACTAATTCATTTATTAAATATCAAAGACCACATGATTTCACCCCTTGTCCTTGCTTATTGATTAATTGCCTCCAGCCAATACAGCTGAAAGCAGCAGGAAAAATTTAGTAACCCAGATGTGTTTCTGATCTCATTTTTTAGCCTCATGAAAGATGGAACTCCTTTACATTCCTTTGCAAAAGCCCAATTGATACAATTTAAAACAAGTTTTCTTCTGTAAGTGAGGATTTTGGAATATCTGAGAAACTCAATGTGCCTACTCAGAAAAAGGGGAGATGATAGGCAGTTGGAGGAAATGAACGGAACTGAAGCAAATCTGTATTATGGAATGCCAGATTTCCTTCTCCAGTTTTAACATGCTCTTTATGGCTGCAGCTCAAGAATCATCACATGTTGCTCAAAGCATATTAATAGGAGATTATGGGTGTTTGGGTGACAAGCGGGTGAGACAGAGGGGGAAGAGTTTTCTATTCAAATCAGGATGAGAAATATTGAGTAAAACACTTTAAAAAGTGACAAGGAAGCTCAAATTGTACAGACAGATATAACATTTATAAATATCTTTTTCTTCTTATTTGGCAGATTATGTGTATATTGGTTTTTTCTTTCTGTTTATTCGGTCTGTGGTTATCAGATAGGTTGCTTTGACTGCACCAAGAAAACAACACTGTCTAAATTCAACAGAGAAAGACTAGAATTGAAGTGTATCTTTTAGCTCACAGAAATAACAGCAACAATGGAGAATAGGCTTGGAAAATACAGAAGTCAGTATCTGGGTAGCAAGGAGTTACCACAAATCTTGCCAGGAAAGATGATGAGATGCACACGCTATACTTGCTTTTTGTTTGATTGTGTTAGCCCTTGGGTTATGATTCATCTCCAAGGAGATGGAGTTCACTGAACTGATTTGAGTTACTACCCACTCCTTTTATTTATGAGGACTTTTTTTTTTATACTTCCACAAGCACTGGACCTAATAGAGGAGAAAAGACTACAGTGTAAAAGATCAAGGCTCTGTTTTCCAAAACAGGAGAATTCTGGATAACCTTAACTATAATGAACTTCCTGGAACACAGAATTCCCAAGAATATTTTATATGTGCTGTTTCCTAAATTTATTTGAAAATATGACTTTGTAGGTTTTATATGTATTGTTCTCGGAGCATGCATATGGTGAGCAATATTGAAATATTGCCTGTGAGAAGCATGGCCTTAGGAGCTCAGCTTGAGTGAGCAGACTATGATGACAGTAACGGGAAAACTTAATGTGAATTGATGTTATTTTCACAAGAGGTTTCATGTAGGCATACTATGTCTTTGGGATACTATGTTTTTGTATGTAATATGTGTGTATTTAAATGTGTAGGAGAGTGAAATAATAAATATTCTATATCTCAAAAGAGCAAAGAAAGATTCCATTTGATAGGCTTTTTATTTTTTACCAAACATGGTTTTATTCCATGCTTTTTAAATAAAGAGACATCAAAAGAAAAAGGGATAGAATTAACAATGACCATAGCACCAGCAACAACAAAAAACTATGGTTTATTGTGAATTTTCTACACGCCAAGTTTGTTTTAAGCACTTTTCATTCATTAGTCTATTTTGCTATCACCACAATCTAATGCAGTATGTATTATTCTAATTTTTATTAGACTATTCTATAATATTCTAATTTTAATGATGATAAATATGAACAAAAAGTAGCATGTCCAGTGATATGCCTTAATAAGACAAGACAGAAAAGCACATAAAGAATTTATTTTTTATAAATATGTAGAAGTAAATTATTTCACTGTTTATGATTTCTTATTTATTTATTTGACTAATCTATAATAAACCTACTAGGAGATACAGATTTCAAAAATTTAAATGCTACTATTTTGTTTAGCATTTTAGCAGAACCATAGAGCTTCACTGACTCAAACTTTACCTAAATGATTATTTATTAAAGTAACAGAAAACAAACCTCATCTCACTGAGTATAAAAATTGTTATGACTTTTGGCATATATTTCTGTTCACTTGATTTATTAGCCTTTAAAAACATGTAAAATTAAATATGTGCAACTGACACCTCAGTAAAGATTATGGTTAATTCATTTTATAATCACATCTCAGGCATTTTATGAGAGCTAGATGACTTCAGTCTGATGTGAGATATAGATCTTTCACTCATTCAATTTGATGATGGTCAGGAGGTCCTGGGTCATGGAAAGAACATTTATTTCCTGCTTGGTTTACTAGGGCAATATTTATACATAGTTATCTACAATTTGAAGAATTTTTAACAGGAAATGCCAAAGTTTATTTCTTTTTCACAGCATGTCTACAGACATCAAAAATAAATGGAAGTCATTAAGAAGTTATTTTCAACAATCTTATATTTCATTCATGCAAAGAAAGAAGAAATTGCTTAAGGCCATAATTTCTAAAGCTATTTTTGTGACAGAATAATATATCCCAATAAATCAAGATATTTCCACAGCTATCAAATATAAACTGTTTTAGGATGTACTTTTTACTTCTTATACGCATAAATATGCATCTCCTAATCGGAGTTCAGTAGTTAAGATTGAACCACTTATGACTTAAAAATTGATGCTATATGTTAAATTCTTATCATAAGCCAAAAACACATTTCTATAGTCTTCATAATTTCTGTGGCCATTTGAAATAGAATGCACAAGGAGAATAGTAATAAATTTATAAACTGACTGTTTCTCCTAAAGATCCAGCTTCCCATATTAGGACTACAAATGTCTACATGTAATTTCATTTCTGAGATAAAGTAGTTTCATGCTCTTAAACAAATTTGAACTTTACATGTTCAAATGCTCACTACACTGCTATTTACCAATCTGTACCCATACTCAAAATAAGTCACTCTTTTTCTTTATTTAAACCTACCTTCAAGTTTTAAGAGAGCTCCTTACTTTGAGGACAGCCATTGCACATGCACAATATGAGCCTAACTTTTTTTCTAGTTTAGTTCTCGCACTAGCACAAAAACCTATCAAAAATCCCCTTCAGAATGAAAATCCAAAGTACATGTGTTATTAAGTAGCACTCAAGATTTTTTAATAATTCTGCGATATAAGCAAGATTTGTTCAATGCCCTGCTGAAATAAGCAATCAGCATTATCTGTGGTTTTGTATTTATTATTAGTCTACAGATTTTGTCAGAAGATAAAAGGAAGTTGGACAGATCTTAGTATTAAATAATTAATTTTCTAAGTAATCCTAAATCATTTGCTAAATAATGTTCTCTATTAAGTCTGTTGCTCTCAAACTTGATTGTGCATTAGAATCACCTTTGAGTTTTGAAAACACAATGCCCAGTCCCCATCAGATCAATATAAATTTCTGCTAGGGAGGCCTGAGTATATTTTGAAAACTCTCCAGTTAATGTGGGCAGTTTCTAGGGTATATTTGCACAAAGCAAGGCAAAATACCACTGGCAGTTCAAATTGACTTTAGCTGACCTTCAAGTTATTTAATATGGTTCACTGACTTAAATGATTATTAACTGAGTAATTCAGTGACATTGAATCATTCTCTCTTCATTTGTAAAATCATATTCCATCAAGAAAAATATCAGTTAGGTATTAGTGTCTATCTTAAATATTAGTAACATTTGCTAATATCCCTATTTTAAAAAATGAAGAAGAAATTATTTCAGATTCAGAATTTTGACAGGCAGGAGCAACTAGACACAGGTTTAAAACATGATTTTGTATTGAAACTATTCATTATAATACCTTCAGTAGTAGATCCTTGGTTTCCATTCAGAGAAATAATCCAGACATTATTGGCAAAATAGAGTATGCAAAAAAAAAAAAAAAAAAACCAAGGTTATGTGATGGACTGACAACTGGAATCTACCTATTTATCTCCTGCCTTAGAAATATCAGAAGATATTTTTTTCAGGTCTTTTTTTTTCTTTGGTTTCCTTGAAGTTTCCATCGGAATACTTCTGAAATACTAACTAGCAAACTTGGAAGTCATCTATCACTTAGGAATGGAGAAAAAGGCATTTTGAAGGATCATGATCCTTGTTTAGTGTTCTTCTATCTTGGTTTTCAATGCCCTTGCTGATCAAATTTTAGCTCAACAAATCAAACTTGATCTAATTTTGTTCCAATTCAATGGACTTTTAATAATGTTTGTTTTCTTTTAAAAGTTTGAATCAAAAGGACAGAGTACAAAACAACATTCATGAAAAGAACATGCATAAGTCATAGGTCAGTAGTTGTTAGATCTAGGATTTGAATCCTTCTCTAATTATGTAACTCTTGCTCGTAACTTCTAGCATGACTTCCAACTCGATGCTGTAAACTGTGTGGCTGAAGGAGCACTAGATACCCAGCCTGTTTTGTCCAAATTTGGCTCTCTTCAAACTATAGACTCACTTTCCAAACTCCCAGGAAGCTTTATGTATAATCATGATAACTTCTCATACTAATTTGCAGTGTGTCTATATTTTATGTCATAGATTTATTAACTAGAGCAGAGTTGCTCAACTTCATTGACACTTTATGCCAGATAATTGTTCATTATGGGGCTTGTCCTGTGCATTGCAAAATATTTTGCAGCATCCCTGGTCTCCACTATATGTTAGATTCCAGGAGCATCCTGAAGTTATGAAGATGATCCATTTATTCAGACATTGCCAAATATCCACTGTGAGACACAATGGTCCACAGATAAAACCCACTGCTATGGAGCTTTAGATCACAAAACCATACTTTTTCCAGTTTCCCTAAAGTTGGCTTCTATGCTTCTAAATCCTTATGCTGCCAACCATATATTGTCCTTTGGCAATTATAGATGTATAGAAGACATAAAGAACTTTTAGAAAAATGTTGTTATTTATAATATCCCTCTTTTAATTTTTCCCCATGTGAGAGTCACTACATCTGTGCAGAAGACCTAGTTTCTTTCTAGTTCATCAAGGCAAAGTAATTCAAAAATCCATCATGTATGAATCTTCCTAAAATGAAATTCCTTGATAAACCATCCTACTAAGATACCTGGCCATTTTTCCTGTTTTGTAGTCTTTATTAGGAAATCATTGTGACTGGTGAGATGTGGTATATTTTCAGAATAATATGCCTTTTAATCCCTAACCAAGTGCTTTTCCATTTAATTGAATTCACAAATAATTATGCATAATCTTTATATTCACTGTTACTCCTCTTAGGGTTGCTACTCCTAAGCATGGTACGACTTTCATTATAACAAGTCAGATCTATTCTACATCCTGTACTTACCTTTTTATGTTATGATTTCATATTAATTTTATTATCCCAAATCTCAGCATTGCTGTATAATAAGACAAAGATATTAAGTTGCATTTTAAATATACTTACTAGCTTTTCCTTAGAAATTGTGAGAATCTGCACTACTGATTTTTCTTTATTTCACTTGATATACAACGTATTATTTATTATTGCCTTTTCCTCACAGCATTCACTTCTCTTTTGAAATTTAAGAATCTTTTTGATTATGTCAGTGAATGTCCTGAAAAATACATCCTATATGGATCTATGAGGTGTACTTTGTCTCTGCAGGCATTAGTGATTTTGTTAGCATAATGGTTCAAAAAACCAAATCCTGTTCTTTGATGCCATTTAAACAACCAGCTGTTCTTTTCTCATATCCTCTTTTCTCTTCCAAAGGTGTGACCTTTAAATGGGGAAAAATATGAAAACACCACCTGGAATTCATGCCCTTCAGTTTCTACCTAATATTTGAAAACCAAGAGTGACAGATCCTAGGTTTTTTAAGCTCTAATAATAGTCTCATGTATTTCAGCCCAACTAGGTAAAAGATGAATGAGCATTTTTTCTCTATCCTGGGGGGAATCTCTGTCACATCCTAGCCACACTTTCATGGGAGATAGCTCATTGCCTGATTAGCCATGAAACTGTTGCACATTGAAGATAAATCACTGATTTCCATGTTTCCTCTCTTTTTAGAGGTATTTTTTCAAATCTGGCAAAATTTTCAAGATTTTTATTGTTATATCAAAATGAATATTATGTTTTTAGAAAATCCAAATTAACTTTTGGTAGAATTATGTTCATGTGTTATTGAATTTAAGTGTTTAGTGAGAAATCCTGTAGTAGATTTTTTCTTTTGCATATTTTGACACTATTTGACTTCTTTCCACTGATTGTACAGCTCATTTCTTAATGACTTGTCTCTTGGATTATTTCCCTGATCCATCTAAATAAACTGACCTTAGTAATTATTCAGTGGTTTCTCTTGTCTTTGTTTGTTTGTTTCAAATTATTTCAACTTACATTTGCAACACATCACTAGGGAGTTTCTCATACATAATAGCCAACTGGTCATAAGAAAATTTTCTTCCAACTCTTACGTTCACGTATACTTTTTTGACATGTCTGGAAGAAATGTTTCTTATTTTCAGTCATTTATTCATTTCACAGATATTTATGTAGTGACTATTAAGTTTCCATTGCTGTTGTGAACTTGCAGGATTCTGTTGTTATTGTGCTTTCATGCCAAGGGAGGCACATAGCGAACAAAGTATAATTCAGTACACACAATAATTTCACAGTGATGAAAGCCACACATACAGAAAACAAAACAGGATGATGTGAAGTTAAAAAGTGTCAGCTTTTCCGGGTGAGTGGGAATGTCAATTGTAAGATTACTTGGCCAGTTTGATCATTCTGATGGCTCCTATAATGCACTAGCTAGCATATTAACCAAAAACACACAGGCTCTGTCTCAGTGACAGTCACTTCTCCCTGAGTAACAGAAAATAGTTTGTTATATTTACTTTTTTTTACTAGTCCTTGGAGGTATTTCACATGCTGGAATAGATATAAAATTCCTAATACCAAAAAATAGATAAGTCTATCCCACACAGATCTAGATTGGTAAATATTCTGATCATTGAGAAAACAGCTTCCAGTATCAGGTACAAAAAGATTTTGGTTCCCTAAGGAGCCACATTAGCCACATACTAGTTGTGAGTCTGAGTGAATTTTCTTACTTATTGGAGCCTAACTTTATTTATCTATAAAAAAAAGGTCAGTTTTCTCTATGTCACAGATTGGAATAAGGACAAAATAATGTTTAAGATTGGTTATTATAAAAAAGACAAAGGAAAGAGATGAAAAAAAAAAGAAATGAAAGAAAATAACAACTGTTGATAATGCTTGGGAGTAATTTGAAACTTTCTGCCCCAAAGCTGGGAATGTAAAAATTACACAACTACTATCAAAAATAGGAATGTCACTTTCACAAAAATTTAAAAATGGAATGGTAGTATTTCTTTTTAAAAATTTTTAAATTTATTCTACTTAGGTATACATGATAGCAGAATGCATTTTGATTCATTTTACACAGATGGAGCACAACTCTCCATTTCTCTGGTTGTATGTAATGTAGAATCACATCATATATGCAGTCATACAGGAAGCTAGGGCTATGGTAGCCATCTCATTCCACCATCTTTACTATCTCCATGCCACCATCTTTACTATATCCATGCCCTCTTCCTTCTCCCTCACCTTAGTCTCTTCAACAAATGGTACTGGGAAAATTGAAAATCCATATGCAGCAACATGAAACTAAACCCCTATCTCTTGCCATGCACAAAATTCAACTCAAAGTGGATCAAGGACCTGGGAATTAAACCAGAGACTCTACACCTAACAAAAGAAAAATTAGCCCAAATCTTCATCATGTCAGTTTAGGACCTTACTTCTTATGTTAAGAAGTTAAGAATTTAAGACTCCTATAGCACAAGAAGTAAAATCAAGAATCAATAAATGGGATGGATTCACACTAAAAAGCTTCTTTCTCAGCAAAAGAAACAATCAATGCAGTGAACAGAGAGCATACAGTCTGGGAACAAATTTTTACCACACACACATCTGATAGAGCACTAATCTCCAGGATATATAAAGAACTCAAAACAACACCAAAAAACAAACAACCCTATCAATAAATGGGCTAAGGAGCTGAACAGACATTTCTCAGAAGAAGATATACAATCAATCAACAGACATATGAAAAATGTTCAACATCTCTAGCAATTAGAAAAACACAAATCAAAACTAAAATTTCAGCCAAAGCTATCCTGAGCAAGAAGAGTGAAGCAGGAGGCATCACAATACCAGACCTTAAACTTTACTACAAAGCAATAGTAACAAAAATGGCATGGTACTGGCACCAAAACAGACATGTAGACCAATGGTACAGAACAGAAGACACAGAGAGTAATGCACATAAATACAGCTATCTCATATTAGACAAAGGTGCCAAAAACATACATTGGAGAAAAGATAGCCTTTTCAACAAATGGTGCTGGGAAAACTGGAAATCCATATGCAGTAAAATGAAACTAAACCCCTATCTCTTACCATGCACAAAACTCAACTCAAAGTGGATCAAAGATCTAGGAATTAGACCAGAGACCCTGCGGCTAATTGAGGAGAAAGTTGGTCCAAATCTTCATCACGTGGGATTAGGCCCC